>JAUPFN010000012.1:19696933-20296933 GCA_036924255.1 Apodemia mormo | reverse complement strand
ATGTTGCGAATTAGTAACATTCATTGCTATGAAGATGACAGTACTGGTGATGCTTTGTACCGGAGTACAAAGCATCACCAGTACTGTCATCTTCATCATCACATCATAGCGGTATTTCTGGGGAACACGTCAATGAGAATCGGGACAAGCTAGTGTCTGAAATCGAGACTCAGCTCGACAAAATCTCGGAATGGGGTCGACTCAACTTAGTCCAATTTAACCCCAGGAAGACACAGTTGTGTGCGTTCACCGCCAAAAAGTCGCCCTTTGTCGTATCACCTCGTTTTGAGAACACTTTTCTGACAGCCTTAGCCAATATTGGAATTCTTGGCGTTGACATATCGAACAACGTTCAGTTCTGTGATCATTTCGAAGAAAAGGCTAAACTGGCCTCAAGAAAGCTCGGTGTGTTCAGTAGAGCGAGACAGTACTTCTTGCCGGCTCATCGCTTGCAACTTTACAAAGCGCAAATTCGCCTTCACATGGAGTACTGTTCTTACCTCTGTGCGGGAGCTCCGCAGTACCAGCTTCTTCCTCTTGATCGCATTCAGCGTAGAGCGGTTCGAAACGTTGACGACCCAGCTGTCTTCAATCGGCTTGACTCCTTGGCTTTACGCAGAGATATAAGTTCGCTTTGCATCTTTTACCGCATATATCATGGAGAGTGTTCCGACGAACTGTTTGCATTGATCCCTGCTGCTGAATTTCATCATCGGACATCGCACCAAAATTCAAAGTTCCATCCTCATCACCTCGATATCTGGAAATCCACAACCCTGCGATTCTCTAGGCACTTCTTACCACGCACTACTCCTCTGTGGAATCAATTACCGGCGGGGGTGTTTCCGAACGGATACGACTTAGGCACCTGCAAGAAAAGAGCATACTCCTTAAAAGGCCGGCAACGCAGCTGCAAGACCTTTGGCGATGTGGCTGTCCATGGGCGGTGGTAATCACTTACCATCAGGTGAGCCTCCTGCTCGTTGGCCCCTTTTTTCTATATAAAAAAATGCATAAAAATGACCTTTTTCAATTGGACAAATGCGAAAGGAAAACAGGATTCAGTCAAAGTGCTAGAATACGCATTCTTCGCAAAAGTACTAAATCTGATGTTATTTTAAGATTGTGTCGAAAAAACGTAATAGGAGGATAGGTTGTAAATCTGCGAGATCTTTAGCGCTTGGCAATGTAACATGTGAAATGATTGCGTTGGAATACTTTCCATTTCGTTTCGTAGAATCTCATGGCTTCATAGGGCTTATAAATTATCCATCCTTTAATTTATAATTTAAAGTCTTGTCAGTATTATACTTCGCTTACTTGCTATAATCTATACGGTTAAATAAGCCAGAAAATACTCGAATTGCGATCGTTTCGAACTCAAATCCTTTGAAAAATATCATTTACTAGTGACATCTAATCTAAATCTTGATCTGGAGTTTCGCTACTGAGAATTTGTCACAGGATCACATAACAATTGCTTGATTTGATTAAAAAACAAGAAAAAGATAGTGTTAAAGACAGAGTGAAAGTATTGAATGAAAGTCATTACACAGGAGATAGTGAAACTAATATCTTTTTCTTTTATTTTAGTCTATGTTAATATTATAATGCGAAAGTTTGGATGTTTGGATGAATAGATGTTTGTTACTCAATCACGCAAAATCTACTGAACGGATTTGGATGAAATTAGGCACAAAGGTAGATGATGACCTAGAATAAATATCACATAGGCTTTTATAATGCAGCGGGCTACACGGTGCAGTTAGTAACTTATTGAATTATTCGCTTTTGCTAAAGTCATATTCGCATGAATTTTGCAAAATGCTGATGCGAGTATTTGTAACATCACTAGTCTATACTAATATTATTAATATTGTATATCGCTTCCGAAAATAAAGCTCGTAAAAGCCATTTTGGCGAAAATGAGCTTAGAATGCTGCTCTATTTGATTTTGGCGCTGCGTCGATCTAAAAATATGAAACTAGAAACAACCTCAAAAAATACTTTTACTCACAAATTTAAAGAGAGATATCAAAAAATATAAGCAAAAAAACGATTTTAGTTTAGTTTTTCGTTAGTTGCCATAAAAGCTATTTTGATGATTACGACCTTTGTTGTCGGATGCAACGATATAGAAATTGAAAAATTCCGATTGCGACACGAGAAGGAGACGTTTACGAGTTATACGTGGAAAGTGGCTACTTGTGTAAGTAATTTTTTTTAAATAGATATGATAAATAAACTCACTTGTACTTCCAGTTCACTTGAATTTTATATAATTTTATACACCCAACCGGTTCCGCTTATCACAGCATCATTAGGGATGTTTTATACAGTTTATTTGTTATATCTATTTCAAAATGCAGTTTCACCGAGTGCCAACGATGGAAAGTATTCAAATTATTTTTTAGTTACCAGAGTGCTAAGTGTGATTTTTTCTTTTCGCATTCGATCGTGAGCGCGTTTCGAGTTTACTAGGAATTTGTATGTGATTTGTACAGCGCCACATAGTGGTAAACTAGTTTCTCACGTTTACCACTAGGTGGCGCTGTCGAAATCACATACAAATTCCTAGTAAACTCCAAACGTGCTCACTGGCTCACGATCGAATGCGAAAAGAAAAACTCACACTTAGCACTCTGAATATGCATTGAATACCAAATTTCTGAAAAACGGCTGAGCGCGTATTGATAATTGTATTGTTTGATTAATTAATGAACGTCTTCCGAGTCAGCTTGCATAATATATAACAATAACATAATACTTATCATAATAAGAATCAAATCAAAACAAATGCAGTAAAAAAAAATAAGACAAAATATGATACCAACATCACATAATTATAACGCAATAAACATCGCAAGAACTGTCTTTTAAACTCCTGTTACTCTAGAATCCTAAATCAGGTATTCTTTAAATTCCTAAGAAACTGTAACATAGAAGGTATACCCTCCCAAAAAAAAAGGATTTTCCAAATCAGATTATAAATGGCTGAGTCCTGAGGTAACAAAGATAAAAATCTATTAGCAATAGTTTTTTTTATATCATAAGATAACAAACAAGCAGATGGGTCTCCTGATGGAAAGAGTCACCTATCGCCTATAGACACCAAAGGTGTTAATGGCGCGTTGCTATCTTGTGGCGAGGTCTATTGTCACATGCATAAATTTACCGGCTACTTTACCCTCCAAACCAGAATTCGACAGTGATAAACACGGATGTTATTGCAGCAGAAATAGGTAAGGTGGTGGTACCAGACCCGGGCGAGGTGGTACAGAATGCAGAAACCTTCCATCTACAAGCCACGATGGTAGTGACTCGAATAGCCAATCGGTCGCCTTTTACGACCTGCCTGGTAGAACTGCAGTTTGCCTGCTCTTCAAAGACGCCCGGAACCAACACGCAGAAAATAATACTTGATAGAAAGCTATCACGAGAGCCAACTGTTTTTTTGCTATCTTATTATAATAAAAAAATGTCTATTACAAATGCAGTAATAATTAATATGTTCTAATGATGTCTTTCCTTGTATCTACATATACAGGGAAAACTTCACTAAAACAAACAAGTCAGTTTTATTCACATAATTGTATATCAGCTGTTTTGTTAATCTTTCATGTTCTTTCTAAACGTTCAAAACAACAGAGTGCTAAGTGTGAGTTTTTCTTTTCGCATTCGATCGTGAGCGCGTTTCGAGTTTACTAGGAATTTATATGTGATTTGTACAGCGCCACCTAGTGGTAAACTGGTTTCCCACGTTTACCACTAGGTGGCGCTGTCCAAATCACGTACAAATTCCTAGTAAACTCCAAACGCGCTCACGATCGAATGTAAAAGAAAAAAAGTCACACTTAGCACTCTGATCCCCGCCACAAGAATACTTACTTCGTTGTCTTACACGATGGTTTTCTCTTTCCATCGGGAGAACTTTGCTTTGCATAATAAAAAAAAAAGATTATAAATTTTTACACCGACATTTTCAGTATGTATCCATGAGTATTAAACCTTGATTTTCCGTAACGCTCTCATTTTAAGCGCGTTAATTCAGTTTTCATGCCCATCCGTCATTCCCACAAAAATACTTCCTAAAATAAACTCGTCCTTTTCCCAACTGTAACAATGTTTGACCTCTGCATTGATGAATCAGCCAGGATATGTTTCGTTATTGTGTTCTATATTTAGCTTACAACAGAACATCAGCCCGAATTCCCGATGGTTTTTTAAATAAAAAGGCTGTTTTTTTATGTTATGAAGGTTTTTAACATAAATCAAATAAATAAACATTATCATCATCATCATCTTCAGCTTCTATCAACCTACTGCAGGGCATAAGCCTGCACCCTCATGCCTTTTTTTTATTTTGAGCCGATTTTGACCAGGCTTTTCCTTACAGCTTAACGATAAATAAATAAATATATCCCGTATTAATCTGGGTCTCTTTTTTTTGATAGCAAACAAGTAGACGACTCTTCTGATGGAAAAAAAACATCGCTTGTAGACAACGAAGATGGTACGTTATACGTACGTACGTTGCTATCCTTGTGGCGGGATCTTACTGTAGCATGCATAAGTTTACTGACTACCTTACCCTCTAAACCGGAACATGGCAGTGACAAGCACTGACGCTATTGCGGCAGGAATAGGTTAGGCAGTGGTACCAGACCCGGGTAAGACAATACAGAACTCTACCACCTAGTAATATCGCCCTTTAAAAAAAGTAACATAGCGTAAAACGAACGCTTTAGTCAATTTAAAACGTGTGGGTTTTAAACAGCCCTTACCTTCCCTGTGCTAGCAAATCTTTGATACTGTTTCTAGTGCCCTCTAAGACGTGATGCTCTAAGCAATTGCTTAATTTATGGGTTAATCCGGCGCTGTTCATAGCTGAATGCGGCCAGAAGAACTATATGATATAAAATAGTTATGTTGACAAGCAGAATCCGGTTATACTTTCAGAGATATTGAAATTGTGTTCGTGTGAGCATAATTTTGTTTTTGTGATAACGTACTGTCACCATGCTGTCACTGTATGATAAACGGACATATCTACTAAAAGATAAAAGACAGGTTTAGGAGATAAACATGCGGTTCATTTGAGTTAACTGGTTTTAAAATAATTTTTAATGTGATCATAGCAACTATGGTCCGGTTGTGTTCTAGTTAAAATAAAATTGTTCATTTTAACTGACTTTCCAAGAGGAGGAGGTTATCAATGCGGCTGCTTGTTTTTTATGTTTTTTCACTCCGAACTCGGTCATTTATGAACCAATTTTGGAAAATATTTTTCTTTGTTTAGAAAGATATTCCGTGTGGTCCAATTTTAATTTGGTGCAGAGTTGTTGAGGTACAGGTAGTGGGAAATTGGTTGCTACAGTTTTACTTCATTAAAAATGATTTGTTTATTTCTTTCAATACTAGTCGACCCGCTCAGTTTTGCCTACAAGTTGAGTAACATAGCATTAATATAATTTGTCATACAAATTTTCATCCCCTAAAAACTTAAAGAAATTTTAGGTACGGCAGCATTTAAACGCGCTATTTATCTGAGTTACTTGTCGCTTGGTTCAATTTGGCGAAGTTCTTCTTTTATTTGTGAACGAGTAAGTTGATTTTACTGGTTGCGAAATATACATACCTACGTATATCCTAGTTGAATGAGTTCATAGTTACAGATCAAATTCAAGATTAATAATATTGATCAATTATTTCGTGTTTCTGCCTACTCGTGTACATATAAAATGTATACATATACATATAAAATGTATACGAGTAGGCAGAATATGTTTAATGCCTTGGCAGCACTTAGGTCTATCATCACAAAGCTCCGTGGAATAAATAACACGATAAATGCAGAGATCACTGGTTATATCAATAATTTTTATTCAAAATAGGATACATTTGTATCACTTATTGAATGTCATGTACATATCAAAGGTAAATTAATAGTAAATTTAAATAATATGTGAAAAGCAAAAGCAACAAATTATACAATAAGAATATGTCAAAAAGAAAAATCATTAAAGTTTACCTTAGTTGAAATAGATTTGGTCACAGTATCAAAAAAAAAAAAACATAATTATTGCCAAACATCTTTGTCATCGAAGTAGTCACTTATTTTGTAGTATGCTATTTGAATGAGCTTCGATTTTATTAGTTTGTAGAATTTCCCATCCGGGAGATCAATTATTTCCGTAGGAATTTTGTTAAAAAATCTGACTCCGTTTCCTAAAAATGTTTTATCGCTTTTTTAGAGCCTAAATCGAGGTAGGTACTACTAAACTATTTTTTTTTCAAGAACTGGTGTGATAGGCGACATATTTTTCATACTCAATTATGTTTTTCCTGACGTTAACAATATTTTCATAGACGTAAGTGCGGCCGAGGCATAAGACTGAAACACTAATCCCCTTCTAAGGCAAATATTAAAAACAACAAAGAATAATTTTGACACTATAATATTTGAACAGTCACGTGTCGCTTGGAACATTGAAATGTTTCGAAATTCACCACTTTGAACCTAGCGCCGAGTGGCTCAGCTGGATATAGCGAGCCGACCTGAAGCAAAGTCACAAGTTCAAATTCTGTCGTGTCAAAACTTTTCTTTGTTATATTTTTAAAATTATCCCTTTAGCACGGGATAAATACTAAAACATACATAGTTTCAACTCTTAAAAATACATATAGCTTATGTAGCTTTTGTTTGACTCCGGATTATCAATTGCCACCTTGCGCTTCGTTACACTTTCATTGCTAAACCATCTGAACTTATTTTAATGAAATTTGACAAAAAGATAGTTGAAGAACTAGGGTCAAACAAAGCCTACTTTTTTGCCTTGTAATAATAATAACAAGTACTCCTTGAAATAGGAAATACAAAAATACAAAATGCAAATTTACACGTAGGTTACATATGTTATCGTCGGGGCATCCTTTTAAGCATAGTAATGCTTGTGTTATGATATACCGCTCTTCCAAAATATCTTAAACCAAAGTGTCATGTTAAGTGGTGGCCGGTTGGTATAACTTAGATGTATACAGTGTATACATATACTTGTGTGTGTGCGTGTAAGTGTAAATATTGTGTAAATATGAGTGTGTGAGTGTACGTGTTTTGTATGTCGCACGTGTAACTGTACGTTACATTAATCTCAGGAATAACAGTTTCATACGGACAGATACATCAATTACTACACTGATTCTTATTTTATTTTATTATAAATAATTGTACATGTACATAAATAATATAAAGAAAATGAAAGTTTCATTATTATGTAGATGACATGTTGTTTCATTCGCGGACACAGCGGCGCGGATCAACGAGTATTATTTATCCTTTGAAACGTTAACGAATGAAACCCAATATTAACTAATGAACATAACAAAAAAATCTTATAATAAACATTGGAATACGTAATTAAAGGGTTAAAATAAAGTAATTATAGTCACTAATGACAGAAGAGACTTATCGATTTGTTCCGTAGTAAAATAAAACTCCTTGAAGTTCTAAAATGTTCATTGCGATTTGTACCTGCAAACGATTTATCTGCTGACGTTTTAATTTACGTTAGGCGGCAAAGTTCTTAATTAGTAGGGTTTCGTAGGGGAGGAGGTCGTACACCGCACGCGACACTTTTTGCTGGTAGCGCGTCCCTCCCCTGCCATATTTACTTTTTCTTTTAGTTTATAAGAAAAGTCGTTTTTATGCATTCAAGTATAAATGATTAACATTAAGAAATATGCCTTTTATAAAAAAACTTTTTGACAAGTGAACTTGTGAATGTTTGATGAGAATCTCCGAAAATGTTAAGGAAAGATGGTTATAGATAAAAAAAATATTTTATCACCGTTATTCTTTTGCGGAGTAAGCAGAGTAAACAAGACGTATAGGCACTATGTGAATTGTCACAATCACGGATTAAATGGATACACCTTTCAAGGCAAGTTCTTAGTTTGTCAGTGTCGCTTGCATTTATACACAGAAATACTGCGTTATACTTACTACTTACCGATGAAATAAAATCACTTCAAGGATAATTTTTAAACCTTGTTATCTCATTCGGTAAGATAAAACAGTACAACGTGGCTTATTTCTATTTTTTAACGATATAATATTTCTATAAATGTATGACATTTTTGACAGTAATAGGAGCGTTTGCTCATATGCGCGGCTTCAGGTTTCCTGGCCAATGACGTATCTAATAGTATTCATATGGTCTGTGGTCACAAATTCACCGGTTCGGCGGTATATTCAATGATTATATAAAATATTGGAGATACAAATCGTTATAAAAAAGTATCGTAACGCCCGGTTTCCTGGCGGGGTAGGCAGAGTAACCCGAACGTCTAAAGAGTATCCGGTTTACCACGATTCACTGGTATATTGGTTGCCGAAATAAGTGATGATTCTAATCGCCACATTTTACCATGTTAACGATTATCGACTATTTGTAGCGATAGCCAGTACCGACAGCTTTACATGCTTTTAAGCACGTTTGTTGTAACAAACCACTCCGCCAGACTCCCAAGTTGTCACTGAGATTTTAGATTTTGGCGAAAAACCTCGAATAAATCTAAATAACACGTTTGCCAGATACCTCATGATTTGAGCCGAATAGGCAACCCCTGGACCACGGGCCAGTCAAAAAATTGTTATAAATTATTATTTAAACATAATTTAATTCAGTGCAATCTTTACAATTTCAAACGGCGCACACAAGCAGTATTTTAAGCGAATGAGAAAACTTTAATTCTAAGCAGCATGCGATAAACGAGATGATGTGAAAAATGTATTGGTGTGCCTTAGCAGTATAGGTAATCTACTGTTATACCGTTACGCGTTTACCGGTTTTCTGATATTTAATATTTTTCTTAAATATCAACAACGCACCATTAACGTCTTTGGTCTCTATAGGCGATGGTTGATTCTTTTCATCAGGAGACCGATCTGCTTGCTGGATATCTTATCATATAAAAAAAACTGTTCCAAATTTCAAACTCTCTGTTCGCGTAATATATACAAATATATAGATACTCCCCCCGCCCGCCGGCGCTCGCCGTTGGTCGAGTGGTAAGCGGCCCTGACTACGCAATCGACGGGGCTCGAGTTCGATTCCCGACGGGGCAAGCATTTGTGTGATGAGCATAAATGTTTGTATTTCTAGGTTTGGGTGTCTATTAAATATATTCTAATAGATATATATATATATATATATATATATATATATATATATATATATATATATATATAATATGTATTTCTATGTATTATTATCGTTGGCTAACACCCATAACGCAAGCAAATAATTTGCTTACTTTGGGGTTAGATCAGTAAGTGTAGTTTGTCCCGTGAATATTTATTTATTACTAGCTGCGACCGCGACTTCTTCCGCGTGGATTTTTTAAAAAGAATGTAGCCTAAGTTACTCCTTATTACATCAGCTATGTACCAGTGAAAGTCCCGTCAAAATTGGTCCAGCCGTTCCAAAGATTAGCCGGAACAAACAGACAGACAGACAAACAGACAGACGGACAGACAGACAGACAAAAATCGTAAACAGTGTTATTTTGGTATGTGTACCGTGTATACATCCATAAGCATTTAGTTAAAACCGGTTATCACATATCGGTTACACTAGGCCACTTTCTATGCACTTTTTTGGTACATTTTACTGAAAAAATATCGCATTTTTAGGTTTGAGCTTCGACGTGGTAGTTTATATTCATGTCTAGGTTTGTTATCTACCATAAAAATACCATTTTATAAAAATAAAAAAATAGAAGGTACAATTTGTATTAGAATCTTATTACTACTAATGCCATCTCTTATTAAATTAACGAGTTAAAATTGATAAAAGATACATTTTCTATTACAATTTTTGAACTTATTAAGAGACGGTAGTCTCTTGAAATGATCTCTACTTCATGAATTGTTTCTTCATATTTGACTGGCGACGCGCGGTTATCGTGCCCTCGTATAAAGGCGAGGTTCAAGTATAAACTGCAATAGCTATAGGGCCATCAGTTTGATCAGTTTGGCATCGAAGATGTATGATAAAATCATTGAAAGGAGAATGCAAGGGAAGTTCGAAGTAATATTGTGGGAGGCACAAGGAGAATTTAGGTATAGAGCAGGAATGTTTGCTGGGGATAGAGTAAATAGAGCGTTAGAGAGTTTCGCAATATGCTTATTGAGAAACAGTACAGATGTATTAATTGATTTATATTGTGTTGAGATCAATTCCCAATCTTAGCCCGAGGGCGAGGGTAATAAGCTAAAAAAAGGTATATTTACGCCCGTATCCCCGAAGAGGTAGGCAGAAGTACAACGTGTGCATCCACGGTTAGCTGAAGATACTTAAGTCCCACAATGTGATAGGTGGCCAGCCTATCGCCAGTAGGGCACTTTTCCAATCCCGGGCAAAGTTGTTTTATCGGAAAACTGAAAAAACACATTTTTTCATTTGCCTGATTCTGGAATCAAACTCCGAGGGTTTCTCTGAGAGAAAAAATCGAAAAATGTATTCGCTGAGTGTCTACCGTCAATTCTTCGTGCCTGCGTAGTCCAAAAATTTTGAAGGTTTATTTAAATAAAACATTTTTTGATTTTGATTTCGTCAATCGACGTAAAACCAGGAACTTCCTGATTTTAGAAAAAATGTCAAAAATGTGTTTTTTATAAGATCAACCTTCATTTTTAATACATATTTTTCCTTGAAAATACCAACAAACAAAAACCAAATATTCCTAGTCCAAAGCATGACGACGCGGGTCTTTGATGCAAATGTAATGTTAAGGTGAAAATACGCTAAGTTTTTTAGGTTAGATAATTATAAATAAAGTCATTAAAAGATGTAATAATTCTCATAAAAATACTTTTATAACAATATTACTAGATAGTATAACTTTGCGAGCCCTTACAAAGCTCTGCTTTTTGCTAGTTTTAATATTACAAACAGACACTCCAATTTTATTATTTTGTATAAACTAGCTGTGCCCGCGACTTGGTCCGTGTCAAAAAAGTTCTAAAAGTAGCCTAAATTTCTCCCTATTACATCAGCTATCTGCTAGTGAAAGTCCCGTCAAAATCGGTCCAGCCGTTTCAGAGATTAGCCGGAACAAACAGACAGACAGACAGACAAAAATTTAAAAAAATGTTATTTTGGTATATGTACCGTGTAAACATCCATATGCATTTAGTAAAAAGCGGTTATTTTAATTTTAAAAACGGACACTCCAATTTTATACATTTGTGTAGATTATAACTTATACTATGAACTTTGAAGCATCACATCTCGTCGCCGCGCCGGGCGTCCCGTGACGGACCTCCGTTCCTAAGGCGACAATAATAATTGTGACTATTCTAATTAATGAATTTATAAACTTCTGTGGATTTTATGTACTTAACTATCTTTATCGATATAGACTTTTCCTTAAACAAAGGCGAATAGCTGTACATAAACCGAACAGAGATCACAAAATAAGATTACTGGTTAACATAAATAAGATAACTGATTATATGCTATTTCCAAGCTTTATCTTTAATTAACTGTTGTTTTAACTTAAAATTCAGTGGGTGGGATTTTAATGAAGATCTCGTTATAGGTTTTGATTACAACTCGAAGAAAAATGGCCCGGATTCGCTTGCTTGAACTTTTGAAATGTGCATGTGTGTAGAGTGTTGTGTGCCTTTTAATTAGGTGAGTTTTTTTTATATCATAAGATAGCAAACAAGCAGATGGGTCTCCTGATGGAAAGAGTCAACCATCGCCTATAGACACCAAAGATGTTAATGGTGCGTTGCTATCTTGTGGCGAGGTCTAATGCCACATGCATAAGTTTACCGGTTACCTTACCCTCCAAACCGGAACACGACAGCGACAAGCACTGACGCTATTACGGCAGGAATAGGTAAGGCGGTGGTACCTGACCCGAGCGAGACAATGCAGAACTCTACCACAATACCTTACCATAGATAATAAATATATTCAGTAAATATCAAATAATAAAACACATGTACACATGCATAAGTTTACCGGCTACCTTACCCTCCAAACCGGAACACGACAGCGAATAGGTAAGGCGGTGGTACCTGACCCGGGTGAGACAATGCAGAACTCTACCACCTAGTAGCCACGATGGGAGTGACTAAGTTAGTTGACTGGAGTTAACTCAGTTCAGATGAAACTTAAGAAATGTAATAAGTATATGAAGATATTTAGATTGGGTGCTTTTTGAGGATTCGATGTTTGCATCCCGCCATGCAGTTCGTAAATTCGAATGAATAAACGTATCATTACATTGTGGCTCCTATGTTGTAGATTTCTGCATTAGTACCGGATTTGGTATAGACCACAGACCATATGAATACTAATAGACACGCCATGGGGAAGAAACGGTGTCGCCGCGTATTTGAGCAAACGCTCCTCTCACTGTCAAAAATGTCATTATACATTTGTATATATATTATATCGTAAAAAAATAGAAATAAACCATATTGTACAGTTTTATCGCACCAAATAAGATAACAAGGTTTAAAAATTACCCTGAAGTAATTTTATTTCATCGGTAAGTAACATAAATCTGTATTTCCGCGTGTAAGTGCTAGCTACACTGACAATCTTAGAAATTGTCTTGAAAGGCGTATCCATTTAATCCGTTGTGTAGTCAAATGAGATCATAAATTCGAATCCTAAGTCGATTCAATTGTTTGTAATACATTCTTGTTTTACATCGCGGTTCAACAAGTGCACTCACAATGATGGCTATTCTAGTTGCACCTCTAATATACACTTCAAGGTGGGCGTGACGATATTTACAAGTTTATGCAATGTCTCACCAGGTTTTGGCACCATCGCATTACCTTTTTCTGTCTCAGCAGCATCAGTGCTTGTCACTAACGTGTTGTATTTCTGAGGATAAATTAACTGGCACACTCTTGCATGGGCATTACGTGGATGGCAACGTGCCAATACCACCATTATTCATTCATTCAGAAAACTAGTCATATTTTAAAAGTAGGGAATTTCTACTTTATACTAAAACTTTTTATATAATCATGGTAAAAAGTGTTTTCAATTCGTGAGTTTCTCGAAGCAATTACGAGTTATGAGGATGAAATCAATTTCTTCTTAAACCTAATGTTTATTAATGTTTGAACGAACGGTAACGAAACGGTTCGTGATCGATTCCCACTATAGTATGCATTCGAAAGTTGGCGCTTGCGCATGCTGATTTATAAAACGGAATAAATTTAAAATAGAACGAACGAAATCAGTGCACTCATTACTTTTAATGAACTAAAGAACACTACGCTCACGGAGTGTGAGGTTTTGCATAGTTAAAGTTTATATGGAGATCAGCTAATACTCGCCTGTTTCGCTTGTCTTAAATTAATTGACATTTGACAATAAAATACAATTATACGGTCTATCATATCTGCAATTTCATTTTCTCATTGTATATCTATATACATCTATCTATTTCATTTTCAAAATGTTAAAATTGATATCAGTGAGTAATGAAACAAATAATTATCACGAAAGTAGACAAAAAATTTAATGTACAGACAAATACTATAAATTTATATAGTACCTAGTGTAGACGCCCAGAAAACAGTAGAAATAATAGTAGTAGAAATAATAGTATAAGTAAAATATCGATCAAAGTTCGGACACTAATTAAATTATAATAGTGGCCACCATTTTCATAAACAGTGTGTAAAAAATCCCTATCCGGTCGTCGAAACATTGTTTGATAGTCTAATACAATCATATATGTGCTATTATTTTATTATTTATATGTAGGTAAATTTTTGCCGATCAAAATAAATAATCTTAAATGATATTTTAAATATTACTATGCCAACATAAATGCCGGATCAAAAAATAGCGACAGACACAGCTGCGACTACGAAGTACGAGGCACTACGAGGCCCTGAGTAATATTGTTCTGTGCTAAGAGGTGGCGCCCGCTTACTCGACGGAGTGTTGTACAGTTTGAAATATTCGCCAAAAAATAGTGAAATTGAAGGTTAAGTACAAGGATTTCAAAATAACAGATTTTTATTTTTACAAGTAGAATCATTTCATTATTTACTTTGATAATGTCATCGACATATTTATATGTTCCTTTCGAGTCGGACAGGGTTTTTTTTTCATGTTACATGTACATACACGTAAAAATACCCCGTCCGACTCGAAGATCCAAAAACAGACAGGCAAGATAATAGCTACTTAAGTTAATTTTAAAAGTTAGGCCCATTAACAAGTAGCTAGTTAACAAAAATTTAGCTCCTTGTCAAAGAAATTTGAACGCATGTGCCAGTTTTTTGTACCATAGGATTGCAAACAAGCAGATGTTTCTCCTTATGGAAAAAGATACTTATCGATAAACAGATACTAAATAGGAAAACCACGTGTTTCGCTGTATGTTAAACAAAAACTTATAACAATTGTTATCTAAATTTTTAATTTTAGTAGTGCATATATTAACTCAAGAACTCGAGGTATGATTTTGTTCACTATTCATTACGTGTGGAAAATGTTTAAAGAGATATTATGTACATCCGCTCATTATATTGACCTTCGTTTTTCGTCGGCATTTTGTACGTATTTAATGTTTGTAATGAACACAGGGAAATGAGTTAGTTCATACATATTATCGTGCATTTTTTTAATAAAAACACATAACATAGCCATAAAGTATAGTAGTTAGCCTATCCGGTTCAGAACACGACTTTCTGAGTTCGATGGGTCTGGAAAAATGTTTATAAAGTTTTTGATGTTATCATAGAAAATCGAAAGCTTAAAACTAACATTCCCGTGTTTTGAATTAGCACGTAAAGTTTTCGAACCCTTTCTCATAAAAAACAAGCGGATTATACCGCTTATTATATATACCGCTTATAGCGTTATATAGTTGGTGTCATCATAATTAGAATATCTTTTATGTCGGGTTCCTGTAATCAACT
Source organism: Apodemia mormo (assembly GCA_036924255.1). Taxonomy (NCBI): domain Eukaryota; kingdom Metazoa; phylum Arthropoda; class Insecta; order Lepidoptera; family Riodinidae; genus Apodemia; species Apodemia mormo. The sequence continues at coordinate 20,281,962 of JAUPFN010000012.1, read as the reverse complement.
TTCCGTAATTCGTATCAGTAACCATTATCAACCAAATTAATAAAAACGAAGTGTTCCTCGAGTTTCTTGGACCATTTGGTAATTTGGCATTTATACAAGAGTTTTAGCTTACAACTCATAGAAAATATTACTACTGGTACGTACGTACGACGTAGTTAACGTCTAAAACGAAGAGTTTTATTGATGTACGAACCGAGAAGACGTTCACTCAATTCGGACTACCTTGCAATAGAACCGACGAGTTAATACTTCTTGGAGATCGTCGGTCTATCCGTGTCGAGTTAATACTCCTGTGTCTCGGATGAAATAAGCGATAATTGTTGTCAGATCAATAAAATGCAGTGACATGAATCATCATGAATCTCGTTAACTGGCCAACCGTTGAATCGTGGTGAATCGCGCTATTCAAGGTTGCCTCGCTGTTCTTCCTACAAGGGAACTACTGTGATAATATTTTTAGTGTTAAACTCTGGCGACGTCTTGGTACATCGCTTGTAATTTAGTCAGTAGTAATATTCCCAAATATTCAATGAAGTTTTAAACTCAAAATTTCAATCATAGGACACTCTCGTATTGACCCAAACTCCATTTACAGAATAGACCATCTGTCGTTCTGTCAGGCACTTTTGTAAGAGGTGAACGACTGGTTATGCAAGTCCCTTCTATCGTGGTTACTAAGTAGTAGAGCTCTGCCCTGTCTCGTCCGAGTTTGGTACTACCGAATTATCTAATCCTGCTACGATAGCGTCAGTGCTTGTTCTGTCGTGTTCCGGTTGTGGTCAGCGTTGGCGTTGATCACATCAGGTCCTGGGTTCGATTTCCGGGTCGGGCACGTAAGAAAAGTGATTTTTCAGTTTTCTGATAAACATAAAGTTGCCCGGGGATTGGAAAGTGCCCGGTTGGCGATAGGCTTGCCATCTATCACATTTGTGGGATATCACAAATGTGATAGTGCACTTGTTGTACCTCTGCCTACCTCTTCGGTAATACGGGCGTGAAGATACTTTTTTCCGGTTTGAAGGGTTAGGTAACCGGTAAACTTATACATGCGGCATTAAGACCCCACCACAAGGACAGCAACGCACTATGGTGTCTACAGGCGATTGTTATCTCCTTGTTTCGGGAGAGCCATCTGCTTGTTTGCTATCTTATGTTATAAAAAAAATCTGTAAACGGTTGACCCTGCAAGCTATCCCTGAAACTTCCCGCTAAATTAAGGTATTTTAAGCTCAAAAGAGTAAAAACTATAAACATATATTTTTTTCAGTTCAAACATCAATTTTGTTAAACGTGACAGTATATTGATTTTTGAAAAGCTCTACATTTTGGAAACGATTTCAACCCACTTTTGAGATCTAAAATATTGTTTTAGCTAAATAATTTATACGTTGAAAAATTTCGAAGATATGTCAAAAAAATTTTTTTTAGAAAATTTCGTCATTAAATCCCAAACAAATTGACCGATTTTATACAATTAACAGTATTTGACGCAGTTTTTAAAGGAAAAAAGCTGATAAGATTTTTAAGTCAATCGGTGTATTAGCCTGAAAATTATTATTAAAAAATATTAAGTAAGTTTGCTAAAAATAACGTAATTTTAATGTTTAGAAAGCTGTAACTTTTGAAAATCAGATTCGATTTTGATTTTTGAAACGGCTTTTGACGTGGTTTTTTTAGTACTAAAATTTCGTAGAATACCAAAAAGCGAATAGTTGAAAATTTCGAAGTTATGTCAAAAAACACTTTTTAAAATTTTTCGTCAACGATTATTCCCAAACGGATAAACCGATTTCAATGAAATTTATGCATTAGATGTTATTTATAGAGGAATAGAGCTAATTATTTTGTGTACTCAATCGGTTCACTAATCTGGAAATTATTTAAAAATAGTGTTTCGCCAAAAAACTTTTTAGGGTTTTTCAAAATTTCTCAAAATCTCCTGGACCAATTAACTTTAATTTTTAGAGAAGTCCAAGTTGAGTGGAATCCAACCGAATGCCATTAACCGCGTTTCGATCGGTCCAGGAGCTCAAAAGTTATGAGATGTTTACATACACACAAACACACACACACACACACACACACACACACACACTCACACACATATACATACATACAGACATACTGACATCATCGTGAAATAAGTCGGAAAAGGTTCCTAGGACCTCAAAACCTTGACATCTGATGAAAACTCGATTTTCGAAAATCGAGGTAAAATTAGTAACTTCCTTATCTACATACTTAGCGGAATTAAAAATATAGCGTCTAATTATTATAAGCTGGATTAATGTGTCTACTGTTTAAAGACATCGAATATGTTTCCTGTTTATTGCCATCCGTACGCTAGGATTGCCATATATACATTACAAATTATTTAGTTTATTTGCTACATACCTTATCTTCCAAATATAAACACATCAGTGGCAAAAAATAACGATATTGCTTTTGGAATACATGGTGGTGCTAAAAAAAAAGTAACGCAAACTACGCTAGTAGTGACAATTTGACCAATCAATTGTGTTTTACGAACTGCCTGGCAGGAAGTCAGATGGTTTATTCTTCAGAAGGGCTCAAATCGACACGGGATCTTTATTCATTTTACCAAAAGTCCAAATAATTCTTAAAATAAACTACACATTAATGGTAAAAGTTATTTTATGCGTGAATTATATTGGGTGTCAAAGAATAACTTTTTATTGCCAAAAGTTTCGGGACGGCATGTTAATCTCAATTTTACTAAAAACTTTCAAGGGAATCAAAATAAATATAAATTTAAATAATGTTTACAGAAAATTAAGGACCAAGCTGTTCCTTGTAATAAAGATAATAATAGGGCCTTGACGTATTTTTTTGCTTTGTTTCCTAACTTGAAATTTTATAAGAAGTTTAAAACTGACGGGTTTTATTATTCTTTTGAAAAATGGCAACGGAACAATGATACAAATGCGTCGTTGTGAGGAATATTCATTGACTTACAAATATATAAGTCAATGGGAATATTACTTGTATAGATTTAAGATTATTACTTGTGCAGTTCAAAGTTTAGACATTGGTCATAGTTACGTGTGATTAGGGCAAATCAAAACAAATAAGACCAGAAGAGGGTAGATGAGAAGATCCAGGTTTAAACAAGGAAGGAAGGAAACTTGCTGCTCCATTACGTCCAGTAGTATTGTAATGTGGCCGAAAAGTCGAACTCATTTATTTGATTGTCACTTCTTTTTTTCGACTTTTCAACTTTCTAAAAGATAGATTCTATTTTTGTTTGCTTTTCCTAAAACTTTGAAAATAAAGTAGGTACATATTTAGTAGGTACTGCATACGTAGGTACATATTATATATATTGCATGGAAAAGAAGGTCCTGGATTCAATTCCCAGACGGAAAATGCGTTAAAGTTTGACCGAAACCGCTGTACTGCGCCTTGATAGGAGTGCGGCGAGATGGATTGGAGCACCGACCACACAGCCCATAGACACCTAATAATAGACGAATGACTTGTGTCAACACATCTGACTTATAGTTCCGATGTAAATGCCCACGCGCCAATGAGTAGTGATTGAGTAATCAGTGTCGACCAATCAGTGTCGAGTCACTACCATCGTGGCTACTAGGTGGTAGAGTTCTGCATTGTCTCGCCCGGGTCTGGTACCACCGCCTTACCTATTCCTGCCGCAATAGCGTCAGTGCTTGTCGCTTTCGTGTTCCGGTTTGGAGGGTAAGGTAGCCGGTAAACTTATGCATGTGGCATTAGACCTCGCCACAAGATAGCAACGCACCATTAACATCTTTGGTTTCTATAGGCGATGGTTGACTCTTTCCATCAGGAGACCCATCTGCTTGTTTGCTATCTTATGATATATAAAAAAAAAATGCTCTGTACATTAATATCTTTCACTGTGGCCTTCAGTTAGCCAATTACGGCGTTGCAACCCCACTTCGTCTTACCTCAACTAGTTGCCAGAATGCATTCAATACGGAAAATCAAACATTAGCCGTCTATAGGCTGTGTGGTCGTTGGATTGGAGTATCAGTCGTATAGATTACACAATAAATAGATTGATAATTTTTATTTTAATCTTGCATTTAGTCCCATCGTTAAAAATATAGATGCCGCCTGAATAAAGAATATAAATGCACAACTCTAACCTTTTTAATATTTAAAAAATGTATTGTGTCCGTGCGATTCACCAAAAGCCTATTTTTTGTAATTTAAAAATCCTACAACGGATTTGCCATTACTTAAAATATATGTACTTGGCTTCCGTATTTGCTTGTGGTATTTGATTATCTGTTACAACCACCGGTTGACATTAGTTCTCGGATTCCCTGCCGTGGCATTTATTATCTGTATAATCGAGGTCGCCACTGCGGGAGATGAGATAAAGTAGGTTTCAAATACGCCCCCATCGCAATTAGGCCGCGGCACTTACTGGCAAAGACTTCCTTTTCCATTAAAATAGACATGCCCTAAATATGCACAGTATACATGTTCCATAACGTGACCTATACTGTACATAATATTACTTTTATTTTGTAATCTTGTAATAATCTAATATAGCCTAAGAAGTTGATATGTTCATCACATATCACATATTTTCCACAGTTCCTTTATGGATAAGTATATATTACACTTAATATGATATTTTATATAGAATTTATATTTAGTTATTTTGATAAAGGTAGGTTAATTTATGATACATAAAAGTGTTAATATTACATAGTTTTCAATTTTGTAATAAGTTATGATTACTTAATAATTAATAAAAATCAGCTAAGGTGAAATTAATATTATTAAAACAACAGCTTAAATTTTGTGCAAAGTATTTAAATTAAAACAAAGTTTTGTCAGAATATTTCTCTCACACGGGAAGGAAAGGTCTGCCGTTTTTTGTCAGAGGCTTGAAATAGATGCGCAACATTGTAATTGCAATTGACATAACATGTAGCAGACTGGCAACCTTACAAAATGGCGCGATGTTATCTAATCCATAAGCCTTACTGTCTCCTTATTCATGAAGTTTAACCAGCTAGAGATAATTTTATCGCGGTGAAACGATTGCTGCAGTGTCTTGCGGTCTATTTGATAAACATAGATTAAAGGAAAATATGATCCGTATTGATTCGGAATATAAAAAACTGATCGGTAGATTATTACATGCATTTCATAAAAGGCGCTTAAACGTATCACAACTATCGTGACATCTAACTAGGTGGTATAATTCTGCAGCATCTCGCCCAGATTTTATACCACAATTTGCTTATTACCGCCGCAATAGAATCATTCTTACCCACTGTGCTGTTCCAGTTTAGAGGGTAAATTTTTGCAGATGACATTACATCCAACCATATAAAAAGATATAAATTTATTTTGGTCAAAGAAACCCCACTCTGAGTAAGCCTTAAAATTATACATGTGGCAATACATCGTTGGCATACGATTCAATCTACTGTTAACATATTTGATGTTTATAAGCTATACTTATATATCATGAAAGTCATCTAAACGATACAATTTTCCTTTATAGGTGGAAAACTACGCTTGATAGTAAATCTTCTACCATTACATAAATTTTCAATTTTAAAATTCGCAGATAATATTTTCTGCTATTACAAAACGTAATATTACGAGATGGTTTATAAGCATAGCTTTAGAAAATTGGTTGTTTGGCATTTGCCATATTACCTATGCGGCTGGATGGAATGTACGGCCGACGGTGAATCATGGCTGCCGGTGCTGAGGTCACGTAGCCTTACGATGTCGTCATTGTTGCACCGCCAGTTATTATTACGAGTTTAGAGGATATCTACACACTTTAATAAACAATTTTGCATTCAGGTATATACGAACATTCACACATTTTATATATAAAACTATATTAAATTGAATTTATTGAATTTACAATATGCTGATTGATTTATGTTTCTCATATATTTTACGAGAACAACACATTTTCCGGAATAAACGTTTCTTTTTTAGTAAATTTCATTAAAATTCAACCAGTTATTGATACGTGCATTAGAATATTGATTAAAACATGTATGTATATTTTTATATTTATAATATTAATAGGATTAATTTAGTGATTAAGTGTACATAGAATTTACACATAGGCTACAAATTATCTCGGGAAAATAGATAATTTCTGTAGGATTAAAAAGAAATATTTACTGAGCAGGCATATGGACGCATTCAGTATTGTAAAAAATTATGTGTTAAAAAGTAAAACTAAATTTTCAGAGAATGAAAAGAATCCAGAGTTCTAAGAGTTCAATTAAAATAGTAAACATACACACGTGAAACGCTCGGACTAAAGAAAGTATGAAACAGTTCGTGTAAACACTATACTCACTATACGACGCCTTCTCTCTCGGTTTGACTCATTATTATGCAGGCGCATACAAGCACACATACAAATATCGCCTAATAAACAAGAGTTTTTACTCCTGTGTCGCTGTTGTACCCCTTTAGGATATAGTCATTTCGGAAAAAAGGTCAGAATGGGGAGGCTACGAATCATCGCATAAACAAGAGACCAAGTACACAGTATAATGTATTCTATCTCATTCTATTGTAGGCTAAATCTTATTGATGTATCCATTTGTTACTTCTTACTGTCGTTTTCCGTTTCATCGAGTTGCAATTCATAGTGATTCTAAAGTTTTACTTCAGAAAAGAAAAATGTTAATGTTTTTTAACATCGATGTAAGCAGAAGTTTAGTGTTTGTACCTGAATTCTCCGAAACCATTTGAACTGATTTTGGGTTGTTTCCTTTTTGTTAAAACGGTGACTCAACCAATAGTATTCTCAGAGATTCTTAAACGGCGACTCAATCGCTGGATATCGCGTCATGGGGTGGAGTGGGCAAGACTCTGCTACTTAGTATAACTACTTAGTAAAAGAGCACAAAGATCTATTCTTGAGGTGGCCACATTCCGCTCCTTCCAATATTCTACTAACCTGCTTTTCACATTGTGTAAAGTGCTAACAGTCCGACAGCTAAGTATTTGTTTTAAATATAGTATTAAAACAACACTCGGCTCTTTCTTATTCTCCTGATCATGAAAATACAAGGCGAAAAGATAGAGCTTATCCGTACAACGTAGTAACAAAATTTGCTTTTTCATCAAAATTCTACGAATTTTTAGGTCCAGTTCTGTATAAAAAAATAAAATGCCCGCCATGTTGGTCCCGGCCTCCTTTGTAGAATAGGCCAACTGCGGTTCTGCCAGGCAGGTCGTAAAAGGCGACCGATTGGCTATCGAGTCACTACCATCGTGGCTACTAGGTGGTAGAGTTCTGCACTGTCTCGCCCGGGTCTGGTACCACCGCCTTATCTATTCCTGCCGCAATAGCGTCAGTGCTTGTCGCTGTCGTGTTTCGGTATGGAGGGTAAGGTAGCCGGTAAACTTATGCATGTGGCATTCGACCTCGCCACGAGATAGCAACGCAACATTAACATCTTTGGTGTCTATAGGTGATGGTTGACTCTTTCCATCAGGAGACCCATCTGCTTGTTTGCTATCTTATGATTAAAAAAAAATACATTTTTGACATGTCCTTATATAAGTAGAGACCGTTGATATAATATGTCTACCTACTGAGCCCACTAGCCAACTTCTAAAAAATTATTACCTTAATCAAGATAACATTTTGTTATAATATTTATTTATAGTATATACATAGTATTTATTACGATTACTAAAATAATGCTGCGCCATTCTCAGTATATAAATTATTCTGAGAATAAACTCTATACTAATCCCATTTCAAGGAATCAAAGGCTCTCTAATATCTTTTGATAATACCTAAATAACGCTGGACAAATAACACGAATTCTAAACCCAAACTAAATGATTCAACTGTTCTGTGGATGCCAACGATATAAAATCCATACTCATAAATGCGAATATCCGTTTTTTTTTTTTCTTTCGGTCTGTGTTAGGCTTTCACGCCTAAGTAAAACTAATAATTAACCACTCTAAAAAGCGGTCATAGGCTTTATAAAAAGCTGTGGTATCGTATAGCTGAACATTACCTAATATATTATTACGTGGCCATAATATTAGTAGGTTTAATAGCACGCTATACGAGTATAATTTGATCAAAATTGCTCTTTATGTAACTGTATCCAATGGCGTACGCTTTATAGACTTGATACGTATGTCGAGGGCGCTTATTGACAAAAATTGGACACATCCCGGCTTGAACGATTTATAAATATTTTGTTTTATTTAAAATTAATCTAGGATATTTACCAGAGGTAGTAGAAGGTAAATTTTGGATATATACTAGGGAATTATGTAGCCTATCATATAGGTCAATTGTGTAGAGTTGGCTGACGCTCGTATTATTTTATATATTCTATACTTTCCATCGTCGGCACTTGGTGAAATTCCATTGTTACTAGACACTTTTACTATTCCACTTCGTACATAAATTTCACTATTACACAATTTTAAGTCTAGAGATTTTCAACTCAGCTTCTAGGATATGATATACATTATTCCTTAATTATGATATTACTAGCTGTTGCTCGCGATTTACTCAGCACAGCTCCTCCCCCGTAGGTGATAGCGTGATAATATGTAGCCTGTATGTTGATCCGACCTGTTAGTAATATTCATGCAAAATTTGAAGTAAATCCATGCAGTACTTTTTGAGTTTAACCCGGACATACATTGACTTTCCTGCGATTTTATTATATGTATATAGATATAGATTTATATAGACTGTATTACTTTGTCTTTCCCATGCGATAATAAAATCAAATTCAATGACATAGGTATTTCATTGAACTTGATTTTATTTGTTAATTTTATTAATTTAAATTACTTTGAAAGATCATAGTATAAGGCCCAACTTGTCGGAACCGACTTACTTCTTGTCTCTACCTAGCGCAATTATCAAATAAACTATCTAGGGACCAACTCAAACACATGAAAATCATTAGATTCCATCTATTAATATATATATATATATATATATATATATATATATATATATATATATATATATATATATATATATATATATATATATATATATATATATATATATATATATATATATATATATATATATATATATATATATATATATATATATATATATATATATATATATCTGTATTTTTACATTTACATTTAATTAATTCTTTAATTTACCGAGATAAATTGTGTAACGAAAATCACTGTAATGTTTCAGAGATTAAGTCTCTACGAACAAACTTACAAAACCTACCTCTATAATATTTTGTGATTTGTAATTAAGGTATCAAAGGATTTTTTTTTTCCAAATTGCAAGTATGTCCCGCCCCCCTAGACGTTTTTCTACGCCTCCCCGGAGAGCACCTTCCTGGGTGGGACGTCCTGGACTAAAGAGAACTATAAGCAAAAATATAAGAAAATTAAAAATATACACTCTGATTTGCTTTCCCAAACACATAGAAGTGCCATTTGAAAACCAACAAAATTCGATACAAGTATCTGAAGTATGTTCATTACATATGATTTTACAAAGCCAGATCATATTATTTTCGTAAAATTAATTTGCTGTAACGGTACCGTCGTAACCGAGCGGACTTGTTAACGACTCATTCATTGGTGGCCATCTGGTCATACGATGTATGAACAAGCTTGGCCGGGATTTTATATGAAAAAAACATCTGCTTTGAATGTTGTAACTTAAAAAGAAAAATTTAGATATTTTATGAGTTATTCTCATGTCAAAGTGTGTGGTCGTTTCAATAACTATTTTATGTACGAACTGTAGCGTTTTCTTCGTTTTCTCATATTTTTAATCGCCTCTGTGGTCTAGTGTTTTGGTGTCTTTGTTGACCACCTGAGGTGCCAGGTTCGATTCCCGGGTCGGACAATTCGAAAATGTGATTTGTTTTTCGGTTTTCTGAAAAAAAAACAACTACTCCCGGGATTTTGATAAGTGCGCGGTAGGCAATGGGCTCGCCATCTATCATATTATTGTGGGGCTAAGTATATATTTTTTTTCACATCATAAGATAGTAAACAAGCAGATGGCTTTTCTGATGAAAAGAGACAACAATCGCCTTTAGATACCCAAAATGTAAATGGTGCGTTGCCATCCATTTGACGAGTTGAAATTCTTCATATATAGGTCTTTACTTTACTGGCTACTTGATCGTATAAACCGGATCATGACAATAATTAGCACTAATAATGGCAGGAATAAGTAAGGCATAGGTACCAAATCCGGTCGAGACGTTTTAGAATTCTACCACCTAGTAGCCACGATGATGTTGATATGTTTATTGAATCATTCGCAATTATGAACTGCATAACAGGAAGAAAAGGATGGTTCTTTTCTAAATTACAAGAAAGACCATGATAAAATAACAATAGTCAGAGAGGAAAAATGCATACACCCATACACACAATTATTTTTTTTAAATTAAACTTTCATTTATACTTTTGGTGAGATAAATAAATCCGTAAACTTTCTTTAATATATAATTTCACAAGCTCACACACGCCCGCTACGCTACGACGTATATTAACTAATTAACCACAGACCACATGAATACTAATAGACACGCCATTGGGAAGGAAACGTGTCACCACGCATATGAGCAAACGCTCCTATCACTGTCAAAAATGTCACACATTTGTAGATATATTATATCGTGACAAAATAGAAATAAATCGTATTGTACAGTTTTATCGTACGGAATAAGATGACAAGGTTATCGTTGAGTAATTTTTTCTCATCGGTAAGTTGTATAATTCTGAATATCTGTGTGTAAATGCAAGCTACACTGACAAACTAAGAAATTTTCTTTAAAGGAGTATCCATTTAATCTGTAATTGACAATAGATAGATAGATAGATATTATTTATTTGCAAGAATAAGGTACAGGTACCTTATTCTTGCAAATAAAGGTAAGGTAAGGTAAGGTAGGTAATAAAAAACTTATATGGCCTATCATATGCGCAATCATTCCATACTTATTTTTATTAAGATCGGTCAAACAGTTCTTGAATTATGACAAGACATACAGCCAAAAATATTCATAAATCGCGACTTCGTTCGTGTGAACAAAAATCATTACTTACCTTTGTTGAGTCAGGTAAAATGTAGCTATATTAATTCTGGATAACTTTTTAAAGGTGAAAGAATTTTTAAAATCGGTCCAGTAGTTTTTGAGTTAAATCGTTACAAACAAGGGAAAAAAATTAGTCTTTCCTCTTCATAATATTAGTTTAGAATACAGCAAAATGGATAGCGCTGAACCATAAAACAAATACATATTTATAACTACGTGTAGCGTGCAGCCCGCTGCATTATAAAAGCTTTTGATGAATCCCGCGGGATCACCTAATTTGTCCGGGATAAAAAGTAGCCTTTGTGCTATTTCAGGTCATCATCTACCTGTGTGCCAAATTTCATTTAAATCCGTTCAGTAGTTTTCGCGTGATTGAGTAACAAACATCCATCCAAACTTTCGCATTTATAATATTAATTAACTACTATAGATGTAATTGGACACACGATTGAATGTACAGACAGACGCTACAGATTTATAAATAAGTATAGATGTAGATATCAATCATATTGTTTTTGTTGTAAAAGTAACCTGTTGAGTGGATACCGTTGTGAGCGGCTCTTTAATCACTCATTCATCGTTGGCCATCTGGCCATGTGATCTCTGAACGTTCACTTGTCCATAACTTTACGAGTATATGTACAAGAACAGTTTTTGAATGAAAGTGTAATCTAAATTAATATTATAAATGGAAAAATTTGGATGTTTGGGTGGATCGATGTTTGGATGGATGGATGTTTCTTACTCAATCACGCAAAAACTACTAACGGATTTAAATGAAATTTGGCACACAGATAGATGATGACCTGGAATAGCACATTAGATGTGCTATTCCAGGATTATTATCCCGGAAAAATTAGATGATCCCGCGGGATTCGCCAAAAACTATTATAATGCGGGCTGCACGCTGCAGCTAGTAATGACTGATACCGAGGTATTTATACAAGGACTAACTGTGACCGTGACTTCGTCCGCGAGAATTAATTTCTAAAACAAAAGTACATAAGTTACCTTTTTTTAGTATCGATATGGAAGTGCGATAAGTAATAAAAAATGTTATTGTAGTGTATCTCTACTGTGTATACGCCGCCTCGTATATGTCGTCTCTGTGGTCTAGTGGTCCGGTGTCGCCCTTAACCACATGAGATCTCGGGTTCGATTCCCGGGTAGGGTAATTCAAAAATGTGTTATTTTTAGTTTTCTGATGAAAACTGCTTTGGCCAGGATTGAATAAGTGCCCGGTTGGCGATAGGCTTGCCAGTGATATTTATTATTATTTGTTCGCAAAAATTCATTTACAACTTATTTTTGTTTCCACGATTAAAAATCACAGAACCAATAACCTAAATAAAGTGGTTTTCTGTGAGACGAATAGTTAATAGCAGTAGCCATTAGTAATCAATTTAGCAACGAGGTGTTCCACAAGTATTTGGACATTTGGTAATTTGACATGATCTATAAGAAGAGTTTTAGCTTACGCTTTATAGAAAATGTTACTACTCGTAACTAAAACGAGTCGTTTTACTGATATGGAACCGGGCTAACTTTTTACAATATGGCAGCTCTAGAAGAAGGGTTGTGACCCCATGAGCAGAACACGGGCAAGACTTCATACGTGTTTTTTTTAGTTATTACCTTAAAGTTTAATATATTCCGTAAGATTCTATATAACTCCCTAACTTATACGCATTTAATAAATATTTTTTGAACTTGGAGCTAAATAAAATTGGAATTTAGGTAAGGTTAACGTAGGTAAGTATTCAGTTCTCTCCTCAGTATTTTGTGTTTAGGTATTTATCTTGACATTGGGTGTCTTTAGTACAACTGTTAAACTAAGAAATCTAAGTTAGATCGACACAATTCTGAGCTAAGATTTTGCCAAGAAACTTTTTAGATACTTACAATAACAAAAAAGAAATTAGCTTTAAACAATTGCTTAGTAAAAACAAAAAAAAAAAATTTGATACTTATAATGAAAATTAAGATATATGAATTTATTGCTGTTCTAACGTAAATGTAATTAAAGTTTTATGCAATGATAACACTTAAATATAAGGATAGAAGCAAATTAAATTAAAGAGTCAATATTTTTTATATGATTGTTCCTAGAGATATATTTTATTTAATTTATTTAAAAAAAACGTAAAAATTTATTCTAGGTTATCTAGTATTCGTCACTTTGAAAGACACACAAGTGATGTACAAAACCAAAACCGCCTGTGTTCTTTCGTGTTTGTCTTTTGCAACCTCAAATGTAATTTTACAGTGGGACTACACAACAACCCACAGCATCCGAATATAATTTTTATATATTACAAAATCGAAAACCTAACGAAATTACGAAAACTTAACATTTGGTAGACTATTGCCTTGTTCCATATATTTATAGGTGAATTCAACAAAAAAGCACTTTGGTAAAAAGCAACATTTAGATTTAGGTGCTATTTTGCAGCTGAAAACTACAAAATGTATGTGATGATACTTGATAGTGGACTATATATACCTACTGTCTAAGTGAACCGTTAACTTAAAAAGATATAAAAATAAAACGAAGTCTGTTAAGCCTACGTCAGTAATTACTCACACAAAAAAACTTAACATCTACGAGTATATTGTAAGCAATCATACGGGAGACTCTCGAACAAAGATGTTTACTATCTGTAGACTAGTCATTCGAAAAATACTCGTATAGACGTTCGCAATTGTGTCTTAAAGAAAACAAATATCTGTCTGTGATTACTGATTTGGTTGTGAGGTTTGTTAATAGCTTTTATCATATTATACAGTGTGCAGAAAAACCTTGACCGATCCAAATAAGTATCTTTAATAGCCTAATTAATACAACAATTTCGTGCTGTTATTTATAAATAGAAAAACATATATATATACATATAAATAGAAAAATTTTCGTCGCTTAAAATGATCAATCTTAAAAAATATTTCTAATATTAAGTATGGCCACACAAAATGTCGGAAAAATAATGGCGACAGACACAGACGAGCCTACGAGGCGGGGCCAGCTTACTGGACGTATTGTTGTAAGATTTAAAATATTGGGTGATTTTAGCGAAATTGAAGGCTAAATAAATACAAGGATTTCAAAATACCACAATATTTTTATTTTGAAAAATAAAATCATTTCATTTTGATGCCTTGATAATGTTATCGACATACTTATATGCCCCATTCGGGTCGGACAGGGTTTTTTTACACGCTGTATAAGGTTTTTACAGATTGAAATAGACAATTTTCACCTAAATAGGACCTTATTACTATAACCTGTTTGATTATGCATGATAACTAGCTATCATCGTATTAAATCTAATCAGAAAAAGTAATATTATTTTTTGGTTTAGTACCTAATAATACGTGTTATTTAGGTAATGTCTGATCTATTGGTAAAGAAGTCTTTGTCCCCTTAGTATTATAAACGCGTGGTCTGACTGAACGTAAGAATCATCAGCGATTGGCTGGTCGGAGTCAATTGCCTCTTTGTGCCAGCACACCACATACCCGCGTACGTCGCCTCATCACTTCCCTACTTATTGAATAATCTATAAATAGCTTCACTGTAAATAGGATTTGATTGATATACATTAGGAATTTTGTTAGTTGCTTTATTCTTTGAACGTTTACATCTACGTAAATAATTTTCTATAAAACAGCTTATCCGGACTGAATTTGTACCGATATGTCAATAGCCTGGTGAAGTTATCTTCAATTTTTTCCTGTGTTGATCCAGGCACGTTTTTAGGCACTGCTGACAATTTACCGAACATTACCCCGTGACCGTATCAGCCACACGTGTCAGTACCGATTAACGTGGACGTAGTTTGTTACGCGAACAATTTCCGAGCTGCAGTGCGTGCTAACATTATGACTACCAACTAGCTGGTAGAGTTCTGCATCGCGACTCGATTTCGGTACTACCTCTTTACATATTCCCGCCACAATTCCCGTCAGTACTTACCGGTGTTGAGGACATAGAGGTAAAGGTCAGTGACATTCCAACTCTGCCACACGGATAGCAACACGCCATTAACATCTTTTGCGACAATAGGTGATGATTATCTTTTGCCATTAAGAGAAACGTATGCTTGTTTGTTGTCTTATAAAATAAAATAAAAAAAATACACAGATCGTATTAAAATCATTCCACAATATATTGGTTACGTAATTAATTTTATCAAAAACAGCTGCCAACGAGCCGACTATTTGCTTTACGCGATACAAAATTGCAGATAATGTGATGAACGTAAGGCATAACTTTTGTCTTTATTTGTTTATTTTTTATAAACTTATGCAAACACGCAGATGGCTCTCCTGATGGAAAGAAACAAGCATCGCCTATAGACACAAAAGATGTTAATGGTGTGTTATCCTTGTGGCGGGGTCTTAATGCCACATACATAAGTTTACCAGCTACCTTACTCTCCAAACCGAAAACGACATTGACAAACACTGACGCTATTGCGACGAGAATAAGTAAGGCAGTGGTACCAAACCCAGGCGAGGCAATGCAGAACTCTACTACCTAGCAGCCACAATGTTAGTGACTCGTACAGCGAATCGTTCGCCACGTACGAACTGTCTAGCAGAATGGCAGATGGTCTATTATTTAATGGGAGCCCGGATCAACACGGGTTTATTTTGTATGTGCAACAACGTAAAGTTAGCCCGTAGACGACTCGCAATCTGAGTGCTAAGTGTGAGTTTTTGTTTTCGCGTTCGATCGTGAGCGCGTTTGGAGTTTACTAGGAATTTGTATGTGATTTGTACAGCGCCACCCAGTGGTAAACGTGAGAAACCAGTTTACCACTAGGTGGCGTTGTACAAATCACATACATATTCCTAATAAACTCGAAACGCGCTCACGATCGAATGCGAAAAGAAAAACTCACACTTAGCATTCTGTACCCGGTAAATACGTGGTCCTCGCGCTTGAATCACGTATTTACTGAGTACCAACCCTTTAAACCAATATAACACGAATGCTGTAATTGCGGCAGAAATAAGTAAACTGGTGGTTACATCTCTCGCACAACAGCCTAACTCTCCCACATAGTGAAGCTTAACAGTGGAAAGTGGAACCATGTTTTTAATTCTATAATAACATTTTGAATACAAAATAATGTTTTGATACATTTAGAATTATTATTGGAAATATTATATCTAAGCTTTTGTACATAAAATCATTCATTAAACTTATCCTTTACAATAGGACAGTAAATCGGATCCCTGAAATCGATAGTGGCCTGGGCAGATACACAATATGTAAATGTTTATCTCATGTACCGACTACCGACCGCTTTCCGAGATTAATTCAATCGGATGCGCTCAGCGGATGTATCGACCCCATCTCGGACCTTTTGGGAAATGGTGTGATCATTGCTTCCCTACATTCGTTCGGAAAGTGATGCTTCTAACTAGCTGATTTATTTCCTCTATCCGTTTATCTTTGCGGAACGGTTGGAACACGGGTGTAAATGGAACAAAAGCCCTTAATATAAATTGACTTTTATGAAATAAAACAATGCAATTTATTATACGCAAAAACATTCCTTTGGTTTTAATATGTACTAATGAATAATGGTGAATAAAATTAAGGTAACATATACCGTTTCACAGAAGCGATGTAGTAGTAGAATTTTTGTGTGACCATACATAACTACGAATGAAATTACCAATTGTTTATCACAAAAAATATATCATACTTATGTAGTTAAGTAGAATAATATGTATATCGGATCGCGTAATTTTTTAAACTATCAAACAAAGTAAACTTTATATTAGGAGAGGCGATTTGTTATTGAAAGTACTGGATAGCGAAGAAATGATTTTGTTGTGCGAGGTCACAAACACACACAACACAACTCACAAATTGATAAAAATTACTATAGTGTAATAAAATTGTTCTACAAAAATACTTTATTTTAATTATATATTTATAGCAGTTTGATATAAAAGAACGTAATAGTTTTTTTAACAGTATATTTTTCACTCTTACAAAAATTTTAAACAAAATATAAATAAATAATAGTTTAAAAAACTAAAAAACACGCTTTTTATAGAAAACCGAACTAAAAAAATAGAAAATAAATTTTAATAAATTTAAATTAAGAATAGTGTTAAAAATTTCAATAATTATAAATTAATAATAGTGTGAATAAAAATAATAATTTTATTTAAAAAAAAGCGTGGGGTGCATGGTGTCAATAGTTATAAATATTTTATTGACACATATGAGTAGAGTGATTATCATTTTGGTAATATCTTAAAAAGCACCCCACGCTTTTTTTAAAATAAAATAATTATTTTTATTCACACTATTATTAATTTATAATTATTGAAATTTTTAACACTATTCTTAATTTAAATTTATTAAAATTTATTTTCTATTTTTTTAGTTCGGTTTTCTATAAAAAGCGTGTTTTTTAGTTTTTTAAACTATTATTTATTTTCTACTTTTTAGTTTGGTTTATTTATAATAGCTTGTTTTTTTAATTTTAAACCATTGCACGACTCATGATGCGAAGCATCAGAGAGTGCTTTACGATCGAATTTTTTTTTTCATATATACATATCTTCACGCCAGATCCCTTACGGGGTAGGCAGAGAGAACCGAGTGCAGGCTTGTTTCGCTTCCTCCACATTCATCACTCTTTTCATACACACACTCCGGTTGCGAAGACTCTTGATACCACCTTCGGAATTTTTGGCAACTATTTTTAGTATTATAGCCTTGTTAGTTAACGGAATCAAGATATTTTGCATACTATTGTCGAGATAATTTAATGGAAATTAATTCTATACTTGCTTAAAATTAATTTAGTGCAATAGAAACGGAAAAAAATATGAAAATAGGTCAAAAAATTTTCATGTCCGTCATGTATGAAACTCCGGAAACACTGTAACTTATGAAAAAATCAATTATTTGAGTTATTTTTTTTAATTCTAATCGGCAATTGTAGATCATTGCATGCGAATGGCTAATAAATTCAGTGTCGTTTAATTACAATTAAAAAAAACGAAAACTACAAGACTGTATATCTATATATATCCATGTAAAATTAACATGGATGGTGATATATCTATATCTATAAATATTATGTACATTTATTTTGTTTTTGTTTTTTGTTTTTTTATTCAGTCAATTAAACTCAGTCACAGAGACGGTGGCGGATTCTTCGTGGCTCGTGAAATCTAAGTTATATGCGCAGACACTGTTGCAAACTCTAATGCGCATACCTAGTCGAGTGCCGCGGTAGAAGCACGGAACTACTTATACGCTTATAGACATGTGTGTGTGTGTGTGTGTGTGTGTGTGTGTGTGTAAGTGTGCAAGGCGTTCCTGTCGTACTCCCATACAGGACAATACGACGGGGCCAGGTATGGGCCCGAGATCCTAGTTCAATAAAAACAAGAGATTTTTCATTTCTATAACAGTACTACATGCAAATAATACGTAGAATAAATTGTAAAAAGCCAACAGTTCATACGCGTACGTTGAAATCAGCATTCTGTACTTTTATTGTGAGTTTTAAGAGGCATGTTTTTTGAATATTAATTTGATATGACATTCAACCTTTGCGCTTTGTGGTACCGCTTCATTTCGCGTCTATTCAAGAAATGAATTTTTAATGATTTCGTTGGTATATTTTAAAAATTATTACACATGTTCATTTATTATGTCACTTGTGCTAAATTAAATCTTTAAATGTTTAAATAATTTAAACGCAATATATCTGCAACAACTGACACCTTCGCTCTCAGGATATATTTTTCAATAAAAATTAATCAAATGTAAGCTTAATATAAAATACAAAAAAGTCTTTACTTATCTACATTAATTTGTATAAACATCAGGAGTGGACGAGACCACCTATTAAAACACTGAAATTGTATTTGTGGCATGTGGCAAACTCTTCATTTTCATGTATTTGCCTTATAACAAAAATGCGTGCTTATTGTGCATGTGGTGCATTCAAGTGTGTGTATTTGTGTGTGTGTGTGTGTGTGTGTGTGTGTGTGTGTGTGTGTGTGTGTGTGTGTGTCTGTGTGTATGTGTGTATGTGTGTGTGTGTGTGTATGGGTATGTGTATGTGTGTGTCTGAGAGAGAGAGAGAGAAAGTGAGAGACAACTTAATTCCAATACTACATTTTTCCACTACTTTTAACACTTTAGTGATGGTGATTTTTAATTTAAATAGAAATAGGACTAAAACGGATATATGTTCTACCAATTCAAAAAAGGATTTTCTTAATAGACAAGCAAATAACAGATTTCTGAGGTAACAAACAAATAAATACATCCGAATTATAAATCTTCTCCACTTTTTATTAAGTCGTTTTGAATTAAATTTTCCTTTCAGTAGTCTAATTGCTCTGGTGCTACCGACCTAGGTATAGTTAAATCAGGGATTCGAGATGGATTTGAATTTAATTTAGGTTAAAAATGCATAACTTTCATTCAAATTTTATCACTTTTTATAAAAGCTATATCCCTGAATATTAATTCCTAACGATTTTACGTGCTTTGTGGTAACACTTCATTTTGTAGTCTATTTACCATAGGGATTGACGTCAAAGATTTTCTCGTAATACACTTATGTAGATAAATCTGTTTCATCATTTTTAAAGTCTTTCAAAGCGAGGAGATTTACTCGGCGTTGTGATTGGGAGGAGCAATTTCCCGACGGGACAGAAAGCCTCATTTCCTGAGTTCACGAGCCAGGGCAATGCGACGCTCTCCAAAATATTATTTTAAGCTTCCGCGAACATCTCTCAACGCACGACAACCGTTTGAGCTTTGTCCTTATTCAAATTTTCATCTCGCTTTGTGTTCACCAATAAACTTATTGTTACAATGGCTAAGTTGAACGTTTTAATAGATGTTATGTTATTTTCGTCCTATATCTAAGTAGATGGAGAATTTGGTTGGATATTTCTATTCAACAATTTGTAGTTTTTTAGCAAATTGAAAAATTTGTGTATGTATATCCACATGATTGTACGTATACGCGTATGTATACGTATGTTCCTATGTATGTATGTATGCATATAGTATACATGTAAATATGTCCATTTCGGAATCGAATTTTATATTGATAATTAACATGCAAGGCGTTTCCTCTAAGTAGCGATAAACCTATTTATTTCAGAATGAAATATATTTATGTCTGAATTTAATTGACTAAATTGTAAATTTACATTAGAAATAGAAAGTTTTCATCAACATCATCACTATACATATTATAGAGTTTTGTATAGTGTTTCCTATACTTACTTTAAATTAATATAATAATCTATACTAATATTAAAAATGCAAAAGTAACTTTGTCTGTGTCTCTTCTTCACGCCTAAACCACTGAAGCGATTTGGATAAAATTTGGTACAAAGATAGTTTAAGACCCGAGAAAGGACATAAAATAGCTTTCATCCCGAAAATCCCAAGGATACGGAAACTATATGGATAAAACCCGGGACTTTGATTTTAGAAAAATTTGCACGCGCACGTAGTTGCGGGCACAGCTGATAAATAATAGTTTGCAATTTATATTTTTAATGTTTTTTTTTGTATCATAAGACAGCAAACAAGCAAATGGGTCTCCTGATGGTAAGAGTCAACCAACGCCTATAGACACCAAAGATGTTAATGGTGCGTTGCTATCTTGTAGCGAGGTCTAATGCCATTTTTAATGTTTTTTTTTTATATCATAAGATAGCAAACAAGCAAATGGGTCTCCTGATGGTAAGAGTCAACCATCGCCTATAGACACCAAAGATGTTAATGGTGCGTTGCTATCTTGTAGCGAGGTCTAATGCCACATGCATAAGTTTACCGGCTACCTTACCGTCCAAACCGGAACACGACAGTGACAAGCACTGACGCTATGGCGGCAGGAATAGGTAAGGCGGTGGTACCAGTCCCGGGCGAGACAATGCAGAACTCTACCGCGTGATATGGTCATTACTTTTAGACATAAAAGGGTAACAAATAAACAGATTGTGTTATCACTATTTATATTCTGATAACAACTCAAATTAACGTGGGCGCCTCGATCGTGGAACTTTGACTCACTATGATTCAAAAACAGGTAATGTATCAAGTTTATATAATATAAAATGACAAAGATTTTAAATATAAAAAAAATATTATCTTTATTAAGATCCTAATCTATATTAAGACAAATGCTAATATATATAATTGCGTGTCCACGTTATTTGTCCGCGATGGACTCCGCAACTACTGAACCGATTTCAATGTTTGTAGATATCTCTACTGTTTATTCCAATTTAAAAGATAGGATAGTTTTTATCTTAATTAACCACACCTCCCTCCTCCCCTCCTAAGTACCCTACCAAAATATTCAATACCTGTATTGCATAGCAAAACAACGTTTGCCGGGTCAGCTAGTATTTGTATAAATTATAACAATTTCTAATTATTCTCAAAGGAATCATAATGGAGATAGATAGAAAAGATATAATTAAGTCATATATATCGATGGTTTCAAATACAAAATCATGAAAATTTTTAATTGAATCTGTAAGACACGCTACATTACTCTTATGTATTATGTTGAACATAACACTTAAAATATCATAATTAGGTTAATTTCTTAATTGCTAAGAACACATGTCTTAAATTATTTTGTTAACTGTGGTTACGTTAAACGTGGCTAATAACATATAAAATTATTAAATGAAACAGGTTTAATTGCCATAGAACAATATTTAATACTTGCGGTTTTATTGCTGTTTGAAAAGACTTTAACTAATACTTACGCAACTCTTCCAAAATTTTGGGACTTCCTCAATAGAGAGAAAAAAATAAACAAAATGTTCCTGGAGTTTTGTCCATTTTTATTGAATTAAACCCTGATATGAGTGAATTTTGTCTACGCAGGTGCTCAAGTATTTGTAATTGACTGTAGGTGATTATTTCATTTACGTTTCTAACAAGAAATCTTTAAATATGTAGATGTAGAATCTAAAAATACCACAGTACCTGCCCAATATACTTTTTTACATAAGATAACAATTATTAACATTTTTTTTATATTATGACATAGCAAACAAGCAAATGGGTCTCCTGATGGAAAGAGTCAACCATCGCCTATAGACACCAAAGATGTTAATGGTGCGTTGCTATCTTGTGGCAAGGTCTAATGCCACATGCATAAGTTTACCGGCTACCTTACCCTCCAAACCGGAACACGACAGTGACAAGCACTGACACTATTGCGACAGGAATAGGTAAGGCGGTGGTACCAGACCCGGGCGAGACAATGCATAACTCTACCACCTAGTAGTCAATATGGTAGTGACTCCCGTAGCCAATCGGTCGCCTTTCACGACCTGCCTGGCAGAAAGGCAGTTGGTCTATTCTTCAAAGGAGCCCGGAACCAAAAATCCAAATTAATTCTAATATTATAAATGCGAAAGTAACTCTGCCTGTCTATCTATATGTCTCTTCACGTCTAAACCACTGAACCGATTTGAATGAAATTTGGTACAAAGATAGTTTGAGTTCTATCGTTTTGCATTTGGCGTTACCAACCTGCCTCATGATTAGCAACGTACCACTTACATCTTTGGTGTTCATAGGCGATTCTCTTTCCATCAGGAAAACCATCAGCTCGCTTGTTATTCTATGATATAAAAATGATATACTGATTACACAAACAATTTATGCTTTCCATCGTCGGCACTTGATGAAACTGCATCATATTAATTTTTTAATATAAACACCTGTACTGTTTCACAAATGTAATTTAAATTTTATTTATATCACAATCAATTTAATTTTACAGCCAACCGGTTTTGCCAACTAAAGCATCATCAGGGTTTCTTTCATATTAACTTCTTACATCATGTTATTTTAAAACCTAAATATTTTATGTACACAAAGACCATAATACAACTTTGTGTTATATTCTTTGTGTATTTAAAATATTTAGGTTTTAAAATAATATAATATAAAAAGTTAATATGAAAGAAGCCCTAATGTTGGCTGTAAAATTAAAAGTGATTGTGATTTAAATAAAATTTAAATTATATTTGTGAAACAGTACAAGTGTTTATTTTGATATAAACACTAGTACTGTTTCACAAATATAATTTCGATTGCACAAATGGTACAAGCGTGGCAAAAGGTGAAATTTTACCAGGGTACAAGAGTTACGTTCATGATCAGCTAGAATACGTAATCGTTTAATACGGTGTTAAAAGAATCTTTGCAATAAATGCCTCGATAAAATGTATTTATGTAGCCACCGAGCGCAACTGAGGCGCAGTTCAATTAAGGTTGGTATTTAAGGTAGCCATCGGCAAGCTCTGATTGCTCTCATCCCGCTCCCCGGAGACTGTCTACCTCCATTTAATTTCCAAATACAACAAATACTTTTCCTCCCAAAGACCCCTTACTTTCATTACGAAAATATCAAGGTATTTTTATTTAGACCCAACGTGGAACCATTTAATTTAAAGTGCTTTATTACCGCTTGTGTCGGTTCGGAATCAAACGTAAGTCTCAGGTCTCTTCGTTGAATTTCGTTTATATTTTCACAATTTTAAGCATTACTAACATGCGCCCGCGTCGCTGGGCAAAAAATTCATTAATGATTAATAAAAAAAATATAGCCTATCATTTGCGAATTTGTTACATCAGTGTCGGTCAAGCCTTTCTTGAGGTATTGCGGAATATACCGACTTACAGACAAAAAGTTCAAATTATTAAAATTGATATTAGTGAGTCACAAATGAATATTTATCAGGATTACTTTCCTGATTCCTTCACGCGCGCTTTTGGTATGCGCTGACCCTAACACTCAGACTACTTGCATTGCCAAAATACATTGTTCCCTAAACATTCACACAAATACGGGCGCATCTAGTTAATCTTAATTTCACGAGCAAGCAATATAAGGTTATGTACAAACACACAAGGTAATATAGAAACGCATAGGTCCTTCTCCTCGTCCAGCTGATCTGATGCTAATGGTCCTTCTTACAAAAGAGTAGTTCCCACTTTACGCAGCCTTTAGCGTTGTTATGTGCCTATGCGATCTAGTTGTCTAGAGACACTTCGTCGGACATGTTATGGCCAAAGTATTGATCTACTCTCTAAAGACAGATGGTACAGTTACCATAATAATATCTATTATGGAAAATCACACGAAAGATTTTGATAATTATTCAGTGGTCCATAAAAATATGTCTGTCTGTACCCAGACCCACAAAGGGTTATGTATTTCGAAGCGCTGACTCCAATTCTGAGTGAATTCAGATTCTGAATGAATGAGAGTGAGGGTGAATTTTAAACTCGGAGTTTTTGGAGTCATGGAATTAGTCAGGGTTTAACTTTCTGTTTCAAGTTTAGTTTCATATATTTCTAATATTTTTATAAGCGCAAAGTTTGTTGAAGAGTTTGATTCATAAGTACTCAAGAAAATATAAAATCAATAATTTTGTTAAATTGTAGATTAGGTAAATCGTTATATGTATATAGTTTGACTGGTAAAAGACTACATATACTAAAAGAGGATAAAAAATGTAAAAAAATAGGTAAGTACTTAAATTTTGACCAAATTATTTTCCAACGAACATGTTTAGTACGGCCGCCCGCTCATAGATATCGAATTTTATTGTTTACAAACAGCTATTTGCTGTTTGTAAACAATAAAATCTCTCGGCTAGATTCGTTCGCATATTGCGATCGCTCTGGGGTGACCATATATTTCGAATATTGCTACACTGAACTCGTTGAGGTTTACTATGTAGTTAAATAATAAACCGTGTAGTCTCGTGGGACATCAGATAGGAACGAAGCTCCTTATTATAAAAAATCTTACGCGCTTTTAACATTTTTTGACGGCTCTTTTTTATCGTAGGGAAACTTTCAAGGGTACCTTTCGGTTACGGGGGTAGCCGAGTGGTTATGCCGGACGCATACCGGCTAAAACCCCACGATGACCATCTTTGGCGTAAGATGAGGGCTCCGGAATCCCCGAGGAACTCGCTCGGTGCCCCCCCACACACCTTTACTGTTTTACGTAGTTCTTCTCAGGTCAGAGCAATTTCCCTGTCCTAAGCCACTCTTCAAGTTATGGCAGTACGTGATATTCCTCGTGCTTCCATTATTCATGGGGTACTATAAAAGTGCGTTAAGGCCTCGCTTTACGCACTCAGTAACCCAATGGAGAGGGAGCAGTTTGTATTTGAGCACTGCCGCCTCTGCAATGATTCCCACGACGGGTAGGATTTTCGCGCTCACGATTGCGCTCGGCACTTGCTT
The DNA here is from genome assembly GCA_036924255.1 of Apodemia mormo. Classification (NCBI taxonomy): domain Eukaryota; kingdom Metazoa; phylum Arthropoda; class Insecta; order Lepidoptera; family Riodinidae; genus Apodemia; species Apodemia mormo. Next base: position 20,256,582 of record JAUPFN010000012.1, on the reverse strand, counting down.
TATGTGACATAACGGCGTCCCAAAATGAATGCATTGCTTTCCAAGCAGTCTCGCTTCGAACCATCTACCGTCGGCTTGTGTTACCCTTTCGCGACGCCCCATAAGGAACTTAGTTCCAAAAAGATTTTTTTAATTATATTTTTATCGGTTACAAATGACCATTACATATCGTGTCCTTTAATGTATACAATCGTTTACCAGTTACTCTGTATATGAGCACTTATATAAAACAAAAAGGGCAATTTGTGTTTTCGCTTTACGAGTTCTACGAAATGTACATTGACGTATGTTAATTTGAAACACCTACGTTACGTGCACGAAAAACTGTTGTTATTAGTTGTTTTATAAAAACATTGCATCAGTTTAAAAAGTGAGACTGGTTGGATTTATAAAATCTTTTAATCCCATTAATATTGTAAATTAACGAACATTCCCCGTTTCGCGCGAGTATAATTTTCAAATAAAATATCATACAAATTTTCTGACTTATCCCCTCGATTTTTAAACAAAAATCCTTCATACAGTCATTTTCGTGACAAATTTGATTCAAAGGGTGAAATATCCGGTAAATTTATGCAAATGGTTACCTTTTTTAATCAAGAGGTCCATCGGATTATTTGCTATTCTATGCCTAAAAATGATAACCACAATAAAAAAAATCAGTTAAAATGATAGAACTGTTGTAAGGTAATTTTTCAAGTAAATGGTAATTGATTTTCATATAGATGTTAAAGTTTGTGAATATTTTAAATATTTCTCTTAATTCTGGAGGGACAAGCGAATTTTTTTTAATATTATAAGATAGCGAACAAGCAAATGGCTCTCCTGATAGAAAAAGATAACCATCGCCTATAGACATGAAAGATTTTAATGATGCGTTTCTATCTTTTTGACGAGGCCAAATTCATAAGTTTACTGGCTAGTTTACCCTCCAAATAGGAACTCGACAGTGACGCTATTGGCAATACCGTCACTGTCGGGTTCTTATTTGGAGGGTAAACTAGCCGGTAATATTGCAGCAGGTATAAGTAAAGGTAAGACCGTGTCACCCGTGTGAGACAATGTAGAATTCTGCCACCTAGTAGCCACGATGGTGGTTACGCATATATTTAATTCTTCGTCGTTTACGAACTGCGTTGTATATTTTTTTATAATCTACCTAATTTGGTTGGGTTAGGTAAGCAGTTAAATTATAATATCACTTAGTTAGATTGTAATGTAACGGCATTGACAATTTCACGGCGACACACACACACACACACATATATTCAACTGTATTTAAGCAAAAAGTTTAGCTGTTTTTAGCTGTTGTGTCGTCCGCAAGACCCATAAATATTTCTTCCTTTTGTTTAATCGATTAAAAAAGTAGCCTGTAGTACTCCGGAATAATGTAGATTTCGTAGGTGAAAGAATTTTTAAAATCGGTTAAGTACCCTAGTCTTTGAATTTATGCATTACTAATTTACCAATAATCGAATCTCTTCTCTTTATAAAATTAGTATGTAGCGTATCGACTCCATGTAGCGACTTGGAACACTCTGCATATTCATTTCATCACAGCAGAATACTTTAAAAATATATGTTTAGCTTATCTGTTTTTGGTTTATACTTTAATTTTTATGCTTAGTCGGTACCATGAAGCTGTATTATTTCTGGAGGCAACACTTCTTATCTCTATATGAAATACAACTTTTAATACTGCTGTTATCTTCCGAGTCCTTATTCTCTCTTTCTAACACCGCTGTATAGAAAGAAATAGCGAGACCTCATAGAATGAGATATAACGCAGGTATTTGTTTCAAATGATTAATACGTGTGCTAGCTCCAGCTTTACCTAATACTTCGTGGTCTGTACGCTTTTAAATATAGCCTGTATTTGTGTTCCTGTCAAGCATTTCGTAAAAAGTACATGACATTACATTACTGTAATCCGCCATCAACATATTTGGTGTCCAAAGACGATGGTTATCTCTTTTGTCAGAGCGACCTGTTTATTTTATATATTGGAATACACAAAAAATAAGGGATCCAACAATAAAGCTTAATAACATCTTCCTTAAAACCTACGCCCGCAACAATGTAGGGATTTTTAAATGCGTAAATATCTAGGCTAATCGGTGCGAACTGACGTCTATAAGCGCGCAATCCCTTCGCAGACGCGTACTAGCGTCAGTTTAATCATTTAAATAAAAATAATAAAATTTTAAAATTTTGCGGTACTGCGATAGTGATTTGATTTCGCATATAAGTTTAACACCCTTGGCTCATACAAAACAAATTATTCCAAATAAGTTGCATTCTCTATCCAATACTTTATACCCTTGTCACGTACTGTTGTAGTCAAAAAATGGCAATGCCTTCGGAAACAGTAAAATACCGCTAAAGTTGGTTTCACGGTTTTAATTTTTCAAATTCACTACATTTTATTAATTATTTGTTTTATTAATTATTTTATTAATTAATTCACTACATTTTACTAATTATTCGTGTAGTACTGATACTACACGAACAATTAGTAAAATTATTAATGAGTTAATGAAAATTAACAAACTCATACATTTAACATGTAAAGGCTTAGGTCAGATGAAAGTTATTAATTTACGTCACACTTATTAAGCGGTGTAATTTATTTTCGAAATTTCATTTTGTTACATTTCCGACCGTACAAAAAACGGCTTGTATAAATGTAAAAAGAAATTTTAGTAATCCACACTAATATAAAAAAAACCAAGCTATCCAACAATGAAGAATACTAACACTTTTTTTAAACCTACTGCTGTACCTACGGGTATAAGCATTTTTAAATCCGTAAATGTCCAGTCTGACCAGTGGAAACAAACGTTTATGAAGCGAGCATTCTCTTCACAGACGCATGCATGTATTCAACATTGTATTTAATATTTGCCATGTAAACTATTAACCCTGCAAATTCCCGACGAAGTAGCATCGGTTTGATCGGAGCCTTATAATAATGTTTTAACGATAAGATATTAACGAAACGAAACTACGATAGCGATTTGTATACACATATGAATCTTACACCCTTGATTCGGTACAAAATAAATTTATTTCAAATCGGTTGCCTTCTCCATCCAATACTATAAACCCTCGTCACTGTCACACACTTATAAATCGAAAATTGTCAATTCTTTCGGAATTCAACAATAAACTATCACTAAAGTTGGTTTCACGGTTCACTACTACACGAATAGTTAGTGAAGTTTTAAGTGCAATACTGAAATATTGAGCAAACTGTTACTCATATTTAACACGATAAGGCTTAGGTCAGATGAACGTAATTAATTTACGTCACGCTTATTAACCGGCGTAATTTATATTCGTAATTTCATTTTCTTACATTTCCGACCGCGCAAAAAATGGCTCATATTATAAGATACAAAGATAGTTTCTGCTTTTAAATCGAGATTCATTAACCAAACATTTTACTGATCCACTCTACATAATATACATAAATGCGAAATACTATCTGTAAGTTACACTTTCACGGCTAAACCGATTTTGATGTCATTTGGCAAAAAGATAGTTGAAGACTCGGGACCCTAGTTTTAACAAAAATCAATCCTAAGGGGATTTTATAGGGGATGTTATTTTGTATGAAAAATTATAATGATGACAGTTTGTCTGTTCGCGGGCAAATCTGGGCAGATATGTTACCATTTTTCAAATATATTTTTTTATCTGTAGATAATATAACTTTGCATTGCTATACGTACCGAAAAAGGTTGACTATCTGTCATACCAGAAGTCTTAAAATTGTTAGCTAATCGTGAGTGCATTGCATCTCTCTTCTTTTTAGGGAGCACAGGCCGACGGTTGTTTTTAAATAAATGTATATTAAAATCGCCTTTGTGGTCGTCTACCGGACCGCTAGTCCGTTGTCAGTGTTGACCACATGAAGTCCTGGGTTCGATTCCCGATTCGGGCAATTTAAAAATGTGTTTTTCAGTTTTCTGATTAAAAAAACTTTGGAATTGGAAAAGTATCTGATTAGCGATAGGCTTGCCTATCACCTTAGTGCGACTAAGTATCTTCGGCTAATTGAGAACGCACTTGTTGTATTTCTGTCTATTTCTTCGGGGATACAGTCGTGAAGATACTTTTAATAACTAAGTTTATGATAATAATAGTGTAAATTTCAAACAAGCGGCGTGATATAAGCAATAATAAACTCATAGCTTAGAACTTGCTTAAGAGCGAATGATGTGGAAGCAATCAGCTAGGAATGACACTGACTATAACAGCAATCAAAGCTAAGCTAAAGAAATATAAATAAGCAAGGTATGTGTTATAGTTAAATTTTTTATTATTCTATGATATAACTTATATAATAGCAAACAAACAATTTGCACTTCAAAAAGAAAAGGAAAGCTTACAGGCATAATAATTGAATTTGAAAAATTAAAACCTGATGTTGGTCCCGGGCTCCTTTAGGCTCCATAAGAATGAAATTGATATAATAAATAAAGAGATTATAATATCGAGGTAGTTAATGATGCGGTCCACCGATCATCCGATTCGAGTTACCCGTCCATCTAATCAGAAACAAGACAGCGTCAAGCACTAACTTCTACGACAGGAAAAAGAAAGACTAAGGTGCCAAATTTAAGCGAAATATTGCTGCTCTTTACCATTTAAATCGAGATGCTTACTAAAGACATAGATTGAAATCGACATTAAAATTTTCATCTCACAATAGCGTCAATTACTATCATTCTCGTGTTCTGGTTTGGAGGGTAAAGTAGCCGGTAGACTTATGCATGTGGCCATCCCGCCACATAAATAGCAACGCACCATTAACATCTTTAGTGTCTATAGACGATGGTTTCTATTTCCATCAAGAGAGCCTGTTAATCTGCTTGTTTGCTATCTTATGATGTAAGAAAAATCTTTCTATAGAGTGCACTCGGAATATTTCTATAAGACAATATATATACCAATTTTCATTTAAATCAGACGGAATAGTGTAAAAAGTAACTATACACACTTTCTCTTTCATAACAATATTGAAAGTAATTAGCCTAAATTTTATATGTTATTTATAATTCATTTTTATTTTGCGATGCCAAGATGGCATCTAGTATCACATTCGAAAGCGTAATGCGATCCCCGCAGGCAGGGTCTCATCTCCGGTTATTTCAGTCAGCCCGTCATTCCAAAGACCAGACTTCAATGCCCTGCCGACTACCGAGCCACCCACGGTATGGATGTTTTGTAACTAGAGACGTTATATTTGCACCGTCTATAGAAGTAACGCGTTTTGAATTGCAATTAATGATTAACTGTACTTATAAGAGTCGTAACATAGAATACGTCGCTGCTATAACCGAGTAAAAAAAATATCATTCAAATTTAATTTTTTTAACTTCCCGCTACGTATGTAGAATAGGAAGTTACTGATTTTGTTTCGATTTTCGAAAATCGAGTTTTTACCAGATCTCCAGATGTTTTGAGGTCCTAAGAACGTTTTCCAAGTATTTTCGCGATGACGTCAGTATGTCTGTAAGTATGTATGTGTGTGTGTATGTGTGTGTGTATGAGTGTATGTAAACATCTCATAACTTTTGAACGACTGGGCCGATCGAAACGCGGTTGATGGCATTCGATTGAATTCTGCTCAACTTAGACTTCCTGAAAATTTGATCCGTCAGCTCAGGAGATTTTGAAAAATTTTGAAAAAACCCAAAACACACTGTGTTGTGTGTTGAATGTGGAAGTTATATTAAAAAAATACTGTTTGTGAAACAGTATTTTTTTAATATAACTTCCACATTCATGTACCGATTGAGTACAAAAACTAATCAGCTCTATTTCTCAAAAAACTACGTTTAATGCATAAATTTCATAAAAATCGGTTTATCCGTTTGGGAGTAATAAACGAAAGTAAATCAGTTGACGAAAAATTTTGAAAAAAGTGTTTTTTCGACATAACTTCGAAATTTTCCAACCAATCTTTTTTCGGTATGTCACTATATTTTAGTACTAAAACAACAACGTCAAATGCCGTTTCTAAAATCAAAATCGAATTTAATTTTCAAAAGTTACAGCTTTTCAAATATTAAAATCACGTTGTTTTTAGCAAACTTACTTTAATTTTTGAAATAACTTTTATGCTAATACACCGATTGACTTAAAAATCTTATCAGCTTCTCTTCTTTGAAAACTGCGTGAAATACCGTACCGTAAAAATTGGATCAAAATCGGTTAATTTGTTTGGGATTTGTCAATGACAAAAATTTTTGAAAAAAATGTTTTTTGACATCGCTTCGAAAATTATAAATAAATAATTATAATTAAATATCACTGCACAAATTAGACGAATTGATCTGACCCCAAAGTAAGCAAAGTATATGCTTGTAGTATGGGTGTCAGTCAACGATACTAATACATAGAAATACATATATAAATACTCTGATATATTTAATAAACACCCAAACCCAGAAATACAAACATCTGTGCTTATCACACAAATGCCTGTCCCTGTCGGGAATCGAACCCGGTCCCCGTTGATTGCGTAGTCAGGGTCGCTAACCACTCGACCAACGGGGCGGTTTAAAATTTTCAACCTATCGTTATTTAACTAAAGCAATATTTTAGATTTCAAAAATTAAATTGAATGTCATTGGAAAAATCAAAATCGATCATCGTTTCCAAAATATACAGCTTTTGAAAAATCAATATACTGCCATGTTTATAGTTTTTACTCTTTTGAGCTAAAACTACCTTAATTTAGCGGGAAGTTCCGGGGATGGCCTGCAGGGTCAACCGTTTACAATTTTTTTAAGTGAAACTTCTTTGGTGATGATTTGAACTATGATAAAATAGAATTACGTCACCAATCACCACAGAGAAACAAACACATAAATGTAATTATCATATTAATACGTGAAGGATAAATTTTAGACTCCTTTTTAAAACAAATGCGCGGACGGTGGAGTATGAAATTTCGCACAATTAATGTTTACATTGCGGTGAACATTAAAAAATTAACGTAACCTATACTAGTAAATTAAATGCGTCAACAAAAAATTTTTGCAACTTAAAGTTTATTTTTGATACTCAATTGAGTAACTTGCAAATACATGTATCAAATTCTTATGCGGAGCAATTAATCCCAAGCTCTTTTGCCTTGAAACAATCTGAATTTTGAAAAACATTTTTATATAGGTACAAAATGCCATAATATACATTTAGGCTAGTCGGTGGCTACTTTTTATCATCCAGATATACTGTCGTCAGTGTAAATAGAAGGTACGAGTATATAAGCCTAATCGGTGGCTACTTCTTGTCATCCAGATACACCATGGCAAAAAAGTACAAAATGTTGACAAAACAAAAGTGTCTGTTAAAAAACTAATGTCAATTTTGTTCACTTTTTTTGGTTTATTGCCTCTATGGTATAGTAGTCCGGCGTCGGAGTTGACCACATGAGGTCTCGGGTTATTTTCCTGGGTCGGGCAATTCAAAAATGCGTTTTTCTGTTTTCTGATAAAAACACCGTTGCCCGGGATTGAAAAGTACCCGGTTGGCGATAAGCTTGCCACCTACCACATTGTGGGGCCATGGATCTTCGGCTAATCGTGGGTGCGCTTGTTGTACCTCTGCCTATGTCTTCGGGGATACGGGCGTGAAGATACTCTACTCTTCTTTGGTTTATACAATGAATATTATTGCAATAACTTTTTATTTTATTTCAATCATAAAATTTAAACCTGTATCATTTTATAACAAATAAAAAATTAAATTTAATGAATTAGTATAAAATATATATATGTTTCATATTTTCCCGCTAATTGATGTTATACTGCCGTAGTAATTGGCCGAACAGTACGGAACCGTATCAAATAAGAAAGGAAATAAATTATGAAAGCAGTTCCTTCTAGATTTACTATGGCAATTAACTTCACGGTTAGCTATAACCAACAAATCTAAACTATATATACGCTGTCTGCGGTTTACACAACCACGCCAAATCTTCGCTTCCAGTTTTATTTCTGATAAAACTTCCTATAAAGAATTTACTTTAAAAACCGCAGTTGCACATGTAAGTATTTATATGTAAATGCGTATCGTCATGCTAAATTCCTTATGGGTTATGAGAGAAAACCAATAAAATAAAGGACGAAGTTTAGTTCCATGCATTCCATGCATGCATCACTAATTTTGGTTCCATGGACGCTCGCATCGGCCTACAGTGCCAAAATGGCGATATTCAAATATGCACAAAAAATCTTTGACAGCAGCAAGTCCAGTGGCAATACACGTCAATGGTATAACGTCATTTAGTTTTTGACAGTTTCATAGAAACCATAGTGTATGCAATATATATGTATGACTAGGGCGTTATGTCATTCAAGACGCAATGATAGTCAACAGAGTTTTCGCGGTAAATTTTAATTCCGAAACGCGAAATTTTTATTACCTACTAGCGATCGCCTGTGGCCGAAATTCGACCATAGCTAAACAACAAAATGTTTTTAAGTTTGACAACTGACTTTAGCCGTAAAGAAAGTAGTATGTAGATGTGTGTATATTATCATGTATGTCATATGAATGTAATGTAGTAGTGTGTAAACAATGTTTATATTCATTTAATGTATTTCTAAAGCATTTAATTTATGAATATACTGTTATTAGTAGTAGTATATTACTGTTAAGCACAAAGTATGAAAGTATACTTATAATAAAATACGTCTCTCTTTTTCCAGGTATGTAAATATCTCAGCACAACTGAATTTGTTAATCACCACTCGGAGAGCACGTAAGTAGCTAGAGATTGGCAAAGAAAGATAATAAATGTTGTTTTAGCTTATAATAAATAAATATCGTCACGCCCACATCCCCGAAGTGACAGGCAGTAGTGCACTCATAGTGCTAACGATATTAGCCGGTTAACTTAATATGTGTGTGGCGTCAAGACCCCGCCACAAGAATAGCAACGCATCATTAATATATTTGGTGCCTATAAGCAATGGTAATGTTTTTCCGTCAGGAGAACCATTTGCTTGCTTGTTATGTAATGATATAAAAAATACTTTAGTAAAGTGCCACTGTTGTTACTTCAAATTAACCGAAAATGATGCGAATATTTACTTAAGCCTTAAGAGGCTCCATTATCTAAGCATTAGTTGCATTAAAGCCAGATAAGGCGTGATAAAAACACCAATGGACGATCTTGTTCAGGCAAGGCTTGAATTGGGTAAGCCAAACAAATGTGCTGTGTATTTGTTTTTGGTAGGTATTTAGCTTCGTAATGAGATGTGTGCATTTTACCTTAAAATTTTTGTATGTCTTAAGGATGCATAGTTGTAAGATATTACACATTTACACTGTATTCTACTTATATTTGTGCATTCTTGCTTCACGGGTTTGCTAGCATCTCCTTCTTAATCTCCTTTAAACATATTTTATATTATTTTCTAAAAAAGTGTTTGTGTATAATAAGGTGTTAAATAAATAAATATCATTGTAAAAACAATGTTTTCATATCCACATCATTGTTAAAACACCTTAATTTGTTTATATTTTGTTTATATTTATGCACAATTATTTAAACGCAGTAAAACTGCATCAGCCGACTCCTATTTTCATGTAGATCTATCAAATCCTGAATCAAATCTTCACCATATTTATGGGAGATAGACTCTCCCAAAAAAAAGAATTTTTCAAATTGGTCCAGGGGTCAGTAATCGAAGTATATAATATACACAAAAATAAGATTCCGACGGTTTGATAACATTCTTCTTTTTTGAAGTTGATTAAAATTTAATTTTAAACGTATTAGGATACTTTATATTAGTAATTATAATGAGGTAAATTTAAGGAAAATTTAATTTTCACGAAAATTTAATTTTCAATTTTTTAATTTTCGTAAACACAATTTATCAATTACTTAAGGATGAAATCAATTCGTGTAATTTGACCAACAATATTATTATTATTTATAAGTTATCGACTATATGTTCTGATAGTATATAATTGTGACCCTTTAAGAAAACCTAATATCGTCAGACACTAATAAATTAATAGAAAATTTCTACCTTGTAAAGCTTGTACCTTTTGTGTATTATTTTAAGTATTTTTTTTAATTAAATTCTTTTTTTAGAGTTAAATAAGTGTATTTAAAGGATTAAATAAATAAATAAAAATAAATCTTTAAGAAAATCTATTATCGTCAGAAACAATATTACAGTAAACAATATTACGTCCTGAAGATGCTTTAAAAAGCGAAACCGGTCGATTAATTTAAATAATTTAGTGGATACTTATAGTGGAATAAAAGTACAAGTGTATTGTAAAGTAGTTTCAAAATATAATTTATTTAATTCTTTTAATACACTTGTTTAACGCCAAAAAAAGAAATTCACGGCTAAAGACCGTTAAACACAAAAGAGATTTTATTTCTTAGCCTATGATCGAATTTTGACCATAGGGCGATCACTAGAATAACATTAATAATATTAACATTAATAATCTCAACTGCAAACATCGTCAAATATGTTGTTACTATGAGTGTTTTCATGTATCATGTTCGACGACAGCAAAAATTTTAAAGCATTTTAAAGCCTAATATTTCACATTTAGATTCTAGAATCGAGAAAGGTAATCTCGCAAAAATGGTTGGAAGAAATTGCGTGAATTGTGACATACCGGTTGTCTATGTCTAGATTTAAGACGATCTATTTTATTCTGAAAAAATATAGATTGTATCCGTAATAATTACAAAACTCTATGATGCGGGGCGCTGCTACTCAGATCATAAATATAAAACTGGATTTTGAAATTCCATCCTCAACATCTCGATGTCCGGAAATCCACAACTGTGCGTTTCTCTCGGCACTTTTTGCCTCGCACTACTTTGTTGTGGAACCAATTACCGGCAGGGGTGTTTCCAAACGGATACGACTTGGGAGCCTTCAGGAAAAGAGCTTACTCAGTCTTAAAAGGCCGGCAACGCAACTGCAAGACCTTTGGTATTGTGGATGTCCATGGGCGGCAGTGATCACTTACCATCAGGTGCACCTCCTGTTCGTTTGCCACCTCTTCTATAAAAAAAACTGGGTTAGGCTTAAATCAAACATGAATTTGAAACAAAGGAAATATATTCCTAAAAATAAAGTTCACAGTCAAGGCTAAAAAGTGGTAAACATGTATACACATAAAATGTCTAAGTATACGGAGTTACTGTGATTTGCTAGCACGTTAATACTCGACACTACATTTTAACTGTTAGGAGATAAGGCTCGTGTATTTCTTGAAATATATTACACTATAAATCCGCCGACGGCGCGCCGGCACCGATGACTTGCACTCTGTCCCTGGCTTTCAAACAGTGCTTTCAGAGGGGGACATTAATTAATTTCACCACATAGACCGTGCGTTCAATTCGAATGACTCCGTTCTTTGGCCCTTTATAAGTTTAGACGTCGACTGTGCAGATTTTAGACATTCTAAAAGCGATAGGTTTTAGAGTTTCGCCAAAAGTAATTTAATTATTTGCTTGTGTTATGGGTGTTAGTCAAATATACTCAGAAATACAAACATGCTCATCACACAAACATTTGTCCGTATCGGGAATCGCGAGGCCCAGTCCCATCGATTCGTAGTTAGGTTCGCTAACCACTCGACCAACGGTACCTACTTTGAAACATTTAATATATTTATTTGTTTCAACATTTATTCATTTAAATGAAAGTCAAATAAATATACGGAATAAATAATACATTTTATGACTTTACTCGTAAACTCTATGTATTATTTTAATATAAACTTTATAACCTCGTAAATTATTATGGAAAATCTCTTTAGTAATTAAATTACTTAAGCCGAGTATTAACATTCCTCCCACAAGGACGTATTTTAATAATATCGACAGCAGGTATGTATAATGCCATATTTAAAAGGAAAGGACTAATTAAAATGATCCTAATGTTGATAAATTTCGTAAGCAGTAAAATAGCTAGTAAGTTACAGAGACAATGCGGTTTACACACCTCTCGTTAATGTAACGTATACCTTGTTTTGCACAATTCGCTTTGCAGGTGCGTTTTGTAGCTGATTCGCGTCGATTTGGCCGAACCTTAACTCTTTATTTACTTTTTAACACATAACAAATAATAGTATATCACGGTAATAATAAAAAGATCATTATAAAACCACCTTTATGAAGATGCTATGCTAGTAGGTACAAGTAGCACCAAATAGTTAAATTATTAATGTTATTGTGTGTGTGTGAATGTGTATGTGTATGTGTATGTGTGTGTGTAACTTTGAACGAGTAGTTTTACTTGCTTGCCTACCCAACTTTTAGATTGATCCATAAAATACAATGAATACAGTAAATATTTTAATATGCCAATGAAACTAAAAGGTTAAGAACACATATCTATTTCATATCGATTTCATGCTAATGACCTGCCCCGAATTTGTAAATGTATGCAACACCATTAATCCATCCTTTCTTTGATAGAAGTTGAATAAAATTCACTTGTAACGCACATGATAGACATTTCGACTTTTTTATCTCTCTCATAATTATACAGGTCTAAGTATTTAATCTCTATACCTTTATTACCTATATTGATATCTTGTCCGACTGTCTGGCTAAAATCATACAAGTAATAGTAAGAATGACACGCTTTATTGAAAAAAAACAGTAAGAATAATGTTAATAGTTTTATAAATATACATAAGTAGATTAAAGTGCAATAAAGTTAAATTATTATAGCAACAACAAAATTCACAATCACAATAACTATGATAGACTATCAGAAATTAATATACCTAGGTTTAATATAAAATGTATAAAGCTAGCACACACGCTGGTTGTTCTCCTGGTAGAAAGGAAAAACCATCGCTTCTAACACCAACTATTTTAATGATACATTATTGTAGGGATGTAATACATATGCGTAAGTTTACAGCCTACTTTACTCTTCAAAACGGAACACGACAATATCAACCATGGACTTTACGCAGTAGAATTAGGTAGGGCAGTTGTAGCCTACACGTTACAGAAATCTACTGCTTGTTAATCATGAAAACGTGAAAACCAAAATTCTACATCACGTCGTAGAGGAAACTTAAAAAATTTTTTAAATAAGAAAAATCCGGTTAAATCAAAATTTTATAGTCTACAAAGTAACTATAAATTGCTTTGATGATGCTTGTGTAAGCGAAACCGGTTGGTAATATGTGATAATAGCTTTATTGTGAAACTGTACAAGTGTATAAGTGATAAAATATTACATACAAAAAAGACCCGAACCAATTCATAAGGTTTAGACTTAAGTTTAGACTTAAACCGATAGTGTGTAAATTCTAAGAATAAAGTGTATAATGAATTGAATATGTGAACACTTACATATATTTATAGCAAGATATATCTACAGACGCTATACAGATAGAAGTGGATGGCGGACGGACGCAATTAAGTTCGTAAAGTGAAGTGCAAGTCATGGTTAATCAAACCACTCGATTTGCAGCACAAAAGACTGGAGGAGGGTATATTAAGCAAATAAGCTTAATCATGCGAGTAGACAAATACTGAGAGTAGATGAATTTAGAGCGTATATTTTGAACACTGAATATCGTCGGCACTTGGTTAAACTCCATGTTAATTTGAATTTATATTGTATTAAAAGCACTTTTACTGTTTAACTTGGTTTTTATTCACAAACACGAACTGGTATTGCGTTTTGCGCATTATCAGTAAATAATGTTATTCTTGGGACCAAAACGTTTTTTATTTTTACGATTTACGCCTTTTTGCATAAAATGATCCACTTTTAACACAAGAGAGATTATAAATATAATATTGAGTAGTAAGTAGTAACTGGTAACCACAAAGTGGATTATTTTATGCAAAAAGCGTGAATCAGAAAGAAAATTTTTCTTGTAATAATCAAAAAGTTTTAGTCCCTCAATCGATGTTCTTTTACGGTTGGATATCTTTGGTTAAACGTACTAATATATATATATATATATATATATATATATATATATATATATATATATATATATATAGCCAATAAGTGTTTTTCCGTGTTGATCCGATCTATGCCGTGGTCCTAGGAACATTTTTATTTTTGTTGATTTTAACCATAGGACTAAGAACTTGCTCACGTATCAAAAATATATCTCGATATGCTAAGTTATGCGTGTGTAATCGTGCCAATTCGTACAAACATTCGGCTATACTCGGATTTTTTTAATCAGTTTTTTTACACTTAATAAAACAGTTTTATCGTTTTAAGGTATGAAGTGCGTTAAAACGAGTGTCATTTCTTGACATACGTGTATAATGCACATATATTATATTATAAGTGCGATATGAATATTATAGCGACATTTTTACATCAGTAAGATATTTGATTTTGGTAAGACCAGAGTAGAGCATTTTTTACGCTTTGCGTTGAGGGTACGATATATTATCCCTTACCAAAGTGACATTTAACTTCGATTCCTTTATTTAAGTAAAGGTATTTACATTGAAAATATAAGTAAGTGCAAATAATCTAAGACAATGCAGTTTAAGTATTTGTTCTAAGTCCCAAAAAATAGTGGGTAACTAATAAAATAGTAGATACTTGTGTCTAATAAAATAGACATGATAAGTTGTAGTTTTTACGATGACTAATTTAAATTTATGTATTCTTTTATTTCATGTATTTTTTTTATTTTACGTAAAGTAGCATTGTTATAATTTATAAAAATGATATATTTTGTTTCATTTTCCTAAAACATATTTCATATACTGTACATAAAATATAAAATACGTTTAATGAGAAATCTAAAAGCAGCCCTGGTTCTTGCCAAGATTATCTCAAAGGATATGACGATGATTAAAAAATGGAAATAAGGGTACACAGGAGCGCTTATTTAATAAAAACTCGGGCTCTTAAACTTTTCTTGGTATTTTTAAATTTTAAAAATATATTCTTGACCGATCCTTTGGAAAAACTTGTAATATTATCAGACTCGTAGTCGCCGATCGCCCACAGTTTTTACGCTTTCGAACAGTTTTAACGGTTTTCTATTTTGGATTATTTCTTTACTTTCGCCCATGATTTTACGCGTTCGAAAAAGTAGTTGTGAGCGGTTTTTCATGTTGCGCTATTTCTTTACGTTCGTCCGTTACTTTACGCGTTCGAACAGTTTAGCGGTTTTTCATGTTGGATTATTCCTTGACTTTCTCCCATGACTTTACGCGTTCGAACAAACAGTTGTTAGCGGTTTGTCATGTTGCGCTATTTCTTTACATTCGCCCGTTACTTTACTCGTTCGAACAAGCAGTAATTAGCGGTTTTTCATGTTTGATTATTTCCTCGCGTTCGCCCACGACTTTTACGCGTTCGAACAAGCAGTTTTCCATATTGGATTATTTCTTTACGTTCTCCCACGACTTTAAGCATTCGAACAAGCAGTCGTTAGCGGATTTTCACGTTGGACTATTTCTTTATTTTTACCTACGAATTAACGCGTTCGAACAAGCAATTGTTAGCGGTTTTTTATGTGTTCAATATTGTATATATATGTGTGTTTCTTTATTTTTTCACTACAACATAAATATTTATTTAAAAATCCTGAAGAACGGCTTAAAAATTTATGTTTTAGTTGTACTAATGTATGTAAGCAAAAGACGGTCCTGTTGACAAGAAACAACCATAGCCAATAAAGACCAAAAAATTTTTCCCCGTGTTGGTTCCAGGCTCCTTTGAAGAATGGACCAACTGCCGTTCTGCCAGGCACGTCATAAAAGGCGACCGATTGACTACTAGGTGGTAGAGTTCTACATTGTCTCGCCCGGGTCTAGTACCACCGCCTTACCTATTCCTGCCGCAATAACGTCAGTACTTGTCACTATCGTGTTCCGGTTTGGAGGGTAAGGTAGCCGGTAAACTTATGCATGTGGCATTAGACCTCGCCACAAGATAGCAACGTACCATTAAGATCTTTGTTGTCTATAGGCGATGGTTGACTCTTTCCATCAGGAAAGATCCATCTGCCTGTTTGCTATCTTGTGATATAAATAAAAAGTATACATGGTGTGTTATCACTTATTTTGCCATATGGTACACGCATAAATTTGCCGGCTACCTTACCCTAAAACCGAAAAACGACCGTAATAAAGACTAACAATTAGATAACGTAGTTAGCTACTTCGTTGACCTGATGAGTAGGTACCGAAATAATATCTATTACAAAAGTACAACAAAAGATGTACTTGTACCAAAGTACCAAAAAGTATAAAACACAATAATCCTATTGCGGCAAGCATAGGGAAGGCAATGGTACCAAACCCTAGCAAAACTTTACAAATTCTACCACCCAGTAGTTACGATGTTAGTAACATGATCGACCAATAGTTCACATTTTACGTACTGCCTGGCAGAATGGTAGATAGCGTATTCTTCAAAAGGCACCCAGATCAACATGGGAAAACTGGAGTTAACATCAACTCCAGTATCTGAAAATATAAGTAATGCATTAGCTACTTTTATTTTATATAATTAAGTTAAAATACCTACAGCAAATTATTAAATGCAACTAACTGTATTTTACTAAGTTTAATTCAGTGGCTCATACTGCATATTGTTTTAAAGAAATTGAAGTTAATATGTAAGTTACTATGTAATCTCTTATAGATAATTTTTCAAAGTCCATTTTCTTTCGTCTTTACTGGAATACTTTACTAAATCTATCATTATAAATGTAAGATAAGTGCAGCCAAACAAAATGTAAGGGGGCTGTTAACGATACTCAGAAAAAACGATAAGAAAAAGCAAGAGCATGTTTTATTAATTCTCCGTACACACGACGCGGCAGTGGAATGAAGCCGCCATTTTTCTGCGGACGAGATTTAAATATGGAATTCCGGTGTGCGAGCGGGAGAGGCGCGTGCCATTGACCTTGCGCCAGGGCCGCGCACGCGCCGCCCGCCCGCCGCCCGCGCCATTATGGCCTGATTTAGTAGATTTTACTTTTTTGGTAGATTTGTATGTGCTTAAAACACTATATAGCTAGTAGATAGTTTTATACTTTGCTATATTAAATTTGACACATTATTAACTAATATTTCATATGTTATAAATATATAAATATATAACTGAACACATCATGTGTTCAGTTCGGTCGCGCAGCAAGATCCCTATCCCCTCCAAGCCTGCCGTAAGGAACTTCGTTCCAAAAATGTATTAGAAATATATTTCCAAGGTACACATATGTGCAACTACTAAAGCCAGAACTAATAATATTTCACCTAAAAATTAACATAGGTAATATTTCACCTATTTTATCACCATAAAAGATGAATTTCCAAAAATCCTTCCTTGTACCTTGTCTGCATTATAAGAAAGACCCTGTGAAAAACTCACCCATCTTGGTCCAAAGGGTTCAGACAGGACGTAGATATGACAGTCAGTGAGTCTAAGCTTTTATTTTTATATATATACAGAATAAATCTGATAATAATTATGATAGGTGAGGCCAATTGTCGATATATCGAGCATATATTCAAGCTAACAGAATTTAATAATTTATTTTTGATTAATAAAACATCGTTTTGATGAGTAAATTTTTTATCAACTTGACAAAACATATCTATAAGGAAATGAATTACGCAATATTCCGTTGTCAAAATTAATGCCCTACATTCGCAAAACGCGCTATCCATTGATTTTAGTTGTCATTTTATGGTACAAGAATAAAAAATTACCTATTACGCTTTGTGTAAATTTTCTTCAGAAGATTTGGTATAATTTCACTCATATTTGTAGTATATTATTTTGTCCATGTCACAGAGCAAATTCGCTGGTCCATGCACACCTGCTCACGCTGGCCCGCGCCTTTGGCCTATAACACAAAACACAATTACAAAGCTGAACGCTGCAATAATTTTGCTCTAGTCTACCTACTGACTTTACTATCATTATAATTTTAAATAACACGGAAAATAATTATGTTACTCACATTTTACGGTATTCTTGTAATTCTGTAATAAATAAATATAAGGTAATAGCGGTATACATTTTTAAATTTATTATGTAGTAATTTAATTATAGTCATGTTAAATTTGATTTTTGTAGCCTAAATACATTTTACATGCAGGCTATTATATTATGAACATGTTAAAATGATTCCTAATTATTCTGATTTTTTTAATCACGACTATGATTTAATCATAAAGATACACGACTAAATATTTTTTTAATCATTTGATAGCAAACAGGCCAATGACTCTTCTGATGAAAGAGAAACGATCACCTTTGACAGCAAATATATTATTGATGCACTGCTATCCGTGCGGCGTGATGGTCCAACCACGTGCATAAGTCTACCAGCTGACATACCCTCAAGTCGGAATACAACAACGATAAGCATTAGCGCTAATGCGATAGGAATAGATGAGGTAGCACCAAATACCTACCCAGGTGAGGCGTTGCGGAACTCTACTACCTACCTACATCGCGGGAACACCTAATTTCCGGGATAAAACTAGCCTATGCGCTGTTCCAGGTCATCATCTGTTTGTGTGCCAAATTACATTCAAATCCGTTTAGTAGATTTTGCGTGATTAAGTAACAAACATCCATCCGAACATCCAAACTTTCGTATTTATAATGTTAATAATTATTGATTAAATATTTTAAATATTGAAACTATTTAAGACTGCAATATTTTTAATATATAATTAAGGCTACTATTTGTGGGCTTGCGATGATATGATAGTTTTTTAAATATTATATCATCGCAAACAAGCAGATGGTTCTGCTGATGGAAAGAGATAACAATTTATAGAGACACCAATAATGTTGTGTTTCTGTCTGTGTGACAGGGATGGATGTCCCAAGCAAAGTGTGTGTGTAGTCATCACACAAATTCTTGCCCCTGTTGGTAATCAACCACTAGTCTTCTCTCATCAATATCTTAGTCTAAATCGCTAACCAATTGATTGACGCGCGAAACGGTCAAAACTGTATTTATTTTGTTAATATCTTCACTTGTCATCAAAACTATTTTAATTTTATAATAATCATTATTTAATATAGGAATTGAAAATTGCTTGCTTAAACACAAGGTCAATGAGTGAAAACTAAAAAATACGCTTTATATTCTAGTTATTGGGATAATGCATGCCAAATGACGTATAGCACTCACTGCACTTTACAAGCTCTATTTTAAACAAAGTGGCACACGCAGTACAAAAGCAGACGCTCGCCAAGATGTGACGTTTATATTTGAAGGACACTACACATTTCACCGTTGTGTGATGTAAGGGCCTATCCATATACATACGACAGTTATACATCGGACCATGTTACGAGACAAATCGGATGTTAGTCCACATTTCCTATATACTACAGTTTCTATTCTAAATAAATGAAAGTTGAATCATATACGCATAGACGTAGATCAGACTATATTATGGGACGAATGTAAACGAACCGAGTATTCAATACAAAGACAGACGCTCAACAAAATTTGAGGATGACATTCTAAAAACACTAATTTATAATTAACCGATCGCCGATGTTTTGTTTGATCAAGCGTAAACATAATCGGTTTTACCATTTCTTTTTTTGGAAAAGCAAAGTATAATTTAGTTATTGCTTTAAGGTTAGCCAATAGCTCAGCCAGAACTAAAATTTAGGTTCAGGTTTAGAGTTCGCTTGAGTGTTTCTGTAAAACTGAACCTCGGGTCAGGGAATGTTGTTTGTTGGTGGAAGACTTCGACTACTCCAATCTAGGATTTGAACGTCGGCAGACCGAAAAACAGGACTACGTCACCACTAAAGTCGTCGTTAGGGTCGGATAGAATGAAATATTTACTAGCTGCAGCGTGCAGCACAGCACGCTGCATTATAAAAGTTTTAGGTGTAGGTATCCCGCGGGAACGACACATTTTTCCGGGATAAAATAGCATATGTGCTATTCCAGGTTATCGTGTACCTGTGTACGAAATTTCATTCCAATTCGATCAGTAGTTTTTGCGTGATTGAGTAACAGACATCCATCCATCCAAACTTTCGCATTCATAATATTACTAGTTGCAGCGTGCAGCCCGTTGCTTTACAAAAGTTTTTGGCGAATCCCGCGGGTTAACCTTATTTTCCGGGATAAAAAGTAGCTTATGTGCTATTCCAGGTCATCATCTACTTGTGTGCCAAATTTCATTCAAATCCGTTTAGTATTTTTGCGTGTTTGAGTAACAAAAACATCGATCCATCCAAACATCCAAACTTTCGCATTTATAATTTAAAGACTAGCTGCAGCATGCGGCCCGCTGTATTATAAAAGTTTTTGGTGAATTCCGCGGGCACGAGTCATTTTTCTGGAATAAATTCATCCAAATTCGTTCCAAGTAGTCCAAGTAGTATTTGTGTGAAAGAGTAACAAACATCCATCCATTCAAACATACTTTCGCATTTATAATATTGATAGGATAATATGGACTAGTTGACCCGGACAGCTTCGCCCGCAAGTAGATTAACAAGTCGTTAATGTAGTTTTTTATACAAACTTTCATCCCCTACTTGAGCACAATTCTCTTTAGGAGTTTGTTTTAAAAAAATAGCCTTTGTTTGGCTCCGGGTTTTAATTATCTCCATGTCAAATTTCATCAAAATCAGTTTAGTGTTTTAGCCGTGAAAGCGTAACAGAATGAATGACAGAAAGGCATTCGCATTTGTGATATAAGTAGGTATGGATTATTAATCTCAGAAATGAAAGCAATGAAATATTTAATTTTGCGAGGTCAAATAACTTACGAAATAAATAGAGATAGAATTATTTATCGCACTCAGTGAGGATACCGTGCATAATAGACTGAGCAAATTCGCTTTCTTCTAATTTTTAATTATATTTACAATCAAGTTACAACAAGTACAAGCTAACTTAGTGAACGCTTTAATTTTCTATACCTTTAACATCGACTCAAATTGTCGCCAGTGTCAGCAGACGTATAATAATTATTGTACATGTACAATAATCTCATGGATTTTTTAATCCTCAATCCTAAGTGTACATTTTGACAAAAATGCAATAATTTTGAACGATAGCAATTTTCTTTACAAAATGATTATTTTCTTTAAAAAATAATAAAACTATTTAAATGTTTGAGTCAAATCTTGCGCCTTATATAACTGAGTTCTCAAGTATATAGATACTTGACTGGAAATATAATGCATTTAAAAAAGTTTAATGATTGCCGAAATATCATTTAAATAAAATTACTTCAGAGATTCTCTTTTAAACTTAAGCTTTCAGACGGCAATAATAATACTAATAATAATTTATTTCTTTCAACTTAATCTATTTCACATTAATCAGTGGTGGAGGCGCTCCTTTTAAGTATGTAAATACCTGTGTTAGGAGGCCCCGCAATTAAATTTAATTTTGAAATGTACAACAATTTTATTGAAAATACAATAATTTTGGCCCTGATACAATAATAATTTTTCATGGGTCTGTACAACACTGATTGTCGCTCTCAATTGCGTGGAATTTTACAATATCCTACGAAGTTACGAACTCGTAATTCTTTTACAATCAATTATGTGCAACTTTGGAACTCACTTCCTTTACATATCAGGAGCAGCAAATCATTAGTCACCTTTAAGAAATCTTTAAAAGAATTTTATTTATCGGTCTAATTTTTAGGGCAAAAGGCATT
This sequence comes from Apodemia mormo, assembly GCA_036924255.1. Lineage (NCBI taxonomy): Eukaryota > Metazoa > Arthropoda > Insecta > Lepidoptera > Riodinidae > Apodemia > Apodemia mormo. The sequence goes on along the minus strand of JAUPFN010000012.1, from coordinate 20,234,891 downwards.
GTAGGTACGTATTAGGATTAAGTAATATAAAATAAGATTTTTTGTATACCTATTGTATATATTTTCTAAATTAATAATGTGTACACGTATATTCTACATTTCTTTCACGCTCTGTCACTATTTTGGATTGGCTGGAAGCAATCTCTTACAGAGATAAGCTCGCCTTTTGTGGAGTTTTCAAGAAATAAAATGTAATTTTGCTTCTTGTAATTTTGATGGATTAGATAACATCCTCAGTAAATTTATAATGGGTTCTGTCTAAACCTACCTCGGTACCTAGCTTTAACGAAAAAAATCTACATGCACGTGCCGTTCTATCATTTTTAGGGTACCGAAGTAAACTAGGAACCCTTATAGTTTCGCTATGTCCATCCGCCCGCCCGTCCGTTCGTCTGACTGCACAATAGCTCAGAGATCCTTATTACTAGAAAGCTGTAATTTACACGAATATACATTTTAGTCACAATATCAAAGTGGCAACATAAAATCTTCAAAAATATGTTTTTTTCAGGATAGCTTCCCTACATGAAAAGTAGGGGTGTTTTTTTTCTCACGTACACCATTATGTGGGGTATCGTTGGATAGATTTTCAAAAAATATTGTAGGTTTGTGTAAACAAATTTTCGATTGAGACTCGTTTGTAAAATATTAAGCTTTTAAGTGCTAATGTTTGTTAGAGTCAAGTGTCGTCACATTCTGCAGCCTAAACGGTTGATTTTGGGGGTGAGAAACAAATCATGGTAGTAGTAAAGACAATGAAGTTAAAAGGAAAACTATCACGGCTAAGAAGGCTTTACAAGTTTTTGAGTAATAGTCGACCAACTTATAAAATGTACTTAGAGAAGTTTTCAGAGGCGGTGAACCTGTATTGTGGATATATATTTGTCACTGACGTTGAATAGCTTAAATGTTCATAGTATGAAACTATAAAAGCCCTCTTCGTAGTCCGCATTATTATTATGGACAATTTCGGAACCTTCATTGCGCGTGGCCTGACACGCACTTTACCGTTTTTGTTTATTTTATCATTTACTGATGGATGGTAGAGTTTCGCAAAGTCTCGCCCAGTTATTTAATATCACCGCCTTACCGTTCCTGCCGCAATAGCGTCAATGATTGTCACTGTAGTCTTTGGGTTGGGAAGATAAGGTAGCAAGTCAACTAAACTAAACAGGAAAGCCATCAGATGGCTCTCTTGATTTTGCTTATTTGCTACCTTATAATATAAAAACAATAAACATTTGTAGCAGTTTCTTGTAAATAGTATTAAAGTTACCCGCCAGTTACATGTATTAACACATCATTGGGTTAACCATAAATATTCTGTTATTGCCCTAATGATTATAACGTATCATACAATTAATTTGTTGTAGCTTTGATGAGGCGTTTTAACAACCAGCCCCCCAATTCACGTAATTGTGTCAAAGCGCTTAGGGCAGTCACATAGAACGTTAGACATAATAGAACGTTGAGACGTGCTACAACGTGGCATAATATGTAAAAAAATGTGTAAGAGTCTTAAACGCTTCGACTCGACTGTCGTTTGATTACGTGAATTAGGTCCCAGTTGGCCTTTTCTAAATCAATTTACAGTGAAACCATTCAGTGTTTAAATTAATGGAAACTTAAATTATGTATTCAAACTTTGAATTATTGGTAAAAGTTCAAAATAAACTTTTTTGGAAAAAAGTTTGGTTGTCCGTGACTTCGTTCGCGTGACTCAAGAACAGTACGCCTTTTAGCTAAGTGGGGTAAAAAAGTACCCTGTAGACTTAAACATCTTTTGACTTTCAAATTACATCGGTTTGGGGACATCGCTAGAATGGTTTCAAAGTCTATAAGAGACAGAGATAGAAACATTTTTTAGTGTTTTTCACAGTTTGTTTGGTAAACGATTGTACTTATAGCAGGACATGATTGTTAATGGTCATATGTAACCAATAAAATATAATAGAATATCGCGAAACTATATAGTAAATCTTAACGAAATTATTGTAGCAATATTAAAAATGTATGGTCATCGCATGTTGTAAGAATGAGTCTAATCGTTATTTCGGTAAATCGCTGTTTATTTACAATGTTCTTCTACGGGCCTTGCACGGGGATGTCCGTACTAAACATTTCAATTTGATAATAATTAGGTTAAAATTTATGTATATTTTTTTTTACATATTCGATATCAGTATAGAATAATGAAATCCTGTAATGTACAGTCTTTTACCAGATAACCTGTACATCTTCTTAATATATTATATAAATTACATGTCACGTTGTTTGTCTACTACTGAACCGATTTCAATGAAATTGTCTACTGTTTGGTCTAACTTAAAAGATAGGATAGTTTTGATCTCAATTAACCCTCCCTCTCTCCCTCTCAACCCACCAAAATATTCAATACAAGTAATTTGTATGGCAAAACAACGTTTTGTCATACAAATTACTTGTATTGAATATATTAAATTTTTATATAAAATATATTATAATAAATTGGCAGTCCATGGTCTTTATGGATGGCACCTAAACTAAACGTATAAGCGATGGTGCGGTGTGGCGAAAGCCCGCTCATTATACTCTTTCACATCACAAACAGTGCGCTACACTCACTGGTTACTTAATTAGGGAAATGTCTGACTGTTTACATATCAGCGCTCCAAACTTGTCCAATCTACTGCTAGTAATGAACTATTGTGAGTAACACTGATATAGCCGGAAAACGGTTTCTTGCTCAAATTATATCCACATAACAGAACGTTGCAGACATACAATTAGTTTTACTAAATTTATGTGTGTAAGTACAGCTAGTATTTCTCTATTAATATAAATATGTAAGTTTGAATGGATGTTTAGATGGATAGATGTTTGTAACTCAATCACGAAAAATCTATCTACAGAACGGATTTAAATGACATGTAGATGATGACCTGGAATAGCACATAGAGTTTTATCCCGAAAAAAATAGGTGATCCGATATATATATATATATATATATATATATATATATATATATATATATATATATATATATATATATATATATATATGTATATATATATATATATATATATATATATATATATATATATATATATATATATATATATACACACTCAAAAACCACTGAACGGATTGTCATTAAGTTTTCACGAATGGATGAAGGATTTCATGAAGAAGGTCTAAATGTCTAAGTGTATAATTTTTCAGTTTATAATTTTATATAACAGACATCAAAGACGTTAATGGTGCGTTGCTATCCGTGTGGCAGGATGGCAATGCCACATGCATAAGTCTACAGGTTACCTTACCCCCCAAATCGAAACACGACAATGACGAGCATTGATGCTATTGCGGCAGGAATAGGTAAGGCGGTGGTACTATATACTTGGGCGAGACTGCGGAACTCTACCAACTAATAGTCAAGATGATAGTGACACGTATAGCCTATCGGTCGCCTGGCAGAACGACAGCTGGTGTATTCTTCAAAAGGGGACCCGAGCCAACACAGGAGAATTACCATGAGCATGGCAGAGATGTAATTCAAATTCAAATTGAAATAGTCTTTATTTCGTAGGTAAAATATTTACACTTGAAATAATTCAGTAAATTATAATTTATACTTAAGAGAAAAAGTTATTTATTACAAAATACTTTAAAATATACTTAATTGGACACATCATCCCAAAAATATATTACTATACACAACACACATATTTTGTTTGTTTTTATAAACAACTTACCAACACTCAATAGCAACATTTAAATGAAGGTAGATAATTATGCCCTGTACATAAACTTGCCGTCTACTTTACACGCCAAACGGAAATACTACAATAACAAGCAAGACACTGTTGTTATCGAAAAGGTAAGACGGTAGCGTACGGTAAGGTAGGTATGAACGGAACGTAGAAGACCAAGCTCGGACGTGACGTCGCAAAACTCTATAATCTTGTAATCATACATTTAACCTTCGTTCACCTTTAACGAATAATCTCGTAGTAAGTGAATTCATGTATTCTTCAAAGAGCGTTCGGGGAAAAGATTTTATACAAAATTAACCTTTTTATAGGATAAATGTAGTTTTTATGAAAAATGTTAAATTTGATTTTTTTTTTGCTGTATGACGAAATTTTGCTTTTTTACTCTGTTTTATATTATCTCTCTTATATCACAAACAGCAAGTGACTGCTCTCTATAGTTTAAAGTTTTGTTGTCAATATTTTACATAAACATATTATATAAAATCAGTATGCGACCATCAATTTCCAAACTGCTATGTCAAAATAAAGCTGAAGTGTTATTCTTTACTTATTATTATAATAACTCTTACAAATAAAAAATAAATACTTATTAATAAAAAGAAATTATTCATTATTTAACCTATTTTAAAATAATATTACCTTTGGCCAAAATTAGCACATAGTTCTTCAAAGTTTCCTAAACTATTAGTAGTAAACTATTGTAGCCCAGATATGGGTGAAGAGCGGTTTATTGGTGTAGGTTATATCCGTATAACAGATATAATATTTGCTTGCTATTTTAGAAGTTGAATTGTAGTTATTATTTTATAGCTTGTATACAGACAATACTCATGCAAATGGAGAATTAAGGCACGGAGTTTTCCCTTATTGATGTTAGCAGCATATTCTCGAGACTACCCCGATCTTTATTCCATTTAATCAACTACCTTGCACTATAACTTAAACAAAACAAAGATTATTTATATTCTACACTTTTTATCGTCGGCACTTGGTGAAACTCCATTTTAACACAATATTTGCTAGCTGATAACACTTGTACTGTTTCACAATAAGTATTAATTGTGAAACAGTACAAGTGTTATCAGCTAGCAAATATTGTGTCAAAGACTATTTTATCTAGCGATGAGTATTGCAAAAAAACATAACAATGCCGAAATGTCATATAGGCGAAAAAATACAAGACAACCTGACTTTGGTAAAATAAATACAAATTGTTAAATATGACAGTGACAATATTGTCATAATGACAGACAAAATTCGCAAGTTAACAATCTATATTAATATTATAAATGCGAAAGTTTGGATGTTTGGATGGATATTTGTTACTCAATCACGCAAAAACTACCGAATAGATTTGAATAAAATTTGGCACACGGGAAGATGATGACCGGGAACAGCACATAGGCTACTTTTTATCCCGGAAAATTAGGTTATATATAGGATTCACCAGACTTATAATGCAGCTAGTGATAAAATAATGTTATAGCAACAGGAGTTGCTAAACAAAATGAAGATGACGGAATAATGTTATGGTGACAGAATTGGCAAAACAATATTGTGATGGCAAATAATATTATAGTGACAGAATATTGGAATACAATATGATAGTGAAAAAATTATATAAAAATTCATAAATTATAAAAATCATGATAATGGCAAAATAATATTATAGCGACAGGAAATTCAACAACAAACTACAATTCAACTTCTAAACATTTCCCTTGTATTGGTCCCGGGCTCCTTTGAAGAATAAGGAATCCTCCTATTCCTGCCGCAATAACGTCAGTGCTTGTCACTGTCGTGTTCCGGTCTGGAGGGTAAGGGAGCTGGCAAACTTATGCATGTGGCATTAGACCTCGCCACAAGATAGCAACGCACCATTAACACCTTTGGTGTCTATAGGCGATGGTTTACTCTTTCCATCAGGAGACCCATCTGCTTGTTTGCTATCTTATGGTATAAAAAAAATTCAAACCACTATAAAAGTGACAAAAATGACAAAATAATGTTATACCGGCAGAAATCGTAATATATAACTGCCGTAATGCCGTAATGTGTGTAACATTATAATGTTACAGAAATAAGCAAAGGATTGGAAAATTATCCGTGACAGTTACAATAACAATGTGATAACGTTGGTGATACTGCTGCTGTTGATGCAATATTAAGAAAAATGTAATTTTCCCCTATGTAAAAAAAACTAACAACTTGTAATGTTTAGGGTTTAGGGTAATGTTTTATTATATTTATTTCATGGGTTTTTAGGGTCATTTAGGATAAAATTATATTATTTTCATGGGCGTATCTAAAGCTTTTTTATGAGGGGGCTAAAAGGGTCCAAGGAGTCCAAAATGTATGAAATGAACTATGGTTCCCCTAACTTGTAGCGGTGCAATAATGTTTAACTAGCGATCGCCTGTGGTCGAAATTCGCCCATAGCCTAGACAATAAAATCTCTTTCAAGTTGACAACTCAATTTGGCTGTAAAAAAATAGTATTCGTGTACGTAGGTTTTCATATACATATGTCACATGAATGTAGAGTGTGTAATTTTATTTTCATTTATGTAATGTATTTCTAATGCATCACATTTAAAAATATTAAGTTTCTGTAATCGTGGTAACAAATCACATTGAATTTCTACGTTGTATATGTACGCGCGAGTGTCTACTAAACATTTGTATTTTGTATTAAGGACAACATTTAAGTACTTAACTATTTTGTATCAATATTAGGTGTTAGAATCGAGAATTGAACACCCCTGCATGTACAGTCTTACAAGTCAACCTGTTTAAACACGGATGTCTCATGTCGTATACGTATTGCAAATAATAATATTATAATTCAGCGCAAACATATTTTTCCGCTAAGGGTGGGTCCGGCCTGGACACGGATTGAACTGGATACGTGTTTCAAGGCAATTTATCATCCTAATGTCATTGTCGCTTACATTTACACAGAGAAATTCAGAGTTATAATACTTACCGATGAAATAAAATCACTCCAGTGATATTCCCTAATCCTTAACTTTTTATTCGATGCGATAAAGTAGCACAATATGGCATATTTCTACTTTTTACGATATAATATATCTACGAGCGTTTGAAATTTACATACATTAGCTCATATGAGCGGCTACGCATTTTGCGCTCAACACCTGTCTATTTAGTATTTGTGTGGTCCATGGGCGTACCGAGGGGGGCAGGGACAATACCGTCTTTACCATAAGGGCACTCGGGGCCAGTGCCCAGGGCCCCTATCTTCAGAGGGCCCCGAAGGATGGACATTTTCTCTCACATTTAATATCAAAATCAAATGGTCGTCATTTTCGCAGTTTAAGAGAATAAAAAATGAATTGCGAACAACAATGTTAAGGCGATTACACCTGCGAACGACCTTGAGTTAGTGACAGGCGCAGCGTAAATACTATTCCGCACGCCGATATCTCCAAAAGTCAAAGACTATATACAGTGGGTGCAGATACGTTTTAACATTTTTGTTTACCTATATGAACTTTTATCATCATGAATCAAATGAATGTTGGCAAACTCAAAACCCATAACCGATAATCGGTCATTTATCGATTCATTTTATAAAAACGATAAATATCGAAAGAAAAAACAGTAAATATCGAAAATCGACAAAAGAATTATATGACAATTTTACACAATAATGACTGTTACGTACCCTATTATCTTATAATATACAATACATCTCGTGTAGCACTTTATTTTAATACATACAACTAACAATTTTAACAAAACCCTTGAAAATGTGATTTTGTAAAAAGTGATCTCTTAAATAACCTTTAAAAATTTAAGTTTTTGTTTCGAAATCTCATAAGAAAAAGTAGAGATTTAATTTAATTGAAACCATATCTGTATGCTTTCAATTAAATTAAAAGGAAAATTTTAAACAGGTTGATTAATTTAGACTATTTGTATGTATAATATATTTAATTTATATTTATTTCATTTCTTATAATAGCAAACAAGTAAACAGTTTTCTTGATAGAAACATATAAACATCGCCTGTAGACACTAAAAATGTTAATGGTGCATTGCTATTCATGTAGCAGGCAATTGAAGTAAAGAGCATAACTAATAAATTTGAAAAGATTTTGATGAAACAAATTTTATTTGTTACACAAACTTAACCACATTTTTGATCCTTTTAAGGGATGAAATTTAAAAAACCTTAAACTCGTATTCATTTAATTGTGTTAAAAAACATAAATACTAAGTTTTAAATAATTTCTACAATATTCTACAATAAACAATCTATTTTTCATACAAACATAAACGCTTTTTTACCCTTTTAAGGAATAAAATGTATGAAATCCCTAAATATATAATTTTTAAATTGTGTTGAAGAATATAAGCACCAAATTTGAAGTTATGTTGACCATAAGCGTTTAAGTTTTCATGTGAATTGTAATACCCACTTTTACTTCTTTAAGAGATGAAACTCCGAAATTCATTACGCGCATGTTTCTTCAATTTGGATTGAATTGAATAAGCAGGTACTAAATTTTATGAGAGCTTAGATAATAAAAACTTTTTATTTTAATACAAACTTATACCCTTTTAATGGATGAAATTAAAAGAATTCTAAAATATGAATTTCTTTAATTGTATTAAAAAGCATAAATACTAAATTTTTAGTAATTTCTACAACAAACAATTCATTTTTCATACAAAAATTAACTCTCCTTTTACCCCTTTATAGGATGAAATTCAAAAATGCGTATTTATTTAATCGTATTGAAAAGCATTAATACTAAATTTTAAGTAATAAACAATTTTTTTAATACAATCATTAACGCCCCTTTTACCTCTTTAATCATAAGAACAACCTCTGTAAAAAATCAGCCTTCCCGCTCCAAACTTATTATCTACTATAAAAAACGTTCAAGCGTAAACGAAATGTCCAATTTTTAAAAAGCACAACCTTATTACTGTGCCAAACGCACTATCTGTATTATTACTCTTTGACTCTAATGTGGAGAGCGGTATACGCTGACGTGCGACACAGCCTCCTCGTACGAACGCTATCGGGAGACTGACTTTCGGAGCGAGCGCTGTCCGCGAATGAAATAATAAGGTTTTTATTGATTTAATGGCACACTATAATGATTTTGTAAAATGTTGAACTTAAATTTTATAAAGCAATAAATTGTCTGTAATAAAGTGAAAAAATCACCAAAATCGTTTCAGTAGTTTAGAAGTTATAAGAAAATTATTGCGTAAAAATAAGAGAGATATTCGATTTTTTCTCGTCAAAAATAACAATGAAATTTGAAAAAACGAACTTAAAATTTAAAGTTAATTATATTTTACGTACAATGTATATTTTTTTTTAATTATTGGATTAACGGTTTAGGAGAAGTAGGCTTTCAAAGAGAAGTATATTTCGTAGTTTGGCGTATGTTATCGCCTTAAGAGACCGGCTAAAAAATTTGTTAATTATGAGCATAGAACATGATATTCTTCAGAAAATTGAGTTTGAGGATTTAATAGAAGAATTGTTTAACAAAAATCTCGAAAGAAACTATTATCGTAATCACAATAAAAAAACAACAGCATACATACTAATATCATTAATGACATATTGCGTTATGATAATATATAGGATTAATAAAGCAGGTCATAGTGAAAAAAATTGTATAATTTGCTTTCTTTACATTCCAAAAGGGCCCCGAATTCTTGTGTGCCCAAGGACCCCAGCATAGTCTAAGATGGCCCTGGGCAGGGAGGGGCAGCTCCCCCCCTAGAATTTGATCACCTCTCTACTAACTATCTATTGTTGTAGATAAAAATATAAAAAATGTAGTCTTAAAATGTTACGGTTGCCCCCCCTGGCCCAGAATCTGGGTACGCCCATGGTGTGGTCTGTGGGCCCGGATGTATTTATTACCTAACACCAACCGGTTGCAAATATTAAAATATCCTCTGTGTCCAACCACTTTCTTTAAAGTTACGTACAATTCGTATTTCTCTCTAAACTATGAGCGATGTTGTGGTATAGCGAAAACCTGAATACACTCCTTTACATCACAAATAGCTAGTATGTTACACTCATAGGCTTAGAGTAATAACGCTTAGAGTGATAATTGCATTCAACGTTTCGTTCATATTTTAAGCCAAAACCGTATCGATGTGTGCATGACCTCCGTCACCCTTCGTGTAATTACTTGCGTTGACACGCACACAAAGACACATTATTGCGTGAATAATGTTGCAAGCAAATAAATATTTTCCCAAAACGGTATTTAAAATAGGTCTACCTTACAAATAGTCTTTCATATTATAACATTAATAGTCATTTAGTATAAACTTGAAACTTATACTTTTATTCGGTTACGTAAAATATTTTAAATGTCGAGAAATATTCTAGATGTTCTCAAGATGATATTCCAAAGCTATTTAACCTTATATTTTTTTTTTAGTTTTTGTGCTTTCATTTGTAATTTAAAATATTTTTACCTCATTAGAATAAAGATTGTCTTTCTTACCAATAGTATTATTAGACATATAAAAAACTTAAAACTTACATTTTTTACCCCGGTGAGGTAAAATGAGTAGAATCACAGGGAAATGTTAAAGAGTCAAGATATTTTTTTTTTGTATATATCAGTAATCAAACAGCGGTAACCAACCAGCACCAACCGTAAATAAAAAATATGGCCAATACAAGTTTGCATTATTAAAGTTATAAAAACATTTATTGAAGTAATTCTTTAAAATTCTTGAAATATATCTACTAAAATATAATTGTACAATAATAATAATATAATATAATATTCACGGGACAAATTATCCGTCGCGTGGCTGAGGCTACGCTAAAAATCTATATAAGAAAATCTATACTCCGCCGCATACCCAGTCTCATAATCCTGTGCACGCCACTGCCGGAAATGGAAAGTTCCTTGCAAGAATTGAAACCAAATTTCCTGCGTTTAAATAATAAATTAATAACACACTAACATTGGTCATTTACATTATTATCTAGCAAATAAAATTTTCTTATAGTATAAGATAGCAAATAAGCAAAAGGGTCTCCTGATGAAAGGGTCAACCATCGCCTTTAGATAACAAAGGCGTTAATGGTGCGTTGCTATCTTGTGGCGAGGTCTAATGTCACATGCATAAGTTTACCGGCTTACCTTACCCTCCGAACCAGAACACGACAGCAAAAAGCATTGTCGCTTTTGCGGCGAAAATAATTTAGGCGGGGTGGTACCATACCCGGGCAAGACAATGCAGAACTATAGCACCTAGTAGCCACGATGTTACTGATTCGTATAGCCAATCGGTCGCCTTTTACGACCTACCTGGCTGAAGGGCAGTTGGCCTATTCTTCAAAGGAGCCCGGGACCAACACGGGGAAAGATAATAGATAAAATGCCGTTCTACCAGACAGGTCCTAACTAATTTGCTACAGATGTCACTACTATCGTGACTACTAGGTGGTAGAGATCCGCAACGTCTCGCCCGGGTATTTGATTCCGCCGCCTTACCTATTCCTGTCGCAATAGCGACAAAGTTTGTCATTGTCGTGTTTTGATTTGGAGGGCAAGATAGCCGGTGAACTTATGTATGTGGCATTGCCATCCCGCCGCACGGCTAGCAACGCACGCACGCAACGCATAATTTCGTAAATTGTATATAAAATGTATAGATATTTTAATCTATACATTTTATATACAACAATTAACGAAATTATTTAGTTACAAAATTTTTCCCCGTGTTGGTTCCGGGCTCCTTTGAAGAATAGGCCAACTGCCGTTCTGCCAGGCAGGTCATAAAAGGCGACCGATTGGCTATACGAGTCACTACCATCGTGGCTACTAGGTGGTAGAGTTCTCTATTGTCCCGCCCGGGTCTGGTACTACCGCCTTACCTATTCCGGCCGCAATAGCGTCAGTGCTTGTCGTTGTCGTGTTCCGGTTTGGAGGCTAAGGTAGCCGTTAAATTTATGCATGTGGCATTAGACCTCGCCACAAGATAGCAACGCACCATTAACATCTTTGGTGTCTATAGGCGATGGTTGACTCTTTCCATCAGGTGACCCATCTGCTTGTTTGATATATAAATGATATATAAAAAATATATCTTCGAATTTCATCGTATTACCGGTTTAGCGGTTTAGCCACGAAAGCGTAAAAGACAGACACACAGACTTTCGCATTAATATTAGTATGGATATTAATAAACTGTTATTTTTTTTAAATTGTTAACTTGTTATTTTTCAACTTTTTTTATTTTTTCCTTTTAATTATTATTTTTTTCTTTCCTTTTATAATAGCTTTTAGGTCACTTATGTTTAGTTTTGTTTCTGTTTGTTTTCTTCTACCGTTAGCTAGAAGAAAACTCACTACAAAATATGCTCGCCTTTTGTGATATTATGCGTCATTTAATTATTTTCTGTAACTGTATTGATGTAGAATAAAGTTTTAAATAAATAAATAAACTTTAATGGTTTTAACGGATAAATCCTTACCCGCGATCTCGACTTTACGAGTTGTTGACCCACTAGTCTACAGAGACTGTCGATACATTATTTCTGTCCACTGTTCGTGGAAGCGACCCATTTGTTTATTTTTGTAAAAGTTATATCACCGATAATGCGGATTCACTGTGACTAGAAAGACAATTCAACATTCACTATAACACTAATTGCTTGTCACTATTGTCGGCTTGGAGGGTAAGGTATCCGGTGAACTTATACATATGGAAATACCATATATAGCCATATATACCATATATAACTGCAGGGCATGGAACTTTTCATTCCATTTTCTGCGGTACCAGTTGGTGGTAAGTCTCAGCCTTGGTTTGGTCGCTCCTGCAAAACGGCTTCACGCCGAAAGCAGGAATGCTACCGGGCTTGGGCTGCAGCGTCGACATCTCGTGATGAAAAAACCAGCGCATTACGTAAGGAGTACAATTCCGCTTCGAGGTTCTTCAAAAGAGCCAAGGCAAAATCTGAACACATTGGCAGAATTGGCGAGAAATTAGTTCGCCTTCCTTCGGGAACTCGTGCGTTCTGGTCTCTCGCCAAGGCTGTCTTGGGGAATTTCTCACAGCCCTCTTTTCCACCCTTACACGGAGATGATGACTCTCTGGCCCATACCGCAAGGGAGAAGGCTGATCTTTTGGGCTCGTTCTTTGCGGCCAACTCGACTCTGGACGACTAAGGAAATGCACCGCCTACCATCCCGCAGTGCTATAGTTCTATGACGGAATTGAAATTCTTGCAGTCTTCCGTACGTAAAGCACTTTTTTCCTTGGACGTCCATAAGTCGAGTGGGCCGGATGGCATCCCTCCGATTGTATTTAAATCATGTGCTCCAAAGCTGGCGCCAGTACTAACACGCCTATTCCGCCTCTCCTACTCACTCGGCCTAGTACCGATTTCATGGAAGACAGCTTTAGTGCATCCCATACCTAAAAAAGGAGATCGCTCTAATCCGTCTAACTATCGGCCGATAGCCATAACCTCCTTGTTCTCCAAAATTATGGATACAATCATCAACTCGCAGCTCCTCAAGTATTTAGAAGAGCACCAGCTTATTAGCGACCGCCAGCACGGTTTCCGTCGCGGCCGCTCAGCTGGTGATCTTCTAGTATACTTAACACATCGGTGGGCGGAAGCAGTTGAGTCCAAGGGGGAGGCATTGGCAGTTAATTTAGACATAGCAAAGGCCTTTGATAGGTTATGGCACAAAGCGCTTCTGGCGAAGCTGCCTTCCTATGGGCTTCCCGAGAAATTATGCAAGTGGATCACTAGTTTTTTGGCTGATCGGAGCATCAAGTTCGTAGTTGACGGTGCGTGCTCTGACCTTAAATCTATCAATGCTGGTGTTCCACAAGGCTGCGTGCTATCACCGACACTGTTCCTTCTGCATATCAATGACATGATGCGAATTCGCAACATACATTGCTATGCAGATGACAGTACTGGTGATGCTACATACTCCGGCCGAAGCGGTATTTCTCGGGAACACGTCGAAGAGAGCCGAAACAAGCTTGTGTCCGAAGTTGGAGAATCGACTAACCGATGTCTCGGAATGGGGTCGTCAAAACCTGGTCACTTTTAACCCCAAAAAGACACAGCTTTGCGTGTTTTCCGCTAAAAAGACACCCTTTGTCGTGTCACCTCGATTTGGGGATACTCTTCTGACAGCCTCAGCTAGTATCGGGATTCTGGGAGTCAACATATCGTATTACGTTCAGTTTCACGGTCATTTGGAAGGTAAGGCTAAACTAGCCTCCAAAAAGCTCGGTGTGCTCAGCAGAGCAAGACGGTACTTCTTGCCGGTCCATCGCCTTCAACTTTATAAGGCTCAAATTCGGCCCCACATGGAGTACTGTTCTCATCTCTGGGCCGGAGCTCCTCAGTACCAGCTCCTTCCGCTTGATCGCATTCAGCGTAGAGCGGTTCGAATCGTTGACCACCTGGCTATTTCGAAACGGCTCGACTCTTTGGCATTGCGCAGAGATGTTGGTTCACTCTGTGTCTTCTATCGTATCATGGGGAGTGTTCTGACGAGTTATTTGGATTAATTCCTGCCGCCGAATTCCATCATCGGACATCGCGTCAAAATTTGAAATTCCATCCTCACCATCTCGATGCCTGGAAATCCACAACAGTGCGTTTCTCTCGACACTTTTTGCCTCGCACTACTTTGTTGTGGAACCAATTACCGGCAGGGGTGTTTCCAAATGGATACGACTTGGGGGCCTTCAAGAAAAGAGCTTACTCATTCTTAAAAGGCCGGCAACGCAACTGCAAGACCTCTGGTATTGTGAATGTTCATGGGCGGCGGTGATCACTTACCATCAGGTGCACCTCCTGCTCGTTTGCCCCCTATTCTATATAAAAAAAAATAGTAATACACCGCTATCATCTTTGGTGTCTATGGGCGATATTTTCTCTTTCCAACAGGAGAGCCATCATGTTTGCTATCTTATGATATATAAAAAAATAACGTCTTTGGTGTCTTTATGCGATGCCTATCACTTTAAATCAGATGAGCAATGTTACTGTTTACTATCCAATGATATAAAAATAACAAAAGTGCAACAGTGCAAATAGCGTACCCGAGAATTGGCCGTATGAATGTAATATGAAGAGTGATCGACAACGACTGAAACTGCGAAGATGATTGACAAAAAACGACGGAAACTGCGAAAATTATTCGTCTTTGATATTTATACATGAAGAATTTTTTTTCTATGTGCTTATTGTTTTTTTTCTATGCATGGCCGCGGGCAGCAGGGTGCAAGGCTCTGTCAGGAAAGAAAATATATAAAAAATGTGTAAGCGGGTTGACCCTGTAGATCCTGAAATTTCCCCCTAAATCATGGTATATCTATAATATACCTAAGCATAGATTAAAAAATAAAAAATATACCAAAGCATAGATTTTTTCAGAGTACAAAAATCTAAATTTCGTTATAAATGACAGTAGGTAATTTCATTATTGAAAAGCTGTATCTTTTGGAAACGATGATCGATTTTGATCTTTCAAACGGCATTCCAAGTAAATTTTGAGCTCTAAAATGTTTTTTAGCTACATAATCTTAGTCTTAAAAAACCGGCTAAGTGCGAGTCAAACTCGTGCACGAAGGGTTCCGTACCATCATACGAAAAAAAAATACAAAAAAAAAACACGTTTATTGTATGGGGTAGGTACGTGTAATTTTATTTTTTATTTTTAGTATTTGTTGTTATAGCGGCAAAAGAAATACACAATTTATGAAAATTTCAGCTTTCTTACTGTCACGGTTTAGACAGACAGACACACAGACAGCGGATAGATTTCCATTTTACCGTTTAGGTACGGAACTCTAAAAATGACGGAGTAAAATCAAAATTTTTGTTATTGATAAATCCAAAATAAATTGACCGATTTTCATCCCGTTTATGGTATTTGACGGTGTTTCTTAGAAAGAAAAGCTGATTAGAATTTTAAGTAAATCGTTATATTAATTAGCCTGAAATTTATTTTAAAGATATTAAGTTTGCTGTAAACAACAAAATATTAATATTTCAAATTACTGGGATCGTAAAACTTGGAAATCTAGTGAAAACTCGATTTTCAAAAATCGGGGCATAATCAAGTTAAAATCCTTACCTACATAGCGAGAAATTAAAAATATATTTTACTAGCTGACCCGGCAAACGTTGTTCTGTCTTTTTAACTACTCTTATTTTTTTCTATATTTTCTCACCTTTTAAACCTTCCCTGGACTTCAACAATTAATTCAAAACCAAAATTAGCCGAATCGGTTTAGCAGTTCTCGAGTTTTAGCGAGACTAACAAACAGCAATTGATTTTTATGTATAAGAAGAAAATATATAAATGCAAAGATTTGTTCACACACTCTTTATTCTAAGCGATTTGACAGTGAATTCGACGACTTTACGGTACTTTCAAACCTTATATATATATATATATATATATATATATATATATATATATATATATATATGTATATATATATATATATATATATATATATATATATATATATATAGATTATTTAGTTATACTTTGAATAAAAACTTAAGGCTTCTTCTACTAAAGTTGCTGTCCAAAATTAGTTTATTCTTGTCATAAACAATTTGACATTACATTTATCCACATAATATACATGTATCATTCTATATTTTATATTACTGAAATGTAGGTATAATGTTTAGATCCAGATGCACGTCTCGGAAGGTAATCCAGGCGGCAGCCATGATTCTATTCAAAAGAAGACAGTACTCCCGGCACAAGCTCAAAACTATATTATAAACAATTTACGTATGATATATCTAATACCTTTAAACGAGCAATTCTTGTATATATCGGCTCCAACGATTTTCATGAAAGTCACAAATTGGGGGTTTTTCGGCTCAAGGAATCGGTCGGAAGAAATCGGTCAACCAGGTACAGAAAAAAAATTATTTATTCTATAGGAATCGATTTATCAAGGTTCCAGGTCCAAGAAAAGCTCGGATCCCAAAATATGAGTATGTGAAAAACCGAGCAAAACTCGGTCAACCAGATATTAATATGTAAATTGTATGCATATTATGCTAAATCAACAAGTTTGTACAAAATTGCAATTTGCTAAGCACTCTTTTGTAAATAAAAAAACACTATTTCATTCTAAAAGTAAACATAATATTTGTTATATTCAGAATTTCAAATGTAATGTTTATTAAAAAAGCTACATGAATAAATTATTTAACATGAATAAAATGTTCTCTGTCGGTGGGCAAATACGGTAATTTGTATCACCGCCCACCGACACACGGTTGAGCCGTGAAAATAAAAATATTATCCTTATTTTTTAATGAATAATTACGTTAATTACTTGGTTTGGAATTATAATTTAATTTTTAAATGAATTGTTTATGTTAATTAATAAGGGTAATTAATTTTTAGAATACAAAATTCATCCACAATAACAATGAAACTGTGTAAAATAAAATAATGAATAATTTTCCGGTTATGAGCCTTTGAAATTTATTTTATTTATTTAAAATGTATGCAAATATATTACAAAAGTTGATTTAATAAACCATACTTATAATAAGGTGCACAGAAAAAAAAAATTGTAACGTATTATATTTACACTGATAGACACGGAAATTGAACCCGGGACCTTATATCTAGCCGGCCAATTTTACACAATTTTGAGTCAGCAATAACTGTAGTATACAATTTAAAAATATGCTTCTCTCACGTTTTATAATTTTTTGATCGGTTAAACAATACAAATTAGGAGTTTCTTTAAAACCATTGATTAATTCCGTCATCCATGTCCTTATTACTTCATTAGATTTATTAATGGGATCGAATTATTACTATTACATACATTTTCAAAGTTTTAAATCCATTCAGCAACTAGGAAACGGTTAAATTAGATATTTAAGATTTGTTTATATACATAATTTCAGATGAAGATAAAAAGCATACAAAATTTCCATGCATATATGCTGCAAAAGCTGCGATCATTCGCTAGTACATAAAAGATATTCTCTTTTAAATTTTCTCCCAATTTGGTGCGAATGTATTTTACTTCCGCGTATGAGAAAAAGAAAATGGACATTTTAACTTCACTTTGCTTGTTATACCTAATATTTTACCTCACGTCTAGACAGTATAAATTGTGCTTTCAAAGAGGGAGCTAACAATCCGACTAACCGTTTGTAGTCTACTGGTGCAGGCGTACCGCTTTTAGAAAAATAAATCATTGGACGCGCTGATTGAGTCCATTCTATTCCCCTGTGGTGTACGCCAGTGATTAGATGAAAGCATTTACAATTATGTACATTGCTACGATACGAACCGTTCATTTATAATCGCAAAGAGAATTAAATACTATTTATTTGTTTCTTAACCTGTGTTTCATTTATTTTATTGTTTTATTTATTTAATTAAACGTTGCATTAACAATGCTTGCTTGAATACGGACCAATCATTTATAATCGCAAAGAAGATAAGAAATAAAATTTTATTTAATTATAACTCAAACTATGTTTACTTTATTATTACTTCATTTATTAAATTAAGCATTACATTTACAATACTTGGACTAATCATTTATGACCGCAAAGAGAATTACAAATAAAAACTACTTATTTGTTCTCATTTTGTTTCTCGACCTGTGCTACATTTATATTATTTCATTTATTTTATTTAACGTTGCATTTACAAATTGATTTTCTTACCGTAAACTCTTATTCTGTTTCACAAATATTATTTATTTATTTCACAATTATTTTAATTTATAAATTTTGTGGCCAACCGGTTTCGCCTATTAAATCGTCACCAGAGCTTTTAGTTTATAATATTTTGCAATATTTATTTATTTTACAATATTTTAAAATATTACAATTTTTGCTTGAATACGGACTAATTATTTATAATCGCAAAAGAGATGATACATAAAACTATAGTTATTTGTACAGCAATTTGAGCTTTATTTATATCATTAGGATTTTCATTTATTATATTAAGGTTTTATTAATAAAACTGCGTTGTTTTTAGTCATATTACTAGATGGTAGAGTTCTGTAGTCATACCTTATTAATGCCAACACCTTCGTCTTCCAGCAAGAAGGGTGAAATAGTTGGCTATTTATATATGTGACGTTACATCTCATCTAAATGGATTTTTAAAATTTGTTTGAAGATGGTTGCCATCTGTTTATTTGCTATGATATAATAACGTTACGATACACGTCTTTTAACGCACAGGTCCTAATTGTGGTAAGTCTATTCGGCTCAGAGTATGATTGCGAGTTCGATTTCCAGATTAGGCAAATTGGTTTTGGGCTTTTGATATCCAGAAAAATCTCAATAACATCTCAGCATTTGATGATGTAGTACGTCAGAACTCGTTGAATAAAACGCGTAAGCGTCATGAAATTCACGGCGGTTATAACATTTTGGTCGCGAATATACCTATATTATACTCTATAAAGTATAACGCTGCAGCGCTGCCGTTGATATGCTTAATTTTGACTTTGTTTAGATGATTTATTATTTTTTCAGCGCTGCAGCGAGTTTTTTTTAAATTGTCGATAGGGAAGCGCTTGACCACGACCTCGCCTGATGGTAAGCTAAGATGTGGCCTAAGATGGAACGCGTTTCCCTAGAAGGTACCTGTTCACTCTTTTCTTGAAGATCCCCTGATTGTACTCGTATGGGAACACAGATTCAGGAAGAATATTCAACCGTTTTGTCCGGGTACATGGAACATTAACGAAATGGAACACAGCTTCTACTTATAGCTTCTCTAGTACGTAATACATTATACGCTCTGAATTTATTCCTCTTGTGAATCTTGGCTCCTTTTTGAAGAAGAAATTAACTGCCTTGCTGCTAGACATCTCGTAAAAGGCGAGAGAAGACTATTACATGTCATTCACATCGTGAAAACTGACAATGTGGTAGAGTTCTGTAACAGACCCACCGAATTTCGTACCAGCGCTTTAGCTGTTCATGCTGCAATAGCGTACCTAATGCTTGTGACTGACATGTACCAGTTTGAAGGGTAAGGTAGCTGGTAAATTATTGCATTTGGCATTTCAACTTCGCCACATTAATAGCAAGGCACTTTTAACATCAATGGTGTCTATAGATGATGATTATTTCTTTCCATCAAAAGAACCAATGGTTTGTTATCCTATAAAATAAAAAGTTAATCTACTTAACTACTTATTTTTTGTCTCGTCCGGGTCCGGTACCACCGCCTTACCTATTCCTGTCGTAATAGCTGTCACTGTTGTGTTCTGGTTTGGAGGGTAAGGTAGCCGGTAAACTAATGCAAGTGGCATTAGACCTCACCACAAGATAGCAACACACCGTTAACATCTTTGGTGTCTATAGGCGATGGGTGACTTTTCCATTAAGAGACCAATCTGCTTTGTTTGCTAACTTATGATATAAAAAAATAAAGACAAAACTTATTCACTAGATAACTAGTTAAAAACTTTTCAAGCTTTATTGTTATCTCTGACTCACTATAAGCCAGTTGTATACATATTATATTAAGTAGGTACCTATTACATGCAACACTCAGAGAGGTCAAACTCCAAAGACAAACTCATTAGTCATTACTCATTACCGACTGTAAAATGCGTTAAAGGATAAACTCATTATTTTATTTATATACGTTCCCTTCTTGCACATTTTGTGTCTTATAATATATACATGTCCATACTATACTATATACAATCCATATACATACTAATCTAATATTTTATATTATAAATGAATTATTTATAAATAAAATAGAGAATTTGGATGTTTGGATGGATGTTTGTTACTCAATCACACAAAAACTACTGAATGGATTTGAATAAAAATTGGCGCACAGGTAGATGATGATCTGAAATAGCACAAAAGCTTTTATCCCGGAAAAATAGGTCGTCTCGCGGATATTCTAAAAACTTTCAGCAGCGGGCTGCACACTAAGGCTAGTATTATTAATGCATCGGTCTGTCTCTTACGATTTCACGGCTAAATATATTTTAATAACATTTGACAAAAAATAGTTGAAGTTCCGGACAAATATAGTTTAACATTTTTTCCAAAAATCAAAGCATAATTGGGTGAAATACAAGATGAAATTTCGTGTGAAAAACTATAACGTCGACATGCGACTTAAAAGCGTATTATACGTACTAGAACTTGATCCTTCACGAAATGCCTGGCAGAATAGCAAATGGTCTATTCCCCAAAGGGAACCGGACCAACACAGAGAAGACGTATAGCAAAAAATAAGCTGGCTATGTTTTTCTTTATTATATCATAGCAAACAAGCAGATGGCTCTCTTAATGGAAAAATACAACCGTCGCCTACAGACCCCAAAGAAATTAATGGTGGGTTGCTATTCTTGTGGTGAAATTTTAATACCATATTCATGCCGGTAAGGCTCCAAACCAGAATACGACAGCGACAAGCACCAGACCCGGGCGAGATGCCACTGTACTTCTTAGTAGCCAGTAGCCACGATGGTAGTGACTCGCATAGCGATCTTTCGCCTCTTACGAATTGCCTGACAGAACGGGAAATGGTCTATTCTTCAAAGGGAGCCCGAACTAACACGGGAATTAAATTAATTCATATTATTTGTTGAGTTTGAGATTTATTTAATACGATCCATTGCAGCGAGTAGCATTTAGCCAGACGTTTTTAACACCTCAGCCCTCACGTTAACAAAACGTGCGTCATATATCATGTCTCCGTTTAATCGTAGCAATGGTTCGTGAATGCCCCACACATTTCCAATGTACATTCCTCATGCCGCTGTCAATTAAGGCCACTTACGATTAATCAAAACTTTTTGAATGTTTAGTGCATGGCGTTTTTTTATATTCAAAAATTTTCGTCGCCGGCGCCTGATGAAATTCTATTTCAATTTAATATTTTTGTATAAAATACACTTGTACTGTTTCACAATATATTAAAAATTATTATTAAAAAAAACTCCCCCTCCCTGTTGTTCCGAGCCTCCTTTGAAGAATAGATAATCTGCCATTCTGACAGGCATTTCGTAAAAAGCAAATGATTGGCTGTACGTATCACTACCATCGCGGCTACCAGGTGGTAGAGGTATGCAACGTCTCGCCCGAGTTTATTGGTATCACCACCCTACCTATTTCTGCCACAATAGCATCAATGCTTGTCACTGTCGTGTTCCAATTGCCGGTAAACTTAGGCAAGTGGCATTACCACCCCGCCACATGGATAGCAACGTACCATTAACACCTTTAGTGTCTATAGGCACTGGTTGCCTCATTCCATCAAGAGAGTCATTTCTTATTAGCTATCTTATGATATAAAAATATATATATTTGATCGGACGTCACAAGGAAAACTTTGTTAATACTAATAATTAATTTGTTAATACTAAGTAGGTGAACCCTCCGATTAACCCGCTTTGCATAAAGCTAAGAATTTTTTAAATATTATTTTACTACCGGCTAACCAAGAAAATGCCATTCTGGCAGGCGCCTTGCGGTTGCGTCACCATCTTTAAAAATTTAAAAAAAGTAATAAATTTTTTTTTCATAACCTGCTCGCACAAGGCTACAATTTTAATATGTTGTTATTTACATATGTTTAAGTCTAAAAAAATTGACAACCTGTTTTGATGGTTGCAAGTATGCGCCAGACGATAGCAAAGTTGTCATTGAGATTGTTATACCTGCTAGCACAAGGCTGAAAATTTGTGAAATTATTCATTCTATAGTGTGAAAAGTATATGTAAACAGCCAACCCGATCGGGTGGTTGCAAGTGTCTGCCAGACGAGTTTATATACTCGTATAGCTACGACGCCCGGTAGGAATACGAACATTAAATACTTGTTCAGCATCAATGCATGCCGCTTTTTTTTCGAAATGACTATTACAGTTAACCATAAGGGTCATTACTGCGTCACCGGACTTTTTGGGCGAGCAGAGTGCTCAAACAGAGTTTAAATTTATATTTGGGCTTACAACGCCCGCGCTAAGGGCTGTCTCCTGTGAGACCGGACCTCGGCTTAGTGTGGCGTTCTGACTAAAAATGGAGCCCCCGCGCTAAGCGCAGGGCGATGAAAAAGTCTTTGTCGTCGAGACCGGCGACGACGATGTCGTGTTATGTGAGTGTGTGTGTAAATGTCAGGATCGTCATCAGGATAGGAAAGTACATGGCGAGGTCTTTTGAACTTGTCTATCACATTCGCGTCGGCTACGGTTTCGTAGTTCGCCACGGCCGTGATTAGTGGGTTAGAGTGGTTAGTTGCTTTTTCGAAATAACGTTTAGCTAGTTCCTTCATGCCGCTTTTATGTTTTCTTATACTCTTTATCTTTAGAGTTTGGTGAAACATTTCAAAGAAATATTTTAATATAAAATATACTTGTATTGTTTCATAATTAATTGAAAAATATTATATCCAACCACGATCCAAACAATTTCGCTTACCTACGAAACATCGTGGAATTGACGATTAAGATTTTGGTTTTAGTCAATACTAAACTTATGTCTTCAACTATTTAAATAAAAATTAAATTATGTGTGTTCGCCTAGATTTTAATTTGAGACACTTGGCTTTGTCTGCATACATTTCAAGGTGTTTGGTGTGAAGATCTGTACCTAAATATGTACTTATTGCAATTTCTACGCAAAACAAAACAATATTTATGATTATGATATGATTTTTTACATATTCCATGTGGACTTTTAAAATATTTGATTCCAGATGATCTACGCAGCTTCGCTCGTGACTAGAGCAACATGTTGTCTATACAAGCTGTCATTTAAAGTTTCCTTTCCTATTTCATCCTTTTAGGATACTTTCGAGTTATTTTAAAAAAATCTGTAAACCAATTACCCTGCAGGCCATCCTTGAAATTTAGGTATTTTTAGCTAAATTAAGGCTAAATTAAGGTATTTTTAGCTCAAAGGAGTAAAAATTATAATACCTAAGTTTGAATTTTTGAACTCAAAGAGTTAAAAAAATTAAAGTTTGTAAAAATGATAGTATATTTTATGATAATAATATATTTATAGAAAAGATGTATATTTTCAAAATGATTTTATGTTTAAATCTTTTAAATAGCGTTCAAAGCAATTTTGAGCTCTAAGTTTTTTTTATTTAGCTTTAAAATCAATCGGTTAAAAAATGTCGAAGAAATGTCAATAAAACTTTTTTCAAAAATTACGTCATTGATGAATTCAGAACGAATTAACCGATTTTAATCAGATTTACGCCTATCTACGGTATTTGACGTAGTTTTTAGGTTTAAAAATCTAACTAGATTTTTAAATAAATCGGTATATTAGCTTAAAAGTTATTTTAAAAATATCAAGTAAGTTTGCTGTAAACAACGTAATTTTAATATTTTAAGAGATATCATTTTTCAAAATTTAATTCGATTTTAATTTTTGAAACGGCATTCGACGTAGTTTTTAAGTACTTACTAAAATGATGTGGAAGATCAGAAAATGATCGGTTGAAGAATTTCGAAGTTAGGTCAAAAAACACTGCTTTCAAAATTTTTCGCCAGCGATAACTCCTAAACGAATAAATTGGTTTTGATGTAATTTATCCATTGGGCGCAATTTTTTGAGGATTTTCTACTTAGTCTTTACATTTATTTTAAAGTTATAATAAAAAATACTGTTTCACCAAATATTTTTTGAGTTTTTTTCAAAATTTTTCAAAATCTGGACCAAATTAGAAAATAAAAATTTCTCAAAATCAATCAATCAACTACTTTTTATAAGATTTTCTGCACAACCGGTACTTTAATTTTGAAAATATAATAAAAATTACTGTTTTACTAATATTTTTTGAGGTTTTTTCAAAATTTCTCAAAATCTGGACTAAATTAGGAAATAAAATTTCTCGAAATCTCCTGGACCGAATGTTATTAAGATTGGTTGAGTGGTTTAGCTCCGAAAGCGTAACAGACAAACAGACAGACTTTCACATTTAATTGGATACAAAACTGTAAAAACAGTATAATAAAGAAATACTTACATATCGTTCTTCGTAAACACTCTATCTATATCTTTCAAGTGTTTAATATGTATTGCTTCTTTATTGGTACAAAAAAGAATAATGGACGAAATAATAGGGAAATGGTATTGTCACTTTATAAATTATCATTTGTTGTTTTCTTATACCCTACACGACGCGGTATACGGGCACCACCATACAGGAAACGTAGCAATTAATAACACTGATTGAACGCCCATTGTCATTACATTCCCTCGATTACTCGTTGATACATTTTACGACTGAACAAATCAGTTCTGATTAGCAATAATGTTTTCCTTTTTACAGAATTATATATCGTTCAGTGTGTGAATAACTATTATTATAATATTTTAAAATAATCAGGCAATTTTTTCCATGTTTTGTCGGTCGTTACCAGGGAAATTTTTTGAACTTTAATGCATTCAACACTCCTAGTCGTTGATATTCGGTGAAAATCAATTTCAATGCAATATTTTTATATGTATATAACTAGTGGTTCGCATTATCCAAAGCATTGCCTGTTAATGCTAAGTTGGTTAAAAAGTAGCCTATTTACTCCGAAAACAATGTAGTTTTACATAAGTGAAAGAACATTTAAAATCGGTTAAGTCGGTTTTGATTATACTGTTTTACAATAAATTAAGAATTATAATTATAATAAACTAAAAATATTTTGTTCCATATGTGGTCGGAAATTACAAGAAAAACTAACATATACGCACGGTTTCGCTGGCGTAATAGAGAACCTTTATTTTTAATTGGTTATCTCATTGTATCAGGAGAATTTTTCCGTACGAATTTTTATGTGAATATATGTACGTATGTACGTAGAACCCGATGTGTCAGTACATTAAAGTAAAGATGTCTGTAGACGTTTTCATAGAACAAGTGTCATCACGGTATACACGCGTGTTCACATTACGTCTGCGATACGCACTGTACGAGTAATTTATTTTTATGATAATATACCTTACAAATTACTCGTAATTGTTCCACAAAATATATTGAAATAGAGGAAAATAAACGTTTAACAACTCTTGCTACAAGGGATGTGATAATACTGTTATATAAAATTTAATTGCTTGTCTCCAAAACCCGTTAGGGAAAAGTGAATATTTTACCGTTTTATCTAATCCTGCCTTTATAGAGTTGTATTTTACCCGATGTTATGATAGCCAATAGTCTGATTTCTATCAGGAGAATGTTTTCGTAAGAAATTTTGTGTGAAAATAGGTACGTATGTACGTAAAACCCAGTGTGTTAGTATATTAAAGTTAAGATGTCTGTAGATGTTTTTATAGAGCTAGTGTCATCACGGTAAATAAGCGTGTTCACATTACGTCTGCGACACGCACCGTAATTTATGTTTATGTTAATATACCGTACAAATTACTCGTAATTGTTCCACATAATATATTGTATTAGAGTGAAATGAACGTTTAACGACTCTTACTACGAGAGATGTGATATTACTGTTATATAAAACTTTATTGCTTGTCGTCAGACCTCGTTAGGGAAAGGTGAATATTTTACCGTTTTACCTAGTCCTACCTATAGGAAATCTGTGTTTGCCAGTGTTATACTTTTCTACATGGGTTAAATAACTGATAATCTAATTAACTAGGTCTACTTGGACTTCACTGAGGTGCATTTAAAAATATTTGCAGTTTATTTAATTTATAGTTAAGGTATAGAGAGATTAAATTTTAATTATGTTAAATTTATTTTATATATTATGTTAAATTTGTTCCAATTATATTTATAACTACTTATAATTATGTTTAATAAGTAAATAGTAAAATAATTGTCGTCGTTACCTATTCCTTGCATATTCCTGCCATAATTGCGTCAGGTGTCACTGTCGTGTTCCACTTTGGAGGGTAAGACAGCAACTTATCAAGTGGCATTAACACTTCGCCACACGGATAGCAACTCACCATTAACATCTCTGGTGTTTATAGGCGATGGCGTAAGGTAAATTGATTACATTTAAGGGGAGAGAAAAAATCTGTACGTTTAATAATTCTTAACAATTAAACGCGTATGGACTTATTTTGCATAAAATTTCATGCAAACACTATACTCAGACATAACACAAAATGAAATTAATTTCAAAGGAAAAAGGTTTTCCGTAAAATTAACTTTCTGTAGGCAGCAGACAGCGTGGCAGACCGCTTATAAATAAAGAAATATCAATGGACAGATTACATTAATTAATCTAACCCCACACTTTGGGGTTAAATTATAATACATTCAAAATTAAATGTATTTTTATGCATGGCGAGCCCCAGAAACAATACTTATGCTTATCTCTATTGGAAACTGAACCCTAGCTCCATCAATTACATAATCTTGCTCGTTATTCACTCTACCCACGAGACGTTTTAATATATTTACTAAAAAGTGTAATTTCTTAGATTAAAAATAAATTCTGCAAGTTTATAAATACGACACAAAACAAAAAGTAGTGTGCAAATTCATGACACACTTATCTAATGCCAATTTAGATCATTGACATCACAAATGTCACGACAACATTCTAAGAACCATCACTCGTCCGATGTGACGTGCGCGTGCTAACAGAATGTAATATCTACGAGTAATATCAATATTTGTAATAATAATTCTTTCTTTTATATTCTAGAATAGAAAGTTTCATATTTTGAACGTTTGAAACGAATAAAGCCACCGAACCGATCAAAAAATATCTGCTATAGTTACTTTCTACACGATCTAGAAGTGATGTAGGCTACTTTTTTACCCGTCTTAGCAAAAGGGAATTATGATTTTGGGTTACGCAAACGAAGCTGCGAGTAAAAACTAGTCCTGAATATAAATATAACTTCACAAAAGAAACCCAATTTCAATATAACTAGAAAAACCAGTCCAGTCTTCTTTGCTTCTTTAATTTTTGGAGCGAAGTTCCTTATCGTACGTTTTCAGGCTGAGGTACTAGGCTGAAAAAAATGACACCAAAAATTGACCATTTTGCAATGATTTTTGAGGAACTTTCCGATCATCTAGGAAACTAAAACTTTTTCAGTCGATTTAGCTTACAATAAATTTTGGGAATTTGTAAAAATATTTAATACCTATTTTAACGTTTAAATACCTTTTTTAATATTATAAAAAAATCTAGAATTATTACTACACAAATGTGAACGAGAGTCTTACTCCCTTGTCATGTATCGACATTCTCACATTTACTCGTACGTCCAGTTAAACTTGACACCTCTTTTAAGTCACAGTAATAATCTCAGATACAGCGAAAAGAACCCCGTTTTAATCGGGTGTAAATTAGACACCTCTCAATTTTTTATTTTGATAGTGGTTAATGATCACAACCTATCTGGCTAAATAACAAACTGGAGAATCGTTGTTCATCGTCGAGAGTTCGTTCATGTATCTTGCGAGCATTCGTTGAGAAGCAATTGAAACTTTTCCTTCTTCCTTCCTAGTACCTCCCCAATACACTTGAAGTACCTACCGACGTAATAAAATCAGTTGTTTTTTTCGCGTGATTTAAAAAATAACAAACACAAAGTACACCTTTTGTACGTAGTTACGGAATAACATAATTTATTTAAGAATAAACTCATCCTCAGTCCTCGGAAAATCGGGCATTAATTTTTGAAGTTAGGTAAACTCTAAACTTTATAGGCCTACTCTGTACTCAATGTGTGGAAACTTTCTTAATATTAAATGGAGGATAAGCGACAGTATAACGGATGCTCCATACATTTACCGAGATATTCTGTTGAATAGGTATTACTTATAGTAAAAAACCAAACTTTTCAACAATAGTAGGTATATTACGTACTTAGAGAGGAAAGTATGATGTTGCAACACTTGCAACCCGCATGATAAAAATTAAGAACGCAGGTTGCAACTGGCAATGTTATACTGTCGTCCCATGATGCGTATACAATTTTTTATTGTAACTGGATTAAAAGTTCTAATTGTAAAACTCTTAAATTTTAAATTTGTAAATTCTAAAAGTTCTATTCATATTTCACGGCTCCACAAATTATTGAACTATAAGACATTTAAAACTATCGTCATTAAATATTTTAAAGACTATTGGCACTTTAAGTACCTATATTAACGCAGGTGCAATAAATTTAAAATATGCGCACTTATTATTTTGACGGAAAACAATGTTTTTGACCCTAAAAGTAGGGTCCTAATATGTATGAACTTTCGTTCCGGGCTTGATATCAAAATATTTAATTATGCAATTTCACATAAATTTTCCGTTGAATTATCTTTTGGTAGAAAATGCTTAAGTAAGTTCCTATGTACATAAGTACAATACTTATATTATACTAACTGACTCTGGCCCACGGCTTCACTAGCGTCAATTTCCTAAGGGATATTTTTTATCAATAAAATTCTATATTATCCATTGTAGCTTTCTATTGATGATTTTTTAGTATTTTTTTATGGAAGAGGGGACAAACGAGCAGGTGGTGCACCTGATGTTGAGTGATCGCCGCCCATGGACATCCGCAATACCAGAGGTTCTGCGGTTGCGCTGCCGACTTTGTAAAAATGAGTAAGCTCTTTTCTTGAAAATCCTCAAGTCGTACCTGCTCTGTAGTAACTTATTTTAGTTATTTTAAAGTTAATCCATTATAAATAAACAAATCTTTTTTCTTTATAATATTGGTACAGAGATAGAACATTTAAAAGGTTATGAGATAATAGAACAGAAATAGAAACTCGAAAAGGTTAGCTACGCAATTTTTAAATACGCTTCTTGACTCGTTCGTGTAATCTTAAAAAACCTCAACAACGAATGCGGTAATGCACATCGTTAAAGGCGGGATAGCGTCACCATATTGGGGTAAGCGGGTCTAATATAGTAGGGGTTCGAGTTACGACACGCACGTACTGTGCCGTATACGACAGTTCCGGTGTGTCGCCTCCGGGCCGCCGCCCGTTCGAGATTGATGACCGCAAGATAACGGCACCTAGTACCACTAGAGGCCCGCCCTGCGTACACGCACGTTTGGTAACCTAACAATCATTCATATTGGCAATATAAAGGCTTGTACACACTTTCAAGCATATTAATAATCCCATACGGTCACAGTGTTAATTTTTTTTTTGTATGTTTAGAAGTTTATTACCTACTCAATCACCCAAAAATGGCTCGACGGATTTGAATAAAATTTGGCACACAGGTAGACAGCCTGGAATAGTACGTAGGATATTTTTATTTCGAAAAAAAATGTTGTTTTAATGGGATTTACCTAAAACTTTTATAATGCGGGCTGCAGGCTGCAGGCTGCAGGTAGTAATAATATATAGAGCTTTAATTGTAACAACTAATTTTAAATGTTTACAACATAGTCCTATTAATTCAGTTAGTGTGAGCGTTGTTCAAATGAGTTTCTCTTTCATTTGGTGCTACATAGTTTACTAATTTCATGATACATAGTATGTTGATATTTTGTTAAGTTTAGAAGGATTTATTAATGAACTTATGATCGTGATGATACGGAAGCACATATTACGCCTATTTCATTCAAACGTAATAGTTATCTCTCAAATGATGTGTAAAAATTAGTGCTTATTTACAAATAAAATGGATTTACGTTCCTTATAGTTAAGTATGAGTATTTATTTACGTAGACGAAAGATTTTGAAGTTGTATTAAAATGAAACTGTTAAAATCAAATGTATAAGCATGATACTAAGATGCTAGTAAATATTCCGGCCTATTACGGTTCAACGGTTTATCGACTGATGAAGTTGGGGAGTTTCCTATTGCTGCAATCATTAATGTCACTAACTATCGCTCATTAGTACGATTAATAGCTTAACATATTATTTCAGACACTGAGTTGCTATTGAGATTTATTTTAAATATTTCCAGCTTTCATAACTGCAATCTCCGTCTCTCACATAACACTACAAAAGTGAAAGGAATGCGTACATAACACCCACAAAATATTTGATCAGTAATAACATTATTACATTTAAAAGAAATTTTACAAATATAGCTTTAAGATTATTGATAAATGTTAATAATTTTTATCTGAATTTTAGTACGCTTCTTATACTGGGTATATATTAAATTGTGCTAATCAGAAACTGAGATTAAATTACTTTGATTAGGCACGGTTCTTCATCAATTTGAAACCTTTTTCAATTGAAAACCTTCAAAAACAACAAAGAAAAATTTCGACACGTAGGGTTTGAATCTACAATGTTCCCTTAATCATTTTCAATTGACTTCAGAAAGCAGAAGATTCTCAGTTCTTCGGAATTTTTTGTTTGTTTTGAAAATGTTCACTGATTTGGAAAATTATTTATTTCTTTGAGATACATAATTTTTTGTTAGATCAGAATTTGATGATGAGATTTTGGAAAATTTGACGAAAACATTCAAATATTAAATATTAAATATTCACGGGACAAATTACACTTGCTGATCTACCCCAAAGTAAGCAATTTGTTGCTTGTGTTATGGGTGTTAGTCAACGATACTAATACATATATAAATACCAGAATATATTTAATAAATACCCAAACCCGGAAATACAAACATTTATGCTCATCACACAAATGCTTGTCCCTGTCGAGGATCGAATCCGAGCCCCGTTGATTGCGTAGTCAGGGTCGCTCACCACTCGGCTAATGGGGCGGTCTAAAGTTATTAAAGTTGTTTATTAAACCGCCCCGTTGTTCGAGTGGTTAGCGACCCTGACTACGCAATCAACGAGGCTCGGGTTCGATCCCCGACGGGGACAAGCATTTGTGTGATGAGCATAAATGTTTGTATTTCCGGGTTTGGGTGTTTATTATATATATTCTGGTATTTATATATGTATTTCTATGTATTAGTATCGTTGACTAACACCCATAACACAAGCAAATATTTGCTTACTTTGGGGTTAGATCAGTAAGTGTGATTTGTCTCGTGAATATTTATATTTATTTATTTACTAAAGTATATTAAAGTTGAATTGAATTAAGCTATCTTATTTTTACAGCTTATAAGTTACAATATTAATATGTTGCTGTAAATTGTCAAGTTTATTTTAAACAAAATACATTCTCTTCTTCTGTCAATACGTGCCTTTTTTGCCTTACCGTTAAATTATTGACTGCATCATTTTATTTTATTATAATTAAGAAATCACTAATTTTATTCTCCTCGTATTTAAACATAGATATAGGTATATACATATGGTAATGACATTGCGACTTAATTTATTACTTACCGTAACAAAATTTAAACGCAATAAAATTGCAACAACCGACTTCCATTCTCCTGTGTCTCTGAAACTTTGGATCCAATATTCACAAAATTTATATAAAACTAAGTCAAAAACAAATAAATATGACAAACAATTAAAGATGTTCCAAATCAGTTAAAAATGATCGAGTTCTGAAGTAATAAACATAAAAGATACAGACGAATGGAGAACCTGCTTCTTATTGAGAAGTC
The DNA here is from genome assembly GCA_036924255.1 of Apodemia mormo. Taxonomy (NCBI): domain Eukaryota; kingdom Metazoa; phylum Arthropoda; class Insecta; order Lepidoptera; family Riodinidae; genus Apodemia; species Apodemia mormo. The sequence continues at coordinate 20,202,638 of JAUPFN010000012.1, read as the reverse complement.
GGTTCAAAATCCTTATCCACAATATGATAACGACAACATGAAAAATGTAGGCTGTTTGCAAACTTGGGAGCAATGATCGTTTTCTCTTCGCTAATTTGTATTCATCCATCTCAACGGTCATAATTGATTAGTGTTCGTGTTTGAAAGTATATACACGCCTTAAGATGCTAAGTAGGTAAGCACGGAGAAAGATCATTCAAGTCCAATATTTGTCTTAAACAAGGAAATCACTTTAGCCAACTATTTGTGTAAGCTTCATTAATTAATAAACTGTGGAGAAGGTGCTGTTAGAAAAAATCTGTTTCTTTAGCAAAACAATCACAAACGAGTACACAGATTTAAGTTTAAAATGCAGTTTTGGACATAAAATATAGCCTACGTGCCAAGTCTAAAAATATATTACTTGTGTATAGCAAATAAAAAAAGGTTCTGTAGATATTTATTTAATTAAAAATGGTACTTTTTTTATTAAAAAAATAACATCTATTAATTTGATATCTTTAGATAGAAAATAAGCAAATGGTTTTACTGATAAAAAGAGACAATCATCGCCTATAGACACAAAATTATGTCTATAGGCGATAGTTTCTTAACTCGGTAATTTATAAATTGACTAGCTGACCCGGCAAAGTTGTTCTGCCTTCCTAACTATTCTTGTTTTTTTTCTATATTTTCTCACCTTTTAAACCTTCCCTGGAATTCAACAATTAATTCATCCAAAATTAGCGAGCGAGTTTTAGCGAGACAAACGAACGAAAGAGTGTTCCAAATTTACAGGAGATTTAGTTTTTACATCATGAGATCGCAAACAAGCATATGACTCTCCTAATTGAAAAAGACTTGAAAAAGACCAAAGTTGTTCACGATTCGTTGCTATGCATATGGCGGGATGGTTATACTACTTGCATAAGTTTACTAGCTACCTTACCCTCGAAACTGGAATACGACAATGACAACTGCTGACGCTATGACGTGGTATCAAATACCCGGGCGAGGCGTTGCGGTACTCTTCCAGCTAGTAATCACGATAGTAGTAAAACGTATACCCAATCGTTGGCATTTTACGAACTGCCTGGCAAAATGGCGGTTGGTCTATTCTTCAAAAGGGGCCCGGGCCAACACGGGGGGAATAACTGGATGTCGGCTATTGCCAATTATTTCATTATTGTTAATTTATTTATTACAAACAATCATTTTGTTGACGTAGCGTAGTCAGATAATAATCAAACGGCAACACATATTTATAATATATTTGTTTTAACAGTTTCAATCCTCTAGCCCGATTTCATCTCACAATAAATTTAGGTTTTACCCAGCATAATTATTAGATATATCTTGGAAGGACTAACGCGAAAAAATCCAAAATAAACGACGAGTTCGAGTTAAGGTCGAAGATTATTCGCATAAAAAAATAACAGTCGAGACTCGCACGACACACCTGCGCAGACAAGCAAAAAATTCATAAGCCCAATGTGAGTTTGAACACCCGGGCAGGTACTGCGATTTAAAAGGAAAAGAGTAGAATGATTTATGATTAAACTAGTATAAAACAATGACTTTGTTTGCGCTTCAAAGCTTTTTCCTTATCGCATATATCGCATAGCTAATGGTTGTAGTGTAATTTTTAAGGTCACAGTTACGGTTTTGTAAAAGCATGGAGTAAACAGAACTAGATACCTTATAACAAAGCAAATGGTCTGTCAACACATCAGACTAAAAGATCTCATAAGTAAACCCAATCAAAACTCAAGGATTAGTACCGACCGGTCCAGTGAGTTGTAAACACGCGCGAAAAATACGTTGTGGTTTACCTGTAGTATTTGATGGTATAGTAAAGTGAGTCAAGCCCACGGATTGAATGGATACGCCAAGACAATTTCTTAATTTGTCAGTGTATCATGCAATTACACACAGAAATAAAGAGGTTATACTATTTATCGATGAAATAAAATCACTTCAAGGGTAATTTTTAAACCTTGTCATCTTATTCAGTACGTTAAACCCAATCGAAACTCAAGGACAGCAGTGAGTTGAAACACGCACGAAAAATACATTGATATGAAAGTGGTTTACTTGTAGTATTTGATGGTGTAGTAAAATGAGACAAGCCCACGGATAAAATGGATATGCCAAGACAATCTCTTTGTTTGTCAGTGTGGCTTACAATTATACAGAGAAATTCAGAGTTCTATCACTTACCGATGAAATAAAATCACTTCAAGGGTATTTTTTAAACCTGGTTATCCCATTTGGTACGATAAAACTATACAACATGGTTTATTTCTATTTTTTTCACGATATATTATATTTACAATTGTATGACATTTTTGACAGTGATAGGAGCTTTTGTTCATATGCGCGGCGACACGTTTTTTTCGCAATGGCTTGTCTATTTGTATTCATGTGGTCTCTCGTAGTATAAAGAAAATTACATTCGACTTCATCACTAAGGACTTACTTTTTATAGAATTTAACAATTTATCATGGTCATGGTTGCTGAGCAAATTACGTCAATTATAGCTGCTGATTTGTCAATATACAGGCTGTTAGTGTAAACACAGTTGTCCTTGAAACCAGTGGTTTGGTTTCACTTTTAGAACATAAATTCAATGAAAGACATTTTTTTTAAAGTCTAAATTTTTTCTCAAAATTATTTCACACTATACAAGTGCACGGCAAGGTGGACGGAGCGCGAAAATGTTGTGGAATATTGTGTGTGTGTGTATATATACATATATATAAGACACCGAAAATGCTAATGGTACGTAATCAAAACGTGTTACTAACATAACATAACGTCTTACCGTCAAAACCAAAGCAAGACTGTGACAAGCAGTATCGCTTTTACTAAATACAGAGAAAATGATTAAATTTCGTAAAATTGCATGGCAAAATACGAATTGAATGGATGAATCAGACAATTGCGCAAATTAATTAATCACTAAATTAACAGATGTATAAATCACATTAAATAGAAATAATTAAGATATGATTAATAGAGGAAAATGAAGAAGGTATAACAGTAATTATTTGGAATATAATAATTTTAATGTTTCCTGTAATTAGATAAACGGTGATAATCACATAGCATCAGATAAGCTTTGTGCTTATTCGACATTTTGTAAAACAAATCTCAAATTGCTTTCTTTAGGAAAACCGATATAAATAAATAATTCTATTCCCTTTATTTTCATAGTTAGTAACTACGTATTTTTTATCTATAGTTGGACTGTCATGAAAATAATATTTGCACATCCCTACATACATACATATATATTTACAATGATCCCTCCCGTAGAATTCATTATTGTGAATCTTCAATACGAATGGCGCACCTGCTGTGTCTGAGCTTTTGGCATATGTCTGATACAAGACTTGAAATTTACAATCTAAAGTAAAGAACATATCTACAAAAGAAAGCAGTTTGAATATTACTTTTTATCTGTTCTAATGCATGTTTGTTTTTATATATTTTGTGCGATGACACTGTTATCAAAAACAAAAATAAAAAATAAACGTCCTAGAAGTTGCTTGCGGTTTTGCTCACGTCAGAAAAATCTGATTAAGTAAGTATTACAATAGCATCATTACTTGAAATATGTAAGACTTGAGGACGTTTTTAAATATTTTTTTATTAATCCCTTTCCAAGAGATTCATGGTGAATCTATAATAATAAAATTTGTGCTAGGTCACTGAGGTGTTGAAGCATAATATATAAACTTAACAAAAGATATCAATTAATATTTATACAATAAGAAGCATAAAATTTACGTTTCTTTATAATATATAAGACTCTCTTCTGACAAAGCCATGGTGAATTGCTACTGCTATTAGGTATCAAATTATAAGCATCAATACCATCTTAAAGATTGACAGATAACCTAGCCTTATAGACTGTGGTCTATTTTTTTCTGCTTTGCAAATTGCAAAATGATGTTAAATACATATAATGTGATCTATATGTGTGTATGTGTTTTCATTTGACTATGAATAGTTTATTAAGGCTTAACTTTTCGTCTAGTGTAGGTATTGCCCCGCCCAATATATTATATATTATATATATATATATATATATATATATATATATATATATATATATATATATATATATATATATATATATATATATATATATATATATATATATATATATATATATATATATATATATATATATATATATATATATATATATATATATATATATATATATATATATATATATATATACCTATCCTAAAATAACTTCGTTAATGCAAAAAATCCGATATCATTTCGTCATCTTTCTCATTATTTTGTACGAGCTATTTTGTATTAAACTTTATATTGTCTCACGACAGAAACGAGTAAAAATGTAAGTTATATCTTCTACACATTGAAGCCTAGGGTTTTAGGGTGCGTAAACTTTTTCTTCAATATCTTTCGAAGCTTCATTTTGTCTAAGGTTTAATTAAATAAACATGACACAGGCGACGAAACCAAGTCATAATACAGTTTTTAAATTATTTAAAAATAATGGCAATAATAAAATAAAGATTTGCTATCTTATTGACAAGCATTTTAATGCTCCGACCATTACTTATGAAAGAAATAATTAAAGATAATACTCACACGATATACAGTTGGGACTTGGGACACGCTTTTATCGCGATACGTCTTTGATGTTTATCATTTACAACTCGTTACGACGTATCAAGTCATCAATCGACAAAACCATTTACGAAACAAATAAGCGTGTCCGAGTTCGATACCCCGTAATGTCGCAGTTTTTTCTTGATGATAATGTGATATTTTTTGTAGCCGCTACAAGGATCTTATAGTACGATCAATCAGGAAGACTATTTTATACGCATCAATATAATAATGTTGTTGTGGTTGAGTCAGTGACAGATGATCATCGTAAGTTATTCTAACAAATATTATAGAATGAATGTTGTCACACTGTTTTCCTTGCGGGGTAGGCATAGTAAACAGATGTCTAGAAATTACACACACCCTGTACACTACATTTGATTGGTTTATCGAGTAATGAAATACACTGTGATTGCTATTGTTGCATATATACACACATGTGAAAATTATATGCACACAATATGTAAATTATTTATTATGACTAAAGTTACTTGTCCAAACTTAAAAGAGACTTTACTGTTTAGTCTATGGTCGAATTTCGGCAAAAGGCAACCGCTAGTAATATTAAATATATATATATATATATATATATATATATATATATATATATATATATATATATATATATATATATATATATATATATATATATATTATTTTACTGGCGTATCACTACATAGTATAAAACAAAGTCGCTTTCTCTGCCTGTCCCTATGTCCATATGTATGCTTAAATCTTTAAAACTACGCAACGGATTATGATGCGGTTTTTTGTAATAGATAGAGTGATTAAAGAGGAAGGTTTATATGTATAATAACATTCAATATATTGTAGAGAAATACTGCAATTTTTGAGTTTTCTGATGTCATGTCGTAAATAATTATATTTTTTTCCGCTTATTATATTGCAAACGCAGGCTAAACCCTACGCGATTTATCAAAATAATGTACTAAGTATTTGTACACCTTTAAAAGGTCTACAGAAAAGTCCGCGATGGTATATGTCTAGCTCTTATGGATAATCCACATTTGCATTTTTTTGTCATTTACTTTTTACGAGAAATAATGGCTTTTTTTCAAAGCAATTTTAAGCAATACAGCACTAATCCTTATCCAATTAAATACTTTAAATATATTGTTGATTTAATATAGATCAATATGGTCATTTGCAGCATGTAATTTAAATGAATATTTTCGAAGATGTTACAGATTTAAAATGCAGGGGCATAGCGGTTGCGGGGTTACCGGCCGGTCGGGCGGCGCGCGCGCGGTGTGTTCTGAAACCGCTGGGAAACGTGTTAATTTTCGGATAAATAAATATAGAACTTCAGCTGAAAACCAAAATTTAGTACATTCCTTTTTTTAACTAAATATTACCCTAAAAAAATCATGTGGATGATTAGACATAATATTAACAAATTATTTTTTCCTGTTTTCAGAATTTTATATGATCAAGTAAAGTACATTCTATCATGTAATAAGTTAGCACATTCCTTAGATAATCTTCAGGTATATCGTATAATTTTTGTAAAATTGTTATTTTACAATCAATGTAAAAAAACATGATTTAGCAAACCAGTTTTTTACCACTTTACTTACTTACTTTTCATTTTACTTTTCATTTTTTTTTCACTGAGTGACATAGGCTATTTGAAAAAAAAACTTCCCACTACGTATGTGGATGAGGAAGTTACTGATTTTACCCCGATTTTCGAAAATCGAGTTATTACCTAATGTCCACGTTTAGAGGTCCAGGAATCTTTTCCAACTATTTTCAGTTGAGTCCAAGGGGGAGGCATTGGCAGTTAGTTTGGACATAGCGAAGGCCTTTGATAGGGTATGGCACAAAGCGCTTCTGGCGAAGCTGCCTTCCTATGGGCTTCCCGAGAAATTATGCAAGTGGATCACCAGTTTTTTGGCTGATCGGAGCATCAAGGTCGTAGTTGACGGTGCGTGCTCTGACCTTAAATCTATCAATGCTGGTGTTCCACAAGGCTGCGTGCTATCACCAACACTGTTCCTTCTGCATATCAATGACATGATGCGAATTCGCAACATACATTGCTATGCAGATGACAGTACTGGTGATGCTACATACTCCGGCCGAAGCGGTATTTCTCGGGAACACGTCGAAGAGAGCCGAAACAAGCTTGTGTCCGAAGTTGAGAATCGACTAACCGATGTCTCGGAATGGGGTCGTCAAAACCTGGTCACTTTTAACCCCAAAAAGACACAGCTTTGCGTGTTTTCCGCTAAAAAGACACCCTTTGTCGTGTCACCTCGATTTGGGGATACTCTCCTGACAGCCTCCGCTAGTATCGGGATTCTGGGAGTCGACATATCGAATTACGTTCAGTTTCGCGGTCATTTGGAAGGTAAGGCTAAATTAGCCTCCAAAAAGCTCGGTGTGCTCAGTAGAGCGAGGCAGTACTTCTTGCCGGCCCATCGCCTTCAACTTTATAAGGCTCAAATTCGGCCCCACATGGAGTACTGTTCTCATCTCTGGGCCGGAGCTCCTCAGTACCAGCTCCTTCCTCTTGATCGCATTCAGCGTAGAGCGGTTCGAATCGTTGACGACCTGGCTATTTCGAAACGGCTCGACTCTTTGGCATTGCGCAGAGATGTTGGCTCACTCTGTGTCTTCTATCGTATCTTTCATGGAGAGTGTTCCGACGAGTTATTTGGATTAATTCCTGCCGCCGAATTCCATCATCGGACATCGCGTCAAAATTTGAAATTCCATCCTCACCATCTCGATGTCTGGAAATCCACAACTGTGCGTTTCTCTCGACACTTTTTGCCTCGCACTACTTTGTTGTGGAACCAATTACCGGCAGGGGTGTTTCCAAACGGTTACGACTTGGGGGCCTTTAAGAAAAGAGCTTACTCATTCTTAAAAGGCCGGCAACGCAACTGCAAGACCTCTGGTATTGTGGATGTCCATGGGCGGCGGTGATCACTTACCATCAGGTGCACCTCCTGCTCGTTTGCCCCCTCTTCTATAAAAAAAAAAAAAAAAAAAAAATTTCACGATGACGTCAGTATGTCTGTCTGTATGTATGTGTGTGTGTGTATGTGTGTGTGTATGTGTATGTATGTGTGTGTGTGTGTGTGTGCGTGTGTGTGTGTGTGTGTGTGTGTGTAGGTGTGTATGTAAACATCTCATAACTTTTGAACGGCTAGACCGATCGAAACGCGGTTGGATTTCGCTCAACTAAGATTTTCTGAAAATTTGAACCGATTCGGTCTAGGAGATTTTGAGAAATTTTGAAAAAACACCAAAAAAATTTTGACGAAACAGTATTTTTTTAATATAATTTCCAGATTTATGTACCGATTGAGTAGAAAAACTAATCAGCTCTATTCGTCAAAAAACTATGTCTAATAAATAAATTGCATCAAAATTTGTTTAACCGTTTGAGAGTAATCGTTGACGAAAAATTTTGAAAAAGTGTTTTTTCAACATAGCTTCGAAATTTTTCAACCAATCATTTTTTGGTATTCTACGATATTTTAGTACTTAAAAAACTACGTCAAATGCCGTTTCAAAAATCAAAATCGAATCTCATTCTCAAACTTATAGCTTTTCATACGTTGTTTTTAGCAAACTTACTTAATTTTTTTTAAATAACTTTCAAGTTAATTTACCGATTGACTTAAAAATATTACCAGCTTTTGTTCCGTTAATTTAATCAAAATCGATCAATTTGTTTGGGATTTATCAATGAAGGAAATTAAAAATAAAATATTTTTTGACATAGCATCGAAATTTTTCAACTTATCGATTATTTAGGTAAAACAATATTTTAGATCTCAAAAATTGAGTTGAATGCCATCATCGTTTTCAAATATACAGCTTTTGAAAAACTAATAATACTGTCATTTTTAACAAAATAGATGTTTGAACTGAAAAATCTATGCTTATATTTTTTACTCTTGAGCTTAAAATACCTTAATTTAGTAAGAAGTTTCAGGGATGGCCCGTAGGGTCAACCATTTAAACATTTTTTTCCCGTTTGTCCTGATGCCTCACTTTAATAAATCGCAGGGTCAAGCCTTTAACGTTGCAGGCTTAGATTTGAGCGTTGACTGCTTTTTAAATGGCTAACTATATATCGCTCTTTCAAGAGTAACCTCTAAAGAAAACATATTTGTATTGTCTAATGGCAAGAAAGCTGTGAATGTTGTATATAAAGACATTCTATAATATATTAATTGTAAAAATAAAAGAAATAGGTAAAAATGTAAAAACTAAAAATGTTGTACCTATATGAATTTAGATATTCCAAAGATAGCAGGAAATCTTCATAGGGAAAGGGGAATCGTTTTACTCCAAATTTAACGCGTGCGGGCCACGGGCAGTAATGAATAAATCAAAACTACTGGATCGATTTTAATCATTATTTTTCCGTGCGAAGCCGGGGCGGGCCGCTAGTATGTATAATAATAACAAGATAGACGCGAGACGTAAAATCTTCTATTGCAATGCGCAATGAAAATTTTTCGCGGCCGGATCCGTGTTACTTTCAACTAGTAGGAATGCGGCCACTGACCAGCTTCTCTTGCGTTCGCGCCGCACCCGTCTGCCCCCAGACTATTGACTATTCCCCCCACTACGCATTATTGATCATTTATATTCTAAACGAGAGACAAAAAGTTTAGGAAATTGTACATTTAGTGAGATAAATATTTGAACAGATTTCACTGTTTAGTTATAATATACTTATTTCTAGTTTTGACGACACTGATTTTGCAGACAGGAAGTCTGCATGGGCGAGGGGTTAGCATATTTGGCTCAGATCATACATTTTCGGGATTGATCTTCGGGTAGAGCAATAGTGTTATTGAGATTTTCTCTATTGCCTGAAACTGGAAAACAATTGTACTCGCGCTAGTTGCACCTCTGTCAACGCTTTTAATGATATGGGCGTAATAATATATTTTTTTTATTTACTACAAAATTCTTATTTACTATTCGACGACTTTACGGCACTTTCAAACCGGGTTTTTTTACAAGGTTTGAAAGTGCCGTAAAGTCGTCGAATTCACGGTCAACTCGCTTAGAATAAAGAGTGTGTGAACAAATTTTTGCATTTATATATATCTTCTTCTTATATATAAAAATCAATTGTTGTTCTTTAGTCTCGCTAAAACTCGAGAACGGCTGAACCGATTTGGCTAATTTTGTTTTTGAATTCATTGTTGAAGTCCAGGGAAGGTTTAAAAGGTAAGAAAATATGGAAAAAAATAAGAGTAAGAGTAAGAGCAGAACAACGTTTGCCGAGTCAGCTAGTATTAAAATAGACTAGCTACACCGTGCAACCCGCATTATACAAGTTTTTGGCGAATCCCGCGGGCACGACTCAATTTTCCGGGATAAAAAGTAACCTATGTGCTATTTCAGGTTATCATCTACCTGTGTGAGAAATTACATTCAAATCCGTTCATAAGTTTTTGCATGATTGAGTAATGGCTCAGCCACACTTGCGTCTATCGTCACAAAGCTTCGTGCAATGTCACGCATGTTCGCATACATTCCGGACTGCGTGTGCCTAAGCGCGTATATAACTTCGGGACGATAGACGCAAGAGCGGTCCCAGCATTACAAACATCTGTCATTTATAATCTATATCTATATTATATATTATAATATTATAAGTGCAAAAGTTTGGATGTTTGTATGGATGGATAGATGGATGGATGGATGTTTGTTACTCAATCACGCAAAAACTACTAAACGGATTTGAATGAAATTTAGCAAACAGGTAGGTGATGACCTGGAATAGCACATAGGCTACTTTTTATCCCGGAAAAATCAGATGATCCCGCAGGATTCGCCAAAAACTTTTACTGTGCAGCGGGCTGCACGCGGCAGCTAGTCCATACTAATATTATTGTGTCCATACTAATATATTAAATGTGAAACTTTGGGTGCTTGGATGGATGGATGTTTGTTACTCAATCACGCAAAAACCACTGAACGGAATTGAATTAAATTTGGTACACAGGTAGATATTACCTGGAATAGCACATAGGCTACTTTTTATCATGGAATAGTTAGGTGATCCCGCGGGATTCGCCAAAAACTTTTATAATGCAGCGGGCTGCACGCTGTAGCTAGTATTAATATAAATTAATATAAGTTTCATGGTTTTATACTATAAATCATACAGAATGTTTAGTATTTTTTGAAAAAATAGATATAAAACAATAATACTATCACTTTTACGTATTTTTCCACCCTTACAATTATCTCCGCCCACGTCCCAGTTCAGTAATGAGGGTATATTCCCTTCACCATTTGAGTCAACAGTTTGTGTGACAAAATTCGTGTAAAAACCAAAATGATATATTTTTATCATTATTTCCCAATAATTCGGATCCCTTTTCGGATTACATATCATAAGATAGCAAACAAGCAGATGGCTCTCATGATAGAAAGAGAAACGATCGCATATAGACACCAAAGATATTAATGGTAAGTTGCTATCCGTTTGGCGGGATGACAATACCACATGCTCAAGTCTACTGGCTACCTTACCTACTCTCCAAACTGGAATACAACAATGACTAAGATTTACGCCATTGCAGTAGGAATAGGTAAGGCAGTGGTACCAAATACCCAAACGAGTCGTATCGAAACTCTACTACCTAGTAGTCACCATGGTAGTGATACGTATAGCTAATCGGTCGCCTTTTACAACCTGACAGAACGGCATTTGGTCTATTCTTCAATGGAGCCGGGACCAACACGGGGGAGAAACACATAAATCTTCATTTTATACATATATTACTTGATTTCTGGTATTTTTAACTGATTTAATTGTTTACCTTGTGGAAAAAGATAACTATCGCATATAAACAATTGATATAAAAGGGGAGAATACGTAACCTATTCACAGCGCCCGGTCCTACAAAACTAGGGCCGTAGACACAGTGACAATCAATCACGCGCGGGATATCATAGCATACCCTTATACCACTTATACTTTCCGACTGTTTTTACCATTAAACACGCATCAAAATGCTTCTTGTGTATTCAGCCATTATTATAGTCAAGTCCAGTCAAAAAAAAATAAGACACACGGGATTACTTTCCATTAATAAGTACGGTTAAAACAATTTGTTTGAAAATAAGATTAAATAATTGTTTGTTTCGCCATGTGTGTGAGAGTGAGATAGTAATAATAAATAATACAAAAGTAAGTGAGAGAAACGTAGTCTGCTACGTTCGTCGCATCACTTTGCGCTCGGCAGACCGAGCCTAGGTTTAGCGATTGTGATTAGAGCGTAACGTATCTTCCTTTTTAATATATCAATGCTATAAGCACCAAAAATTAATTAAGTAAAGAGTGTAAGTTAATGGGGCGTTGCTATCCGTAAAAGGGTTCGAATGCCACATCCATACATGTACCGGTTACCTTACCCTCCAAATCGGTTAATCAGAGAATTGATTAACGTTATTGTTAATTTATTAACGACTGTCTACTCCATTTATCTTATTTACATATTAATTAAAACATACAATAGTTATCCTGAATCTAATTAACTTCAGACAATCATAGTAAAATTTACAAGCCGTCTGCTTCGTCGTGCCGACGAACGTCTATGATGTCATCTCACACGTCTTGATAAATTAGATCAACAGTTCGTGTATAAACATTTTTCTATCTATTTAGGTCGAATGAGAGAGTTTTGCTAAGGTCTGTTGCAAGGCCGTTTTTCGCCTATGTTTATTTTGTTTACATGTCTGGCTTGCAAGATGATTGTTTATTGTGTAAACATTATTTTGATTTGATGTGAAATCAGCTTATGTATTTCCTTCGTAAATAAATTTCAGTAATTGTAATAAAAGCAACGATATAAGACAAATATAATAGGTAAATAATTTATACTTTTACTTCTTCATAATAACTATTTAATTGATTTTACTGATTCTACTAGGTGGTAGTGTTATGCAACTTCTCACCTGGGTTTTAGTATCACCGCAATACTATTCCTGTCGCAATAGCATCGATGTTTGTCACTGTCATGTTCCGGTTTGGGGGTTCCGGTTACGCATATCCCGTCACACTATGCCGGATACAACGCACCATTAGCATTTTAGTGTCTATAGAAAATGGTTACTCTTCCCATCAAGAACACCATCTGCTTGTTTGCTATCTAATGATATAAAAATAATTAAATCACTTGTAATTTTCGCGATTATCTATGTATATATGTGACTTTCTACTGCTTATTTATTGAAAATAAATATGTGATTATTAATATATATTATTAAATATATTAATTTTATTCAGGGGTACAACTTAAATAACAGTAAATTTAATTAGTCCTTGATTAACCCGACCCTGATATTGCAGTAGAATGTAATTTGGTAATTTCATTAATAACAAATATTTATAACAGGAAGTTAGATTAAAAAAATACTTCTATCGCTTAAAGACACATAAGATAAAAAGTCATACGTGTGGCATTGGCATATGCTTAAGTTTACCTAATCGACAGTGCCAAAAAACTGGGTTATTGCGGCAGGAATAGGAAACGTTGCAGAAGTTTACCACCTTAATAGTAGTTAACACTCATGATAGAAGTGACACGTTTAGCATTTTCTTACCAAGATATGCCTGGTAAACAAGGAAGTTAATATATACTTCAAAATTAGTATAAGTATATGTATGTTTTAATAAAATAAGAATATTAATGGAACATTCTTATTTAATTAATAAGTATAGAAACCACATTAAAGCTGTTTTATTATACAACTAGCGACCTGCCCGCGATTTCACCCGGCGTAGCTTTTGTTCCCGTGGGAATATCGGAAAGGTTTATATCCTAAAACCTTCCTCAAAAATCAATCTACATATTAAAAAAAGCCGCATCATAATCCGTTGCATAGTTTTAAAGATTTAAGCATACATATGGACATAGGGACAGACAGAGAAAGCGACTTTGTTTTATACTATGTAGTGATACGCCAGTAAAATAATATCACTTGCCAACCCCAAATAATAAACGTGTAAAAAATCTGGTACAAAAAATTATAATTAAATGTACACCTTTAAAAAATATGCAATGCACCTAGACTTAGTACAAATAGTTACGTCTGGACCTGTTGAACGCCTTAGAAATAATCACACTTTGCTTTGCTAGGGTTGTCAAAAGCTGTTTGCTCAACTTTTCGTTTATTTTTATATATCATATACATATACATGGGGCACACTAAAAGTTTTGCACTTCTAGCTAATCGGAACTATTTGAATTTCAAATGTTATATTTTTAAAACGTTGCAACCTTCTTAGTAATAAAAAAAAAATCAATTGGCGGGAAATGATTTGTCAATTGTTTTTTTATCACACATCAAAGTTCTACGTACGCAACGGAAATGGAATTCAGTCGAAAAGATTTTAGAGCGATGATTTTTTATGATTTTAAAAGTTCTCTTTCTCCGCAAGACTGTGCCGCTCGTCTTCAAAATGCTTTTGGAAGAGAAGCACCTTGTTTGAGCACCGTGAGGCGATGGTTTGCTGAATTTGAGAGAGGTCGAGTTTCTTTACATGACGAATATCGTGAAGGGCGGCCTTCAACTGCCGTCAAGGAAAATAATGTGACTACTGTTAAGCGGTTAATTGAAGAAAACCCCCGGATTACCTATTATTTATTATTAACCATTTAATGAAGTTTATAAAAATAGTAAATATTTTAAGAAATACTTAAAAAAAGGACCTTAACGCTAGAATAATTAATTTCAATCATCGCATAGATATAATGTTACTAATAAGAATTTATATCGTGTGCAAACTCATTTAATTGATACTAATTTTATTAATTATTATAACTCGTATTTTATCAACTATAAAATGTTGTGAATGAATTATAAAATTAAATTATTATATGGACGTATAACACTAATAAATATTAAGTAAGCATTTACCTATACCAATTTGTATAGATATGTATTTATAACAAGTTGCCAATAAGAAACTTAGAAAGTTAATATTATTATTATTTTTTATAAATTATATGATAACAAACAAGCAGATGGGTCTCCTGATGGAAAGAGTCAACCATCGTCTATAGACACCAAAGATGTTAATGGTGCGTTGCTATCTTGTGGCGAAGTCTAATGCCACATACATAAGTTTACCGGCTACCTTACCCTCGAAACCGGAACACGACAGTGACAAGCACCGACGCTATTGCGGCAGGATTAGGTAAGGCGATGGTACCAAACCCGGACGAGACAATGCAAAACTTTACCACCTAGCAGGCACGGTAGTGACTTAACCAATCGATCACCTTTTACGACCTGCCTGACAGAACGGCAGTTGGCCTATTCTTCAAAGGAGCCCGGGACCAACACGGGGAAATATATTTAAAATCTGTAGACAATCTTTTCAAACTATGTAGATTTATAAACGATTTATTATGGTTAAAGTCCTTTATTTTATAGCTATTGAATAAATAGACAGTTGAAGACACTTGGTGAATTTTAGCACTTAGTAAAAGTGCACAGGTACTATTTTACAAACACTTTAATTAAATTTTTATGTCTGACAACCGGTTTCACTTTTTACAGCATTTTTAGGGCAACGACATATTTAAAATTCATAGGTATATGTTAATGTTAATAAATAAGTTACTAAATAATAATGTTAATAAATCGAAAGTATGAGTAAACAACCCTACCTTTAACAGAACGTTTTCTAACGCTATTTTCGCGTGTCGAATCGCGGCTCTCTTTGTAGGCTACGACGTCGCGTCGTGCGGATAACTTTCGACAGTCATTGAATGAAGGTTCGATGACCGTACACGAAACGTTCGAATTTGCATGTGTCAATGACACAGTGCAGCCACGCCGTGCCGCTTGCCACTATACTTTTCCTTTCAGCTAGCGTATCTGAGAACATTTAGGCGACCTCGTAACACAACCACAGACTAGTCGGCTTGAAACGATACTTATCAGTGAAATCAAACGATACTTATAAGTGAAGGCCGCCTTCAGCTATGTAAATTTTTTTAACAAAGTATTTTAATAACATATTTTTTTATTCGTCATAGAGTAGAAAAAAACAAATGATACTCCTAATGGAAATAGATAACCGTCGCATATAGAATTTAGAGATGATACTGGTGTGTTGTTATTCGTGTGCAGAGATGTAATACATTTGCATATAGCATTAAATCCACAATACTGTTTTTTTATATCATTAGCTGTCAAACAAGCAGACCGCTCCGCTGATGGAAAGAGACAACCATCGTCTATAGACGCCAAATATGTTAATGGTGCTTTATTATCCAAAGCAATGCCACGTGCATAACTCTACCAGCTTCTTTACCCACCAAATCCGGAACACGACAATAACAATCATTGATTGACGCGATTGCGGCAGGAATGCGTAAGGCGGTGGTGTCAAATACCTGGGCGTTACGGAACTCTACCACCACCAGATGGGTGGCTCTTTCTATCAGGAGACCCATCTGCTTGTTTTATATATACACATATAATAAAATCGTAGGAAAGTCAAAACTGTACATTGAATATTTTTTTTAAATAATACTTGGGGCGTGATCTCCAATCGATATCGAAGCCAAAAATATAGTTTATAGAATTTTTGTCTGTTTGTCTGTATGTATGTCCGGGGTAAACTCAAAAAGTACTGCATGGATTTACTTCAAATTTTGCACAAATAATACTTATAGGTTGGGTCAACATATAGGCTACGTATTATCACGCAATCGCCTATGGGGGAGGAGTATTCTTTTAACGTATTCTTTTAAAAAAATATTCAATGTACAGTTTTGACTTTAATACGATTTTATTATAAGTATAGGTATTAGGTTTCTTCAGTCCTACGCAATGACTTTAACGGTGACCATACTCCACCGTTTGCGCCGGCTATAAAGTTTTTCCTTTATGTGTTAATATAATATATAGTTAAGCAATGTGACATAGCTGCATATTTATATTCTCATTATATTCAGTATTTCACCTCGCTCAAATATTTCAAGTAACGGCCAAAACTCGCTCGGTCGAAATTAATACCCAGCAAAGAGTTTGGGAAGAATCTTCCGGCCATCAAACACGTCGCCTCGGAACGTGCGAAATCTAATAAAGAACTTGCAGCACCTGTAAGTTATTACATTCTTCTGGCGATGCCTCAGTACTCATTCCAAATTTATCTTTATCTCCCTACCTACGGTAAACCCATTCAACTTTACTTTGAAACTCTTTCAATTAATTGCAGTTAGAATAAAAGATGATATGGTATTTTAAGTTAACGGTGATTTTATTGCGATCAGACCAAATTATGAAAGTTCTAGTAATCGATTTATTCTTCTTATCTATACAACTATTAAATAAACAAGATTGGAGTGTCTGTTTGTAATATAAAAATAACAGTTTTTTTACAAAATGCATATGTGTACACGGCACACAATATACCAAAACAACATTTTTATAACTTTTTTGTCTATTTGTTACGGCTAACCTCTGAATTGGCTGGATTTTCATTGGCAGATAGCTGATTTAATAAGGAATAAGTTAGGCTACATTAATTTTAGAATTTTTTCCATGCGGACGAAGTGGCGGGCATAGCTACCTATTTCATAAGATTGCAAACAAGCAGGTGTTTTTTTATGACGACAGGAGATAACCGTCGCCTATAGAACACAAATATGTTGTTGGTGTTAATTCTTATCTGTATGGCTGGGTTGAAATTACATGATACAGGACATACATGAATTATATGAACATGTGATTGGTTTGCTAGGTTTACTTTTAGTCGCACTCCTAGAAAATAGAGGGCTGGATCAATATCTTATATGAACTTGTAAGTGATACTGTCATGACACATGACAGATACCAGATACCACTCTATGGTATTATAAACAGTTGTCCGAGTGGTTAACGACCCTGACTACCTGACTACGCAATCGACGGGTCTCGGAATTGATTCCCGACGGGGACTAGCATTTGTGTGATGAGCATAAATGTTTGTGTTTCTGGGTTTTGGTGTTTATTAAATATATTCTAGTATTTATTTATGTATTTTTATGTTTTACACAAGCAAATAATTTGCTTACTTTGGGGTTAGATCAGTAAGTGTAATTTGTCCCGTGAATGTAACATAATTTTCTTAAAAAAGAGTATAAAGATTTTGTTTAACGTATTTAAATATACTGATGCCCTGTGGTCGAATTTCTACCATAGACTGAACAATAAACGCTCTTTTAAGTTTCACAAAAAACACATTTTTATTTTTTATTTATTTATACCTATTTATTATGTATATTAGAAAATTCGATTATTGGATGATTTGTACGAATTTAACTCGCACGAAATATGCAAATCGTCATTTTTTAATAGTATTACTTTTTTTGTAGGTGATTCGCACGAAGCAAATTTTTTGGTGTGCGAATCGACAACTCCAAAAATATGTAATCGTCGTTGTGTTTTGTGCAATAGTTATGATAAAGTACAATATCGTACCAAAGCATTTAGTATTAAATATTTTTATCTATATGAAATGAGACACAAATTAATCAAAAATGTTCGCACATTTCGTACGAGTTAAATTCGTGCGAATCATCCAATAACTTGAAAATTGTATACGTATTATCATGTATGTATGTCACATGAATGTACTTCATTTTTAATGATATGTTATCTTAGACACAAATTATTATAGTATTTATTTTATTTTTGTAGATTATTTTATTGTATACTTTTAATATTATATATTTTTAACGTAAAATACAAACATGTATGTCATACCTAACCCTTATATCCTTTCTGCTAGCCCAAAGGTTGATATATGTAAACTAGCAATCTAAAGTTTCGAGATCGTTTTTTCAAAATGAATCGATAATCCATAAATGATCGGTTATCGGTTTGTATGCTTTTGTTTTTAAGTTGCATACACTCAATTGGTTCATGATGATAAAAGTTCATATAGGCAAACAAAAATGTTTTGAACGTAACCGCATCCGCTGTAATAAAACTCTTTGACGTCGAGGGATGCACGGTGCACGGGACAGTAAGTTCTGCTCCTCACTAGCTCAAGGACGTTCGAACCTATAACCACCTTAACCATGAACAAAATAGTATTAAACATGTATATTTATCGCCTCTGTGGTCTAGTGGTCCAGCGTTGGCGTTGACCACATGAGGTCCCGGGTTCGATTCCCGGGTCGGGCACATTAAAAAAGGTGTTTTTACGGTTTTCTGAGAAACACAAAGTTGCCCGGGATTGGAAAGTGCCCGGTTGGCGATAGGCTTGCCACCTATCACATTTGTGGGACCAAGTATCTTCGGCTAATCGTGGGTGCACTTGTTGTACCTCTGCCTACCCCTTCGGGGATATGGGCGTGAAGATACTTTTTTATTTAAATAAACGGTAGTGTATACAATGCTTAATTTTATTAATTTAATGTGTTTCTGATGCATGTTTTACTTAGTCCTTTTTCAACATGTCAATTTTAACTTGGCCAAAATTCATACTACTTTTATTCGCGTAATTGTTGTAAATATAGGTGTAATATTTTACTAGCAAGTATATATACGCACGCACTTAATAGTGAAATATCACCACTTGTGTGTTTATTGTATTACAGAATTTAAAACATTACCTCACATAAATAAATCGTGTATATATGATTTAAATGAGACAATAGCATCCCTTGTGGGTGTTTATTTTAATTGCAAATGCGATATTAACATATTTGCTTTGTGTTGTACAAAGAGAGCTCAAGGCGACGAGACATAAGCGATATCCTTATGAGCAATAGGCGTCTCTCAATAAGATAACATATTGCATTACCTTGCAAGTCCGTTTATAGATTATATTTATAAATTATGCGTATCTCAGTCAATATTAAACTTTAAAATTAAATATATTTAAATATTAGCTGACCCGCAAACGTTGTTTTGTCATACAAATTATTTGTACCTATTGAATTTTTGGTGTGGTACTTGAAAGGGGGTGAGGGGTTCATTGATATATAAAAACTATCCTATTTTTTAAATTGCACCAACAGTTTATATCTACAAAATTTAATTGAAATTGGTTCAGTAGTTTTGGACTCCATAGCGGATAAATAACATGACACGTTGGTAACGTATGGCCGAGGCCGGGACCAACACCGTTTCGCCGTGTTGGTCCCGGCCTCCTATGTAGAATAGGCCAACTGCCGTTCTGCAAGGCAGGTCGTAAAAGGCGACTGATTGGCTATTGAGTCACTACCATCGTGGCTACTAGATGGTAGAGTTCTGCATGTCTCGCCCGGGTCTGGTACCACCGCCTTACCTATTCCTGCCGCAATAGCGTCAGTGCTTGTCGCTGTCGTGTTCCGGTTTGGAGGGTAAGGTAGCCGGCAAACTTATGCATGTGCCATTAGACCTCGCCACAAGATAGCAACGCACCATTAACATCTTTGGTGTCTATAGGCGATGGTTGACTCTTTCCATCAGGAGACCCATCTGCTTGTTTGCTATCTTATGATATAAAAAAAAAAACGTAATTTATATATATTAAGGTATTTTGTAAAATCACAACAACCTTGTTTTGAAGCACTAGTGGCAACTCTTCTTAATCCTTCAGGGGTAAAGGTTTGAAGGATACTTTTTTTTTTTATTTTTTTTTTTACTGTTTAGTATCGCACATGAGGTCTCGGGTTCGATTTCCAAATGGGGCAATTCAAAATGTTTTTTTTTTTCAAAAAGTTTTCTGATAAAAACAACGTTGCCCAGGATTGGATAAGTGCTCGGTTTGCGATGGGCTTGTCACCTATCACATAGTATGACTAAGTATTTTCTACTGATCGTGGGTGCAATTATTATTTTTTGTATAATGTTAATGTAAAAAAAATACAGTTTAATATTGTACTATGTGGTAGACTTCTCCAACACCTAACCATCTGTTTGTATCACCACCTTACTCTGTCTTGGTTCGGTCCCCCTTTGAAGAATAACTCGTCTACTATTCTGCGAAGCAGTTCGTAACAGGGAAACGATTTGTCAATCATATTACTACAGTTGTGACTAGGTAACAGAACTCTGCAACGTCCCGTCCGTATACGGTACCACCGTTTCGCCTATTCAATGCCTTCATTGTCGTATTCCGGTTAAGAACGTAACCGTTAGTCTTATTCATGACACACCATAAACATCTTTGGTGTCTATAGGTGATGGTTGTATCTTTTCATCAGGAAAGCCATCAGTTTGTTTGCTTATTATGTATAAAAAATAATAGGTATTATAGTGTTTATTATAATAATACAGAAAAAAATATGTATTTGAAGTTTATGTGAGTAAGTTTATGTTTAAGTTTTAGTTTGATATATGATAAGTTTTAGTATGATATTTACATAGGTATGTGAGTTATTAATTGTATTTAATGTGTATGTTACATTATCACATTATATTAATATTGAATATAATTTTCCAAGATTAATTAAGCCATTATGTTTAAACGGTAAGCGATTGTAAAATTAGTTTTTTTCTGTGGAACCCATTCTAAGCCCTGTTCTCATTTTATTAAGGTTGACTGGTAGAGCAGTAAGTCCCATCTGTTCATGATTCGTGTTTGTTCATAAATTTTTAATAAATAATACATTGTAGCGGACCTTAAAATATCACAATTGTATTAATTATGCCCATAGATAAAACATGATGTTTTACAGTTATGAACGCCATTCCAATGTAGAACGCCGCGTATATTTCTACAGTTTAACATAAATATATAGTTATAATACATTTTCTGTAACTGTTAACTGTTATAACGCGTTTTTCTTGTAGACAAATTGAGCAATTTAACAATGCTCAATACATATTTAATAATTTAGAAGCCTAGAGCCCAATTTAGATTAAAAATTTGACTGCTTAAACAAATTTTTATTTTATATATCCGATTAAAATCACTTTAAGGAGGAAACTATGGTGTACTGATTCTAATATACCGCAAGTTTAAGGTATTTTGTTGACCAAACCATAAATGCTATTACCTTATAAAAATATATGTTATAAATTCAAGTTTCTACGAATAAATTGTATTCTTGTCTACCGCAAGTAAAAATATACCGAGCCTCTCAGAGACCGAATAAAACCTATTATGACTAGGCAAAAATACAATGATTTGAAGTAAATATTCAGATTTTAAATTTATAGAGAGACAGGTAAATTTACTAGAATTAATATATTAATTCTAGTAAATTTAACTGTCGATAGGTGACTTCGAAATTAAAATTAAGAGAAAACGTCAAACTTGTTCAACTACGTATTAACGGAACAATATTGGTAGTATGCTACAACTAGGAATACCGTTCGCATAATTATTTTAAAAAGGGGTACAATGTTTTAGTTTTACGTATTAATATTTACACATCTTGAACGTGACACAAGGAGCGATGGTATACGCACGCGGGATTTTTTTTATTAATAAGACGAAAATGTAATTCCAAAAGTACCGTAATATTATTAACGTGCTTAACCTATTTGATAAACATGGTGAGAGTAATACTCAGAAATCCGGTTTTGGATAATATCTTTAAGAAAACTTCATATTATAGTTGTGCTACTTTAGTTTTCACCTAGTTATGATAATGCTAACAACGAATTGTAACATTGACCCAAGGCAGAACAGAGTTTTTTAGTTAAATCTAGTGTCTTGTTTTAATCGACGGAGTAGTCTTGCGAGGCAAAAAATGTCTTGCAAATAGCACTGTATTGAAGACATGATGATGAGGTTAAAATGTTGGCCCAGGTAGTTAAAAGTTCTCAAATTTGGAATCGCCATTATATAATTGGATTGGCCAATATGCCAGGCGAAGAAAATGTAAATCATATTGAATATGAATGTCTGAGAATTCTGGTCGTGTAATCTGTTGTGTGAGCTTTTCAATGTCCTGATATGTGTGGTGGCTACAGTATCACGATACGGCGACAATTCGCATTGTTGCGATTTGTATGGGTAACCAACTCACCGAGCCATGAAACATTCAGGTTAATGCTGTGTTTTGCATTACTGTCCTATGGCAAAGATTTGCATTATCGCAATATCTGTTGTCTATCACTTCGCTGAATCGCTTAGCGGTAGAACCAGCGAGCCAACTACTGTCAGGATGTCGGTCACTGAGGTGATGTCACTACTTTGAAGGTTGATGACGTTATACAAGGATGTGACAAAAGATCTTCCCAGCCAGGCAAGGTGTACTACCTGGGGATGGAAGTCAATCTGAGAAGCTTTGAAATTTGTTTAAAGTAGTCATTATTTTGACCAAGATACACATCAAGGTCAAAATTATCAATTTTATACTCGGGCAAATACTTAAGTACATCTAACTACTAGTGTTCAAGTGTGGATTGTAAGATATAGCTCGTTGATCAAAAGACAATACCACCTTGATCCTTAATATGTAATTTGCATTTGACCATTTGACTGTTTTAGTGTTAATAAAAAAAATATATTGCGCTGATATATAGTTACAAGATAAATACTATATCTGGCATATTGGCCAATCCAATTATATAATGGCAATTCCAAATTTGAGAACTTTTAACTACCTGGGCCAACATTTTAACCTCATCATCATGTCTTCAATACAGTGCTATTCGCAAGACATTTTTTGCCTCGCAAGACTACTCCGTCGATTAAAACAAGACACTAGATTTAACTAAAAAACTCTGTTCTGCCTTGGGTCACTGTCACAATTCGTTGTTAGCATTATTATTAATGTAATTTTTGTAAATTTTTGTAATAAATTGTAATGCGATTTAGAATTTACTTGATTTTTTATTCCTTATAGTGTTATAGATATATCTTGATCGGGTTCAGATACAAAAATTTAATTGTATTTTCTAGTGTCGTGTAGTCTGAGTCTAGTGGTGAATGTTAATACCATTGTGTTTCGAAAATTTTCATGTGATTAAGCCATTTAGGGCGAGAAAAATACTAACATTTTCTCCTAGACAATCCGTAAAAGATAAACGAAGGCAAAATGTACCACTATTATTATGATACTATAGATAGAGTTGCATAATGTCTTATCCGGATTGTATTTAGTTACAACGAAAAAGTACTACTTATTCTGCCTGTTTAGGATAAATAGCGTGAAATATGTCACGTGTGATAGAAAACAGTTTTTTTATATCATTAGATAGCAAACAAGCAGATGGGTCTCATGATGGAAATAGTCAACCATCGCCTATAAACACCAAAGACGTTAATGGTGCGTTGCTATCTTGTGGCGAGGTCTAATGCCACATGCACAAGTTTACCGGTTACCTTACCCTCCAAACCGGACCATGGCAGTGGTCCGGTTTGGAGGGTAAGGTAGCCGTTAAAGGTAAAGGGGAAGGGCAATAAACTGGTAAAGCGTGAACCTGGTTCTCAAATGACGTACATTTGGAAGATAACCGGTGTTATGACATTTATATTATTCTCGAAAGTAAAATTCTTTAACCGGAAAAGTACCGTTCGTAGCTGCTGCTCGCGTTTCGTTCATATACTATTTTGTTCTGTTATAATATTTTCAAGTGATGAAATTTTTTTCCGGACATTCTGTCCTAACTAATATTATAAATGCGAAAGTGAGTTTGTTTGTTATGCTTTCACGGCTAAAATGCGAAACAGATTGGAGCTAAGGAGAGAGAACCGGCATGGAGACAGTTGAAGATCTGGGTGATACATCTATATTAAAACTAGCTGACCCGACAAACGTCCTTCTGCCAACTTTGTGTCTACTTTTCCGTTTTTTTTCTAAAATTTTTCACCTTCGTGTATAAGCTATACTATTGTTATTATAATTTGTTAAATGTTTTGGTGCGCAATAAAGTGTAATCATTCATTCAATCATTCATTTGGGACCGCCCCGTTGGTCGAGTGGTTAGCAATCCTGACTACGGAATCGACGGGGCTCGGGTTCGATCCCCGACAGGCACAAGTATTTGTGTGATGAGCATAAATGTATTTCCGGGTTTGGGTGTTTATTAAATATATTACAGTATTTATATATGTATTTCTATGTATTAGTATCGTTGACTAATAACACCTATAACAGAAGCAAATTACTTTGGAGTTAGATCAGTAAGTGTAATTTGTCCCGTGAATATTTATTAAAATAAAAAATAAAAAATCATTCATTCACACATACATGGTTCATATACATATTATATACATGGTTCCTTTGTAAAAGTTGCAACTAAATGAAGGAGAATTTTAAATTTATATTAAACTGTGGTAGAATGTTTATGCATATTAAATAACATTGATGGATGATCAAAGGCGAACGTTCATATTAAAATACCATTTGACTCCGGGGACGGATAGCAAGCTTCACTCTGGTGACGTGATTATTAGTAAAATGTTTTTTTAATATACATATTAGCAAATAGTTAAAAAATAATTGATAAAAAATGTTCTCCCCGTGTTGGTCCCGGGCTTCTTTGAAGAATAGGCCAACTGTCGTTCTACCAGGCAAGTCGTAAAACTGAAGGGCCATACGAGTCACTCCCATCGTGGCTACTAGGTTGTAGAGTTCTGTATTGTCTCGCCCGGGTTTAGTACCACCGCCTTATCTACTCCTGCCGCAATAGTGCTTGTCACTGTCGTGTTCCGGTTTGGAGGATAAGGTAGCCGATAAACTTGACTAATACCCGTGTCACAAGTAAATAATTTGCCTACTTGAGGGCTAGAAAAATTTGTGTAATCTGTGCTAGTCAATGACATTTTACTAATAGACAGGTCATACGCCAACATTAGTACGATTTTAAAACAGCGCGAGTGTAAATGTTACTTATGACATGTGACGTGACGTGCGAGAATAAATAAAAATCAGGCAATGTCTTGCTTTCATGATGCCATTTTGGAATGCGAACAACGCATACATTTTTACATCATTGGTGCTGGTGATATTTATATTATGTATTTTTACTATTATATTAAAAGGCGACCGATTAGCTACACGTGTCACTATCATCGTGGCTACTCGGTGGTAGAGTTCTGCATTGTTTCGCCCGGGTCTGGTACCACCGCCTTACCTGTTCCTTTCGCAATAGCGTCTGTGCTTGTCGCTGCTGTGTTCCGGTTTGGAGGGTAAGGTAGCCGATAAACTTATGCATGTGGCATTAGACCTCGCCACAAGGTAGCAGCGCACCATTAACATTTTTGATGTCTATAGGCGATGGTTAACTCTTTCCATGAGGAGACCCATTTTCTTGTTTGCTATCTTACGATATAAAGAAAAATACAGTAATAAACATTGTTATTATAGTGGCAGGAATATATGATAGTCCCCGTATTCAAGTCAAACTGACCGCGACGTTAACTTGATAACATACAATTTTGTCAATCTACAAAATTTACAAAACCCCGAGAAATATCGTGAAAAAATATACATACAATTGCGAAATTTAGTACACGAGTTTGAACGGGTTTGTAGCATTAACCTCCAGTTGCGGTTTCACCCGAAAAATATACCTATATTACATGTAGTTGAGATTTCACTTGATAAATATGTATTAAATCTAAAGAATGTACGGACGCAAACAAAAGTGTTATGAAAGAATATACTAACTACTACTACTACTAACTACTAGCTGACCCCGCAAATGTTGTTCTGCCTTTTTAACTACTTTTATTTTTTTCTATATTTTCTCACCTTCTACCTTTCCTGGACTTCAACAATTAATTCAAAACCAAAGTTAGCCAAATCAGTTTAGCCGTTTTAGCGAGACTAATGAACAGCAATTGATTTATATATATATTAGGCTGTATCAAAAAAATCGACTATTTTTTTTTTGAAAAATATAATGAAAATCTTGTTCAGAATACCGAAGAAATACGCCAGTATAACGGACAGCTCTTAATTTTAATATTAAGATGTCCCGCTTCACGATTTTCCATTTCCCGTTTAAATAACATGGGAAAATCTGATTCTTCAAGTTTGGAATTTTGTAGCTCTGCAACGAATTATCAAATTGGTTAAACCATGACATATTCTTATAGGAAATTTAATGCTCTACAAAAAAGGTCTCTTACAAAATTTTAATTAATGTACTCCTTCAAAAGTTATTCAAGGTCAAAGTTGAAACCATTGTAAATTGTAAGAAATTTTCACTTTTTTGGAGCATTTATCATACTTATTACAATATTTTGTCATAAATAAGCTTTTTTAAAACTTTTTGGAGTTCCACAATTTTTTTCTGACTATTGATTTATATTAATTATCAAAATTGCCATCAAAATCAGGATTCTAAAGATTTTTTTTTGTTATTTTGTTATTTTATTATTATACTCAATAATTTTAATATCAAGGATAATTAATATAAATCAATAAACAGAAAAAAAATTGTGGAACTCCAAAAAGTTTTAAAAAAGCTTATTTATGACAAAATATTGTAATAAGTATGATAAATGCTCCAAAAAAGTGAAAATTTCTTACAATTTACAATGGTTTTCACTTTGACCTTGAATAACTTTTGAAGGAGTACATTAATCAAAAATTTGTAAGAGACCTTTTTTGTAGAGCATTAAATTTCCTATAAGAATATGTCATGGTTTAAGCAATTTGATAATTCGTTGCAGAGCTACAAAATTCCAAACTTGAAGAATCAGATTTTCCCATGTTATTTAAACGGGAAATGGAAAATCGTGAAGCGGGACATCTTAATATTAAAATTAAGAGCTGTCCGTTATACTGGCGTATTTTTTCGGTATTCTGAACAAGATTTTCATTATATTTTTCAAAAAAAAAAATAGTCGATTTTTTTGATACAGCCTAATATATATATATATATATATATATATATATATATATATATATATATATATATATATATATATATATATATATATATATATATAATGATATTATTTCTATTTAAAAGTAAAACAAAGACTCAATTGCGTTTCTGTAATTAAAAGAAACAACATTTAAAGCCCTTATTTTCGGGTCAATCTTTTTACAAAATTCTTGACAATAAAATATAATTTCCTTCTAATTTCAACTCATTGACAAATCCGCTGACAGATACTATCACGGCCCGCTATGGAAACTGGCCATAGCGCGGCAATATAAAAAAACATAATTAAATAAAACCTTATTATGGTTTTCTTTACATCTCCCCTCCTGGAGAAAAACAATTACAAGTGTGATTGCACGTAATTGTTCTTCTGTCAACCGATAAGGGTGTGAATTTTGATATGTGGTACAAATTTGATTTTTCTTTCTTGTGACCAACATTTACTTTATAAATTGTGTTTGAAATTTTTTTCAATATCTCGTAGGGTCCAATTCTTAGTTCATCTGTTTTCTTCCTATTAAGACGATTTCCATTCTCCACATAAACTCTGTCTCCCTCTTTAAAATCATATTCTTTTCTTGACAGGTCATATTTTTTCTTATTATAATCATGGGATTTAATTGTATTTTCATATGCTAATTTTCTATCTCTTGTTAAGTTTTCATTTGAACATCTTGTTTTTAATTCTGGTGGTAGAATATTTACATTTTCTCCTTCCAACAAGTATTTTGGTGCAAATTTAGTAACAGTATGTTCCGTCTCATTATATTTGTCAACACATCTCTGTGCAATAGTTGTCCATGCAATTTTATTTCCTCTTTCATTAATTTTGCATCTTATTAACCAGGGTTTGGTTTAGCCTTTCATTCAGGCCATTTGAAGAAGGAGTATCCAGAGCAGTAAAAACAATTTTTATATTGTTATCTTTCAGAAATTCCTTAAATTCTTTGGAGTTTATACCGGAATATTGGTCCGTTAATATCATGTCAATTTTATGACCTTCTGTCACTTTCTGGATGAGTTTAATGAAATTGTTAGAACTTTGATCTTTTGACGTTAAAATGTAAGCATACCTAGTGAAATGATCAATTAAAAGATGTAGGTATTTTTTAGTCGACTGCGACCCTCCAAATCCACCAATTGTATCAATTGATACAATTTCAAAAGGTTGTCTTGCTGGTCCCAAATGTGACATTAAACCATATTTTGGTTTCCTTCTTGTTTTATTTTTAATACATATTTCACATTCTTCGCAAGTCTGTTTTATCTTTGCTATGATATTCTTTGCTGAAAAGAATGGAGTTAATTTATTTATCATTTGAGTTGTTCCCAGATGGCAGTAAGTAATGTGTACATTTTTTATTAATGTTTTGCTTAGTTCTTCTGATAGCACAATTTTGTTTCTTGTTTTAAATTTTTTGTAGTATATTTCATCTTTCAGTATAAACTTGTTTTTTCTTTTTTGTATTTCTTCATTTATGTTTTGATCAATTTTTATGTCTTCTATGGTAATTAAATTTACCACTTTCAAAGCGTCATCTGTATTTTCACTTGGGTTTAGAACTGGATTTCTGCTAAAGCAGTCTGCCTCTTGATTTGTTTTTCCAGGATTATATTTAATTTTGAAGTTATATTGGGATAAATAATATGTTAGATCTCCGAGCTCCTCATCAGTTCTTGCTTTAATATTCATGTTTTCTAATGGTTTATGATCTGAGTACACCGTAAACTCCTTCCCCATAAGTAAGCGTTGCCAATATTTTATAGCTTCTTTTATTGCCAAACATTCTTCTTTTTCTGTGAATCTGTTAATTTTTTTGAAAAATAAGCAACTGGTTTATTGTTTCCGTTTTCATCGGTCTGTTTTAGCACTGCTCCCATTCTTTTTATACTTGCATCCGTATAAATGTTTATTGGTAATTGTGGATCATAAATTCTCAGAATCGGCTTTGAGCACAGTAGTGCTTTTATTTTATCAAATGATTGTTGACATTCTTCGGTCCACACGAATTTCACGTCTTTCCTTAATAAATTGTGCAGTGGGTCCAAGATGATTGCGCTGTGGGGCACAAACTTATGATAAAAATTTATTTTTCCTAGGAATTGTCGCACATTTTTCCTTGTCTCTGGTATTGGAAAATCTTTTACTGCTTTTAGGTAATCTTTAAGAAGTTTTACTGAATTGTTTTCTATTATATGGCCTAAATACTTGGCATAATGGTTTGCAAATACACATTTGGTAAAAAGTAGTCTAAGCCCCTCTGTTTGAATTGCCTCCAATAATTTTGATACATGTGATACATGTTCCTCGAAGGTTTTTGAATAAATAAGTATATCATCAATAAAATTTACTGCAAAATCAGAGAGCTTATGTTTTCTTATGATGTTACTTAGTATTCTTTGGAAAATAGCTGGGGCAGTTTTTAACCCAAATTGCAGACACGTCCACTGATATTGTCCTTCCTGAGTTACGGAAGCTGTTTTGTATTGATCTTGTATTTTTAATGGAATTGACCAAAATGCTGAATTAATATCAAATGTTGAGAAATACTTACAGTTCACTGTTTTCATCATTGAATCTTCAATTAATGGAAATGGCTGTGATTGTGGGACTACTATTTTGTTCAATTCTCTGAAATCTATACATAATCTTGTTTTTCGTTCGTCTTCTTTTTTATAAGCTAGAGTTACTGGAGCAGCAAACGGGCTATATGATTCCACAATCAATTTTTTCTGTAACAGTTTTGATATTTGGTCTTCTATTTCTCTTCTATCTTCAGCTGTGCATCTATATGGACGTTTGCAGCAGTATTTATCCACCATCAAGTCAATATGAGCTTCATAATCTCGTACAGTGCTGATATCATATTTATCTTTGGCAAAGACAGTTTTATATTTTTCTATCAGCTTGTCTATCTCCGATTGTTGCTGTTTATTTAGATGATTAGTAATATTTTCAAATTGATCAGTTTCAATGTGTTCATTGAAGTTTATTTCTTGTTTCACATTCTCCGTTTCAGGACTTTCTAAGCTTTGCTTAGTTTTTTCTCCTTGTGCATTAGGAAAGTTGGCCTCATCTCCTTTTTTGACTTTTTGTATTATTTTCAAATCTTCATTTTGCATGAGCTTGAATTTTTTTATACAGTCTAAACCAATCAGGAAATCATAATTAAAGTTTTCTTTATCTATTACAAAAATATCCATATTTTGTTCTATATTATATATCTTAAATTTTAATGTTACTATACCTTTCGTTTTTTTTTTCACCATTAATAGTCTTTAAGTTTACTATTTTTGTATTATTCGTAGTACGTTTTTTCTTTCGTATATTTAATAATTCAGCATTAATTAATGACACGTTAGAACCCGAAACATAAATTCCAGTTACTTCTACAGTGTCATTTAATAGTAAATTTATTTTTATTAATGGTGGCACATCAAGTTTTTTGGATCCATGTTATTCAGATCCGTTTCTATTTCAGAGTTATTTACTGTTTTTACTATTGATTTTTGAGTTGTACCTTTAAACCAGCAATTCTCCGCTGGGCGGTAACGTTTCCCTTTTTTTTCATTGACACAAATTGGGCATGGCTTTTTCTCGATTATTTTTTTCGATTTAATGTTGGAATTTGTGTATACTTTTTTTCATACTTATTTTTCTCAACAAGATATTCCAGTTTTCCTATTTCATTGTACAGATCTTCTGTTTCTTTCAAAGTTTCTTTGTCAATTTTATCAGCCACAAAATTGGGCAAACCAAATGCAATAAGATCAATAAGAGTCCCGGTATCAATTTGCTTCCGAACTTCCAATAATAATTTTTCTTTTTTTAGGGCATATTCGATTAATGAACCTGCTTGATATTTAAAGGCAAGAGCGTATCTTATGGGTGACCAACCTTTATTTCCAAATGTCTCACAAAAACATTTCTCCCATTGGTTCCACTCTGATTCCACAGTGTATTTTATTAGCATACAGCCGTACCAATGTACACTTGAAGACTCCATAAAATTTTTCAGAATTTCTATTTTCTTTTTGTCCTCGTAAATGTTGAAACGTTCACATTCCTTATTAAAAACTTAAATCCATTGGTAGGCATTTGAAATTTTGCTCGTGAACTTTTCGATCTTAAAATCTTTGGCGATTTTTCCTTTTTTTTCGAGTAATTTCTCTAACAATTTTTCCAAAGAATTATTCGAGCTACTAGAACTAGGCATATCGTCTAGATTACCTTTAGTTTCCGTGATTTCTTCTAGGTATATATCATTAAATTGCAAGTTTTGTTCTTCATCCAAATATGCTTCTGTTATTTTATCTGTCAAAGTTATCCAGACTTTTCTTATTTGGTGTCTTCTTTGCAATGATTTTTTTATTTTGCCATAATGTGTAGTACTGGTAATTGCTTGATGTTGATTTGCTGGTTGAAAATCTAGGGGTATTCCATAAACCTGCCCACTAGGCGTGGCAATTGAGGTTAAGCATAAAATGTTGGTTTTTCCATCAGATGCTGTCTTTACAGCGAAATCAAACCTCAATTTATCCATTATCGTGCCGAATTATTTAGCAAAAAATGTTGTTTTATAATTATATTA
Source organism: Apodemia mormo (assembly GCA_036924255.1). Lineage (NCBI taxonomy): Eukaryota > Metazoa > Arthropoda > Insecta > Lepidoptera > Riodinidae > Apodemia > Apodemia mormo. The sequence goes on along the minus strand of JAUPFN010000012.1, from coordinate 20,170,613 downwards.
TTTCTATTTATAAATAAAACAAAGACTCAATTGCGTTTCTGTAATTAAAAGAAACAACATTTAAAGCCCTTATTTTCGGGTCTATCTTTTTACAAAATTCTTGACAATAAAATATAATTTCCTTCCAATTTCAACTCATTGACAAATCCACTGACAGAAACTATCACGGCCCGCTATGGAAACTGGCCATAGCGCGGCAATATAAAAAACATAATTAAATAAAACCTTATACAATTTTTGAGCGTTTAAATAAACTCACAATAATTCACATAAGTTTAGCACAATTACTTGCGGCAAAACCGGTTATAGCGCGGGCGCTTAGTCAATGAATAGGTTTTTTCTTACCCTTGCACAGGCTCCGCGCACCCTCGCGTGAGCAGGAAAAAACATAATATTTGTTTTTATTCAAACACTTCTGATAATACGAACATTCTATCTCTCTCACACCATGCAAAAAGAGGGGTTCTTTCTCTTTCTATATTGCACTTGCAATCGGCATGCGGTAGGTGGCTTATTATAGTTAGTACATTATTTCGCAATGTCGGGTCAAGATCCGTCCTTCCGTCTAAGGGCACAACAAAAAATTATGAAATGTGTGCAGTTACTTACTGATTTTAAATCTTAAAAACAAACTGTGCTTACAATTTTGTGATTTTGTACATTAAAAATGTTTATTAATAAGGACTATTAAGTGTATATTTTTATTATTTTTTCATTACATTCGTAGTTTTTAATTTTGTTAATTTTTGCTGCGTATACTAACTATTATCTAAGTGCAATTTGTTACTTAATGATTTTAAAACCTAAGAACAAATGTGAATACAATTTTGTGTATCAAAAATGTTTATTAATAAGAACTGATTTTAATCTGAAACTCTTGTCTCATTACCTATACCTGTTTTTTCAATCGGGTGAAATCGCGACTACATGTAATATATATTTTTCGGGTGAAACCGCAACTGGGGGCTAATGCTACTAACCCGTTAGAACGTCTACGATTATTACTATGATTTATGATTTTCTACATCATCAAACATTATTTAAATCCAACAATATTACATACACTATAAATGCCAATAGACACGCCATTGGGAAGGAAACGTGTCGCCGGGCATATGAGCAAACGCTCCTATCATTGTCAAAAATGTCATACATTTGTAGATAATATAATCACAGTCTATATAATACTTACTTTTTACATTGTAATATAATATTATATCGTGAAAAAGAGAAATAAACTATTTTTTACTGTTTTATCGTAACGAATAAGATTAGAAGTTTAAAAATTACCCTTGAAGTAATTTTATTTCATCGGTAAGAAGTATATTTCAGTATATCTGTGTGTAAATGCAAGCTACACTGAAAAAATAAAAATTGTCTTGAAAGGCATCTACGTTTAATCCGTGATTACGTACATACATGTCAAACTGATACTTTCGTGTACATAGATACGGTTCTTACCACAAATATTAATATAACATTGGGACGAAATCACATCCGAATACTGCTAACAACACATGGCGGCGTATGTTTTACCGAATGCGAAGATAATCCGCATAAATGTCATGTAGGCCGTTTGTTTTTAGTCTCTCTTTGTTTTTGAAAGCCGTTCAAAGCGTTACTTAGGTTAAAGTTACAAATTCCTTGACTACACACGCGTTCATTATGCAGATATGTTTAGCAAACAAATATTCAAAGAAATAAAATATTTTTTTATCGAAAATGTTTGCAAGATATTAAAACTCGTTTATTTTCGATAAAAATATTTATATTTGAAGCAGAGTTTTGTTTAATGAAATCAGCATGAATACAAACATTACTTCGTTGTGATAAAAATATATTTGCAAGGTTTCACAGTTTTTTATATTATGTTTTATAAATGATTCTAGCTTTTATATATAATACAATACATTTTCCCGCGACTTAGCCGCATGGAGTTCGTGATGATTAGTTTTTAATGTTGTATTTTTAGTTAGACCTCTAGCAAAATAACGAAAAAAATTCAATTCAATTTGATGTAGTCGTTTTTGTGCGATGCGCGTATAAACATACAGACAGACAAATTCTAAATGTTTTTGTTATACTCGTAGCTTTTGTTACTCCAATACTGGGGTCTCACTTGCGTCTATCGTCACAAATCTTCGTGCATTGACACAAGAAATGCAGAGGTCACGTCTACATTTATTATGTCAATGCACGAAGCTTTGTGACGATATACGCAAGTGCGGCTGAGCCGTAATTAAGACGCCATATTGATTTTTCTTTAATATCTACAATGTACAAACATCGGCCTGGTTACATTATTCGTATAGATATAAGCCTACTCGAATTGCTAAGGCTTCGAATGTTATTTAACAACGATATTGAAATATAAAGAGTATCAAAAGAACAAATGGGTAATACCTAAGATATCCTCACACAAATTCCTATATACGGTAGGCAGAGTAGGTAAACCGAACTTCAGTGGGCACTCAGATTCGTCGCAATTCGTTGGTTTCTTTGTAATCCTTGTCACCACATTGAAAACTTTTGGGGATCCATCATTGATATCAATGGGATCGATAAATTTATGGGGTCTACGGATTTTATTAATGGATAATTAATTAAATGTAATTGGTTCCTTCGAAATGGCTTTAGCGATTTTGACAAATTTTGGTATTTAGTCATGTCTTTTACTGTGTGATCAAAATCAATTTTTGACCAATGCTAGATCAATTTTAGATCTAGGTAAGTGTTATTTTCGTGTTAAATCATTTTCACATGAAAAAATATATGCGATGTTATTTTCATCGAGAGAGCCATCTGTTTGCTTGCTTTTTAATGAAAATAAAAAAGTTAATAAATATACATGGACTTTTAAAACCACAAACAGCTCAACTTAACACGACCTAATTACAAAACGGCGGAATATTAAAACATTTCCCGACGACACGGACATTTCATCGCGGATCTTTTTAGAAACTTAAGCTAAGAGCTTTGCAAGGTATACGGATTATGTGAGATTGCTGGACATTATGAGATATTAAAAATAAAATGTGTTTTTGGCTTTTTTCTTTGTTTTATAAACGGATTGTGTTATTTTTTTGAACAAACTAGAGAAGCGAGTGATATTCTCTGAGTCTACTGAAATAATCATGCTTTTGTATGTCTGTATATAATATAAGTACCAGTTTTGGCCATTTTTGAACCCTTTTCAAAGCTTCCTAAATGAGGGAGGTTAATAATTTGCCTATATGCTTTTTTATGTTTGCTACCTTAGAACTCAGTCATTTATAAAGCGATTTTGAAAAATTTTTTTTGGGAGGACATACTTCCTGTGTGGTCTCATTTTGATTTGGTGAAGATCTAATGCGGGGTTTAGAAGATACAGGAAATGGGAAAACGGTTGCTGCAGTTTTATCAGGGGAGTGTCACTCCGCAGTTTAAGTATATTAGGTAGCGTGCGCCGCCCGGACGACGTATGGCAGTGGGATGTCGCTCAACTCGCACGTCAGTCGCGGTCACGTCACGCTCGCGCATACATCAAATAGGTACAATAACTTCTCAGTTGACAACCCTGTGCCGACGTTCACAGCTAAGTCATTAAACTGAGGTGTGTAAAGAAAATTCACTGTACGTGCACGGTTATAAGTATGAATTTTGCTTGCAGGCGGGTAGCTCTGGTGAGTCTAGGTATATTTTTATACCTAAACCTGATTTTTAAGGAATGAATCTTCTGTACGGTAGTGCTATTAGGTATTCTGTGGTTTTACTACGCTTGAAAAAATATTGTTAATCGTCTATGTGGGCTTCGAACCTAGTAACATACCAATGCTTGTCACTTTTACGTTACACCTCCTCTACACTACTCGCGAAGTTGAACGAGGTTAGACGAATAGAATAATGTAGAGAGGCAGTTCGGCTTACTTCGTCCAACTTTACCTCGCCTCGGCCGACTTCCGTTTGTTGTCGGTTTTTGCGCCCGAGTCAAAGGGCACGAAGTTACCCGAAGTGCGTTCTCGAAGTACCTCTATACACTACTCGGCCGACTTCAGTACGCGTCAAGACGCCGTTGTGAACGCACGTGTGTTTAATAGATTTTTTCGTTGATGTGCGTGTGAGACTCTATTATGAGCGGCATACAGTGGTCACAGGAGCAAACTATGTTGTTCCTTGAAACACTTCAAACAGAGCCTTTTATTTGGGACCCCAGTGGGAAAGGTCATAAGGACAAGAAAAAAGTAAATGATGCTTGGGTGCGTATTCGGGACGTTTTGGAAATACCAGTTGAAGAATTGAAGAAAAAAAAGGATTCACTTTTTGCGACATACAGGGGCTACTACAGAAAAATGGAAGCTTCCTTAAAAAGTGGTGCCGGCGCAGATGATGTTTATCGTCCAGTTTGGTTCGCCTTTGATTTCATGAACAGATTTTTGGGGTCCGTGTATAAATGTAAACAAACAATAACCACGGTAAGTTTTTTATTATCAATAACTTGTTTTATTATTACTAAAGTACAGATTACAGTAAGGTCGATTCGCCAGTTTGCGTCCATTTAGTGCAGTTGCTTGCTTTAAGGAGAACATAATAATGTCTCTGCATTAGTTTTAATATAAAAAGTATGTAGTTAATGTGGTAACGAACAGGCGAAATGACCCTACATTCGTTGTGTTTATTTATAAACATTGAAAATAATTTGTAAAGTAATCCCTTATCTGAACGGCAGATAATGGTGATCTGCGTGGTACTTGTGTAATATCTCTCAAAGCACAGTTATTATCAAAGTCTGCCCGCCAAGACCCGGGTTGAATTAAAACTCCATTATCATCATACATATCTACAGTACCAGGAGGCATATATATAAGGGATGATTTATTACTTTTTCTGAGAAAGTTATGCAATAAGAGACATGTCATTGTAATAATTGGGATATTATGAATATCCAAATCAATTGGCTTTCTGAATATTCTAAACCTGGATGCTAAAATACCAAACACATTCTCAACTACTACTCGAGATTTTGACAAGCGCATATTGAAAATCCTTTTCGGTGAATTGATATCATGGTTGCCAGGATATGGTTTCATTATATTATTATGTAAAGCAAATGCTCCATCTGTCAAAAAAACGTAGGGAATCTCGACATGATCCGTTCCGGATAATGGACTTGGCTTAGGAAGATTAAGCCCGTTAGATGCAATTTTTTGCCATAACGAAGAATTTTTAAGTACACCTCCATCACTGATCCTACCTTGACTACCAATGTCAGCATACATAATGTTATAGTTACTGTCGACTAAAGCTAAAAGTACTAAACTAAACGTCTTTTTATAATTAAAGTACTCAGAACCAGAGTTAACCGGACATTGTATAACAATATGCTTTCCATCCATTGCGCCAAGGGCATGTGGAAAATTCTCCTTGAATCCGTTTTCAACTTCCAACCACTGCTGCTCATTGCACGGCATCTGTAAATAAAAAGTATATTATATAAAAAATATTATCATCAAATAATATGTAAAAAGACACGGTCAATTTCATTAAAAGCTGACACTCAAATTGTATATAAATAATTAAAAAGCCGATTAATTGTAGCACTCATGTATTTTTCATAAAATACAGAGACATACACTCACACTCCTACATACACATACAGTACTCCTGCATATACGCGCACTCAAATGCATATAGTATACAGAACCCATATACACTCACAAATTTGGATTGGATTAAATAAAGATTTATTATTAAATAGGTCGTGATATATACATTTAAACCTTTGCTATTTTTATTTCAGGATCATGGAACTGATTCGATTCAGGAAGAATCAACCAACGCTTCAGAGGATGTACCAATTGCTTCTCCAACTCCAAAAGAACCAGAGCCCCCAAAAAATAGACACACCATCCGACGGCGTGACAACCCACCGGAATTGCAAGTTGCCAGTAGGCAGATGACAGAAGCCTTCAATAACTTAAATAAAGTGATAAATAATCCTTCAAAGGATAGCAGCGCAGTTGAGGACGAGTGCGACGTATTCGGCAAACTAATTGCCAAAAAACTGAAGAGGTTACCTGAACATGAAAGGGACGATATAATGTTCGATATACATGCTCTATTTCGGAAATCACGTTTTGAAAGATCTCCATCAGGTGAATCGTTTCGTACTTCTACACCTAAGTCTACGCCATATTATAGTCCGTTAACTACATCACTATCTTCTAGAAAGCGTCCTTTATCTGCGAATAATGCAGTTCATTATAATGTTACAACATTATCTCCTAGACCACACTCATCGTTTTCAGAGCCACCTGATACATATATAACATTATCTAATGAGTCCAGTGAATGTCAACCGACATACTTCCAACAACCAAGCGAAATCACTGCTCATCAACGCTCTTCAAAGATACGTGTTATAAATGATGAAATTATTGCACCAGACACCCAAAGTCAATCAGTTTATCAACGCTATAAGCAGTCTCAATCAGATCAATCTAACGATGTTCAATATATTTTGCATATACCAGAGACCCAAACTCAATCTGATTGTCCAGAAGATAATACACATCAGAGTGATTTAATATATCAGGCATATAATGACTCGTAATGTATGAAATTATTCTTATTCTTATTCTCACTGATATTTTTGTAATTGTACATACCTAAACTTTTAATAAATATATGTCATAAATATTAAAATTTTACCTTTATTTCATCCTTGAGTTCCTCGTTCAAAGCTTCACAGACTTCGACTACAATTTTTGAAATCAACTGGCTTGAAATTTTAAATAAATAGTGCATAGATCTATAGCTGTCACCACTTGCCAAAAACCTCAAGGTGATTGATAATCGAATCTTAGCAGGTATAGCTTCTCTTAAATGAGTGTCTCGTTTAGCGATTAAGGGTTCGACTTTAGAAAGTAATAAATTAAAATCGTCCAATGACATTCGGTGGAAATTTTCAAATTCTCCTGATGGTTCTTGTATGAGTTCAAGAAATTGTTGTTCCATAGTACGTCTGTAAAAAAAAAAATACAGTTAATTAACTTGCCATGTAATGTACTTTAACTTATTAGAAATCCTAATTATTTAAATAAATATTACCTACCTAGTTCTGTTCCGATGCATTGCGATCATCCACCATCTTCTTTTTCTTCTTTTCTTTTTAGTCTTCTTCGTGAGATAAGTATGCACGTAGTTATAATACGCTAGAGAGCACATTGCTACGGCAGCTGCTACTTGAGCGTCCATTATAATAAACGTCCGCAGGGTACCGGTAACGCTACACGAATGCGCTCCTCGCGAAGTTGAACGAGTGTGTAGTGTAGCACCGCGGACTTCAGTCAACTTCGGCCGAGTACTTCGCCGAGGAACTTCGCGAGTAGTGTAGAGGAGGCTTTAAGTTTTACAGTGTAAGATAGACGGAAAACTAATCCACGTGCCATTAGTCACATACATTCACCATATGAATACTATCAGACCAACACCTTTGATGTCTATAGGTGATGGTATTCTACTTCCATCAGGAAAATTATTTACCTACTTGTTTACTAACTTATCATAATGTTTTTTTTCAGGTACGTGTTAACACCATGCCGTCCACTGTAGAATGTTACATCCCTAACTACCACATGGTATGTATATAAAGTTTAAATACGGTATTATGATTTAACTAAAACGAGCAAGCGTTATAGCAGTCGTATAACATTTGACACACAAAATATTTGATGATATTTTGATCTAATATCTAAATTAATGAATTGAAACAATGTGGTGGCCAACTCTAATACCGCTTACTCTGATTGGTCAATTCAAATAACGCGTGTTATTTGGTCAATTCAAATAACGCACACTCATTGGTTGATTCAAACAGCGCTCGCTTCTCTGGCTTCCAGTTATACGCTACTTTCACAAAATCACTCCCACAGATTGCAAAAAGTGTGAGGAAAGATGTTACACACAAATTATGTGCATCGCAAATTTTCGATACCACGCAAATTATATGCCGCGATGGCACAGTTCTAAAAACCGTAAAGAGGCATAACTTACAAATCACATGTTTTTATGTATTGACTGGTAAAGTATTGGTAAATAAATAGATTTGGATGAAAACAACTTTTACTATATCCTCCCTGAAAACGGCGTATCGGGATGACGATAAAATGAACGATATATGGTAACGAGAAAACTATAACATTTGTTCACACAATGCTATTTTATACGTAACTGTCTCGTAGTCTTATGTTTAGTAGTGACCCGCGCAGCTTCGCCCACAAAAAATTAATATTATGTCGTCGATATAGTTTTTTATATAAACTTTCATCCACAATTTTAGCCCCTTAAGAAAATATAGCCTATGTTGGACCTTGGATCTTCAATTATTTCCACGCCAAATTTCATCAATATGGGTTCCACTAAAACTGAAAAAAAAAACACATTTTTTGAATTGCTCGGACTATTAGACCATAGAGGCGAGACTATTGCTATCTAATGATGTAAAAAGCGAAAACTAAAAACTATATTTTGAATTTTCAAACTGCTATAAATAAATAAATATATAAATAAATACACTTACTGATCTAACCCCGAAGTAAGCAAATTATTTGCCTGTGTTATGGGTGTTAGTCAACGATACTAATACATAGAAATACATATATAAATACTGGAATATATTTAATAAACACCTAAACCCGGAAATAAAAACATTTATGCTCATCACACAAATGCTTGTCCCCGTCGGGGATCGAACACGTGTCCCGTCGATTACGTAGTCAGGGTCGCTATCCACTCGACCAACGGGACGGTTTTCTATTTTTTTTTATGTCATAAGATAGCAAACAAGCAGATCGGTCTCCTGATGGAAAGAGTCAACCGTCGCCTATAGACAACAAAGGTGTTAATGGTGCGTTGATATCTTGTGGCGAAGTCTAATGCCACATGCATAAGTTTACCAGCTACCTTACCCTTCAAACCGGAACACGACAGCGACAAGCACTGACGCTATTGCGGCAGAAATAGGCAAGGCGGTGATACCAGACCCGGGCGAGACAATGCAGTACTCTACCACCTAGTAAAAATTATTATATATTCTTCTAAAAATTATTATATATTCAATATACTAAAAGATATAATCATGGCTATAGATACCTTAAACATTCGCATGTTGCTAACGCGAACCCATAAAATTTTCCCCTACCAAAAATCGTCTTAAGTGTCTATAGAAGTTTTCACTTAAAAAAACGAACCTACAATGATTTTGATACGTTAGATATGCACTTGTTTTGACCTGGCAGGGAAATCAGCGAGATAATATTAAGTTTTACTTGTTTTGATCATGATTGGCTTTTCTGTCACGCATCACGCGCTTCTGCTCCAATTGACAGGTTTCTTTCACTCGAGTTGTACGTTAACACGTGTAATGAAAAACAACAGTCCGTGACTGTTCCGTGCTAACAGTACTGGTGGTATTACCTCATTTTTGTCAATTACACTTCCAAATTGACTGATATTGATGTTATAGCGATTCTGTTTTTATAACAAACTTAGAAAAAATAGAGAATTGTTCACTCTACTGATATTAACTGCAACTTTATAGTTCTATTATGGAATCAACAAAGATTTGTATATCTTAGTGTGGGCGAAAAGGATTCATAGCAACAGTTAATTCTGTATTTATTTAACATATTCTATTCATTTGTAATGTTTGTTGTTGTACGTTTCCATTTGCTTCAAGGAAAATAATTTTCAATCATTTTTTGAATTATATTGATAAACTAGCTGTTGACAGCGACTTCGTCCACGCGGACTTCGTTTACTTCGCACAGCTCCTCCTCCGTAGGTGATAGCGTGATAATACGTAGCCTATATGTTGACCCGACCTGTTAGTTAATTATTCATGCAAAATTTGATGTAAATCTATGCAGTACTTTTTTAGTTTACCCCGGACATACATACAGACAAACAGACAAAAATTCTATAAACTATTTTTTTGGCTTCGATATCGATTGTAGATCACGCCCCAAGTATACTTTTAAAAAAATATTCAATGTACAGTTTTGATTTTGCTACAATTTTATTATATGTATAGAATATAGATATATTTTCGAAAATAATTATATAAAATAACCCTTCCCTGGCTATCGGGTATAATTATATTTCAGAAAACTTTTTTTTTTTTTAAAAATATATGCATAAATAGAATAGCATAATATAATAATTCCATAGAATTACTTAAATACTATTTAAGTGATTCCATGTAATTGTTAATTTCTCTCTCCTAAAATTTAAAAACTCCTAAAATTTATTCTTTACGACTTTATACTATTATAGATTAAGTTTACACTGGTTACCTTGTAAAGAAATAAATGTAAAAATGTTGACGTTTTATCAAAAAAAACCTTGAAATACAGTGCAATTCACAATTGGTAGCTGAAAAAGGGGTTCTCGACGGATCCGGATATATTAAGGCGATAACATACGCCAAACTACGAAATATACTTCTCTTTGAAAGCCTACTTCTCCTAAACCGTTAATCCAATAATTAAAAAAAAATATACATTGTACGTAAAATATAATTAACTTTAAATTTTAAGTTCGTTTTTTCAAATTTCATTGTTATTTTTGACGAGAAAAAATCGAATATCTCTCTTATTTTTACGCAATAATTTTCTTATAACTTCTAAACTACTGAAACGATTTTGGTGATTTTTTCACTTTATTACAGACAATTTATTGCTTTATAAAATTTAAGTTCAACATTTTACAAAATCATTATAGTGTGCCATTAAATCAATAAAAACCTTATTATTTCATTCGCGGACAGCGCTCGCTCCGAAAGTCAGTCTCCCGATAGCGTTCGTACGAGGAGGCTGTGTCGCACGTCAGCGTATACCGCTCTCCACATTAGAGTCAAAGAGTAATAATACAGATAGTGCGTTTGGCACAGTAATAAGGTTGTGCTTTTTAAAAATTGGACATTTCGTTTACGCTTGAACGTTTTTTATAGTAGATAATAAGTTTGGAGCGGGAAGGCTGATTTTTTACAGAGGTTGTTCTTATGATTAAAGAGGTAAAAGGGGCGTTAATGATTGTATTAAAAAAATTGTTTATTACTTAAAATTTAGTATTAATGCTTTTCAATACGATTAAATAAATACGCATTTTTGAATTTCATCCTATAAAGGGGTAAAAGGAGAGTTAATTTTTGTATGAAAAATGAATTGTTTGTTGTAGAAATTACTAAAAATTTAGTATTTATGCTTTTTAATACAATTAAAGAAATTCATATTTTAGAATTCTTTTAATTTCATCCATTAAAAGGGTATAAGTTTGTATTAAAATAAAAAGTTTTTATTATCTAAGCTCTCATAAAATTTAGTACCTGCTTATTCAATTCAATCCAAATTGAAGAAACATGCGCGTAATGAATTTCGGAGTTTCATCTCTTAAAGAAGTAAAAGTGGGTATTACAATTCACATGAAAACTTAAACGCTTATGGTCAACATAACTTCAAATTTGGTGCTTATATTCTTCAACACAATTTAAAAATTATATATTTAGGGATTTCATACATTTTATTCCTTAAAAGGGTAAAAAAGCGTTTATGTTTGTATGAAAAATAGATTGTTTATTGTAGAATATTGTAGAAATTATTTAAAACTTAGTATTTATGTTTTTTAACACAATTAAATGAATACGAGTTTAAGGTTTTTTAAATTTCATCCCTTAAAAGGATCAAAAATGTGGTTAAGTTTGTGTAACAAATAAAATTTGTTTCATCAAAATCTTTTCAAATTTATTAGTTATGCTCTTTACTTCAATTGCCTGCTACATGAATAGCAATGCACCATTAACATTTTTAGTGTCTACAGGCGATGTTTATATGTTTCTATCAAGAAAACTGTTTACTTGTTTGCTATTATAAGAAATGAAATAAATATAAATTAAATATATTATACATACAAATAGTCTAAATTAATCAACCTGTTTAAAATTTTCCTTTTAATTTAATTGAAAGCATACAGATATGGTTTCAATTAAATTAAATCTCTACTTTTTCTTATGAGATTTCGAAACAAAAACTTAAATTTTTAAAGGTTATTTAAGAGATCACTTTTTACAAAATCACATTTTCAAGGGTTTTGTTAAAATTGTTAGTTGTATGTATTAAAATAAAGTGCTACACGAGATGTATTGTATATTATAAGATAATAGGGTACGTAACAGTCATTATTGTGTAAAATTGTCATATAATTCTTTTGTCGATTTTCGATATTTACTGTTTTTTCTTTCGATATTTATCGTTTTTATAAAATGAATCGATAAATGACCGATTATCGGTTATGGGTTTTGAGTTTGCCAACATTCATTTGATTCATGATGATAAAAGTTCATATAGGTAAACAAAAATGTTAAAACGTATCTGCACCCACTGTATATAGTCTTTGACTTTTGGAGATATCGGCGTGCGGAATAGTATTTACGCTGCGCCTGTCACTAACTCAAGGTCGTTCGCAGGTGTAATCGCCTTAATTGCGTTAGATGATTGTGCACGCATCCGTGCGGAAATTAGAATCAGCCGACTACACTGGCTACAAGCTCGCCGGTTCTCACTTCCCCGAGTATTTTTGCACGTCGAAATATTGAAGCGCTATTCTGACACTAAGATTATTTTATATTTTAGGAAAGGAAAGACAAGATAATATGCTTGTAATAATAAAAGGAGGACCGGAAAATAATGTCGTTTCTGCATAATATGTCGATATTTAATTACCTTTTGGCAGCTTATTATGTACCTCGAAGGCATGCCAATATTGTAACTTGTTTCCTTTTACATAATTCAAAATCAAAAATGTTTTTGCAATTTACGGTTAAATGGCAAATCATATATTAGAAGAGCATATGCGGAATTTTTTTTTAGTTTTGAAAAGGGTAAGACAGAACAAATATAAGTAGACTAATTTCGTGGGTATTTCACATTTTTTATAATTTTATATCATAAGATAGCAAACAAGCAGATGGGTCTCCTGATAGAAAGAGTCACTCATCACCTATAGACACCAAAGGTATTAATGGTGCGTTGCTATATTGTGGCGAGGTCTAATGCCACATGCATAAGTTTACCGGCTATCTTACCCTCCAAACCAGAACACGACAGTGGCAAGCATTGCCGCTATTGCGGCAGGAATAGGTAAGTCGGTGGTACCAGACCTGGGCGAGACAATACAGAACTCTACCACTTAGTAGCCACGATGTTAGTGACTCGAATAGCCAATCGGTCGCCTTTTACGACCTGCCTGGCAGAACGGTAGATGGTCTAATCTTCTAAGGGGGCCCGCATAATCACGCGGATCTTTCGGAGATGATTGTCTCTTTCCATCTCAAGAACCTGTTTGCTTGTTTGCTACCTTATTATAAAAAAAACAAAACGGATGATTTATAACTATTTTCATCTTGCGTAAGTAATTTGCGCACCGGCATGTAAACGAATATTACACGAAAAATTTTCAACAGTAAAAAATTATGAGAACGTAAAACAACGTAATATTTTAATAACTTCTGTTTAAATGCGGGGAAACTACGGCGAACGCATCATTCCACAATTAAGCTCTAGACACAACGTCGCGTCGTCGCTATGAGTAAACGCCTTATTAAATATTTATCCTGGTCTACGGCACGAATAAATCCCATTTTAATATTTCGCTAAGACTAGTCTATGGTCTGGTGAGTTTTCTTAGTGTGCATACGGTTTTATTTTAGTTTTTATTAAGTTGTCTAATAGTTCGATCATTTGGTAGTTTTACCTGAAAAGTTTTCCGGGAGTTAGGAGGTATACTTATAGATTTTGCTGTGCTCTTTTCGAATATCAACTTTGCCACCTCGTATCTTTGCCGCTTGCACCGCAAAATTGTAAAAATGGTGCTATGTCCCTTCCTTTTCATTATATGATAAAATATTTATACAAAATTGAACTTAAAAATCCTATAGATTGTGTCTGTCGCAAGGAAGTTTTTGTAAGATTAACTGTTTTGGCGTACGGACACCGCATATGTAGTTTAACATACGTTTCGGCTAAACAATTCATTTTCACACCATCATGAGCTGAAGTAAACGCTGCGTTTTTTCTGTTATAGTTTATTGAGTTTGGCATGAATTTTAATTTTAATTTTTTATAAAATTTGGCATGGATATAGTTGAAGATTCGAGGTCAAATACGAATAGTCTCGCTACAATCTAGTGTACAACACGTCCATTACACTAGTAATTCCTATTATTATTTATACTCGTAAGATAATTTGTACTAATAAACTGTCATTATTAAGCCGAATAAAAGTAAAAAATTAAATAGTCTTTATTTTCAAACCTTTTTTTTTTCGGAAGCAACCTTATATATGGTTTCTTTGACAAAAATTGGTTAATTTACATTTTAGTTTTTATTTTATTTTAGATTAGTCCGCGCGGACTTCGTTTACTCCGCACAGCTCCTCCCCCGTAGGTGATAGCGTGATAATATGTAGCCTATATGTTGACCTGACTTATTAGTAATATTCATGCAAAATTTGAAGTAAATCCATGCAGTTCTTTTTGAGTTCTAAAAACTATATTTTTGGCTTCGATTTCGATTGCAGATCACGCCTCAAGTATTCTTTTAAAAAATATTCAATGTACAGTTATTACTTTCCTACGATTTTATTATATGTATAGATTAAAACATAGTGCTTTTTCACTTGATTATGATCCTTAAAGTGAAACATTGTGAGTTATTTGTTATTCTATACAATTATAATATTTTGAATTAAAAAAAACAATTAAGTAGATTACATTTTCAAGGTAAATATTTATGGCAACACTGAATCACATTTCCGCTGCGCGCGCGTTATTCGGTATATTCTGTATTGCGGCCGTTATATTTGTGTTCTTGTTTTTCATGTTTTTAAAGTTCTTAAATATTACTTTTGTTCATTATTTTTAGTTTTTCACACTATATTTGTAAAATGTAATAGTAAAACATAACATTTGTCAGGCAACACTCAAATAAGTCTAGTCTAGTCTTCAAAGCAATGCCTCCGGAATGCTCAGTTGTCAAATCAAAGTCTGGTCTTACTCCGGCATATTTACATAAAATGCTTCATTGTATTTTAAAGTACTAAGAAAGCTATATTTCGAGGTGGTACAGTGAGTTTCATATCGATACTAACTTCCATAGTCACTTGGGTATTCTCCTTTGTATAAAAAACTATATCAACTAGATGTTAATCTACTCGAAGACGAAGCTGGTTGGGTGAGCTAGTTTTCTATAGATATAATTTAATTGTAAATTTCTGTAAACATTTATTAGTTCAACTCTTCTTAAGTGAAGGAGTATTTGTTTCTCCCAAAGATGCTTCGGTTGCGAAGCGCAACGTGCGTTCAGTACGTATATCTTGTTTTCTTTTTCAATCTTTATTTTTTTAAAGCACTTCCAGACCACAATATCCACGTAAGTCCTGTAATCTATACATATAATAAAATCGTAGGAAAGTCAAAACTGTACATTGAATATTTTTTTAAAAGAATACTTGGGGCGTGATCTACAATCGATATCGAAGCCAAAAATATAATTTTTAGAATTTTTGTCTGTTTGTCTGTTTATCTGTTTATCTGTTTGTTTGTTTGTATGTTTGTCCGTTTATCCGTTTGTCTGTTTGTCCGTTTGTCCGTTTGTCCGTTTGTCCGTTTGTCCGTTTGTCCGTTTGTCCGTTTGTCCGTTTGTCCGTTTGTCCGTTTGTCCGTTTGTCTGTTTGTCTGTATGTATGTCCGGGGTAAACTCACGAAGTACTACATGGATTTACTTCAAATTTTGCATGAATATTACTAACAGGTCGGGTCAACATATAGGCTACATATTATCACGTTATCACCTAGCGGCCAGGTGAGTAAATGAAATCCGCGCGGACGAAGTCGCTGGCAACAGCTAGTCATCTTATAAAGTAATCAATACTAATCTAGTCTATTTACATCTTAGTTAACTATTTACATACTACCTAACTAGATTATATAGCAGTTCAAATAAGCATCAGGAAGAATGTCTTCTAAATCAAAAAAAGAAATAATATTTTTTATTCAAATTATAGTACGTCAAAAAATAAAAATGATAAAATATTAAATACCCACGTAAAAGCATTGGATTATATTTCTTGCATTCATTTTAATATTACAGGCAGTCGACAAATATTTTCACGGAGTACGGCAGAATTTATTCGGCATCCGCGCTAAATTATGTAGATGGTGCTTGCTTGAAATTAATTTAGACACAAAAACGTTCAGGAGGTAAAATGAAATACTTGCAAAGAGAAATACTCATTATTGTGCGTGAATGGGAGAGAACATAGCAACATGCCGCGCTGTCACGTGAGCCAGACATGATAACGAATTCTGGCGTAGGGTTTTTATGTACACATACGAGTATTTTAATTTAACTTTTGCTACCAAATGTAGAGATTACGGTAAAAAATGTATGATAATCATCAGAACTTTCGTTATTACAGTACTGATTCAATACAATATTATCTACTAGCTGTTGCCAGCGATTTCGTCCGTGCGGACTTTGTTTACTCCGCACAGCTCCTCCCCCGTAGGTGATAGCGTGATAATATGTAGCCTATATGTTGACCCGACCTTTTAGTAATTAAAATAAATTAAAATAAATCACGTATTGCACGCGAATTTTAGTCGGTTGTTGCAGTTTGAGTGCTTTTACATTATATATTCGTATGGCCAAATTTAATCTTTTTGTTATAAGATAAGAATTTATTTAAATAGCCCAATCGTTATATAAAATTAACTGACCAACCTGGCTTCGCCTGCCTTTTGGTCTATTGCCTGGTGTACGCCTCATAACGCTTATTTAATTTAAAAAAATAAAATAAACGACACTGAATTAGATTGTAAATTTCAATAAGAAACAATCTCGCGACATACTTAAGTTGTTAAAATAATTGTATCGATACTTTACGTATTTTGAGCTTACTCGTAGCACATTTAAAATGAATTTTGTATATACTAATAAGTACTTACCTACTCGACAAACATTCTTAAAAGTTTGTTATTTATATCTGTGTATTTATACGGGGTATTATTATTATTAATAATAATAATAATTTACGGGACAAATTACACTTACTGATCTAACCCCAAAGTAAGCAAATTATTTGCTTGTGTTATGGGTGTTAGTCAACGATACTAATACATATAAATACATATATAAATACTAGAATATATATAATAAACACCCAAACCCGGAAATGCTTATGCTCATCACACAAATGCTTGTCCCCGTCGGGGATCGAACCCGAGCCTCGTTGGTTGCGTAGTCAGGGTCTCTAACCACTCGACCAACGGGGCGACCATTTAGCCGTGGGACCTATTGAAGGAGTATACTCAGTACTCTATTCAGAGCCCAAATATCTATAAAATAAATGACCTTAGTATTTGACCTAATTATCCCATAGAATACAAAAATTATAATCATCAAGTACGCACATATTTGGCACGTATACTCTTGAAACATCTACGCCTTATTATCCTCCTGGTATTAGTATGACAAGTACCTAATGTTCTTAAATCAAATATCTATGATATTCAAATTTTCATTAGTACAAGTAATTCCATAGCACGAATAAATAAAAAAAAAACAATATTTAAGCGTTCCTGTAAAAGATTAAATTTAAAAAAAACATATTGGTCTGAAACCCTGTAAAGATTAGGCTATCTACCTTTTTGCTCGGCAGTTCCTAAAAGGCGAACAATAGACACACTTACTACAAAATTGTAGAGTTTTGCAATGTATCCGTCGGGCTTGGTATAACTTATTGGCGTCTTAGCTCCGGTTTCTTTTCGTTGGTTTCTGATTTTTGCGTATTCTTAGGCCTCATACTCAGGATACTTCTTTCCAAAGCATGCTGGGTCTTCTATACCCTGTCCTGTATTAACATATTGCCTAACAAAATTATCAGTCCTCAATTGTTTAGAATTGTTTAGGAATTCTCGAAGCAAACCAAATACCTTGTCATATTTAAAGCTAAGATTTTGAAGCTTCATGTGCAAAGGAGAGGGGGATTTTTGGGCCCAAATGTAAAGGGTTGAAGTATGGTTCAAAAAAATTATGCTATTTTTCTATTTCAAAGTTCAGAATATTAGCTTAATCCGCTTTCTGAGAAAAAAGAAATCACGAAAATAAGTTTGTGGTACTATAATTATATAATCGATAAAATTATAATCGATTTATGTAAATAATTTTAATCGAAACATAAGCTCGTAAACATATGTAAAAGTGTATTTTTGATTAATATTTAGTATAATCAACAGTAAGTACCATCATTATTTTACAAACCATTTATAATATAAGAAGAAAAAATATAATCGATACAATTTATATAATCGATTGATTACGTTACTTCAAACTTAATACGATTTAGTGTCTGTGGATTTAAAACAGCTAAAATAGACAATTACAACTGACATCACTGACGGCTCGCAAGAGTCGCACTCGCAAGTCGCGGACTTCACTCTTCGCTATTTTACGTACCTACCTACAGAGAGGCATCCTTTAATTTGTGTTTTCCAAAAATCTGTGTTTTAGTATTGTGTCAATTTATAAACATGAAGCGTAGTTGCCTGTATTACAAGTATCAGTTGTTTATATAATAGTAAACGGTTACAGTGAGTTAAACTATACCATAGTACCGTAACCTTACTTCTAGTGAATATCTTATATCTCTGTTCTCAGATTGCTAAAATCTGTAAAATTTTCAGTATTTATATAACGTTAAACTAGCTATTAATTAACATAATATTCATCTTATTACAAGGGGGGCCCAAGTTTGTATGCAACGGTATCAGTCTCCTTTATCAACTACCTTACCCTATAGCGAATTATATGAATTCCCATATCACTATTTGTAGCATCAAACTATAAACGCAGTAGTAAACTAAATTTTCTCTCATAAAGCATACCTACATATTTCACTTCAAAAGCTAAAATTTCATGTCAACATCGTTGGGGAGATATTGTTTTCCTTCACGGGCGGCGGTGTTTGGAATTCCTGTGACAATTAAATGGTTGTTTGTAAACACCGATTACAACGTTAGCTGCCAACTCGATTGATTTCACAGAACGCGCTTTTCCTCGACCTGTGCTAGTGAATCGTTCTTTGAAATTTAAAAGGCTGTGTTTGGTTGTAATTTATTGATATTCGTTCGTTTTAGTAGTTATGAGTAGACAATATGCTAGATAGCATATTTGTTTATTCTCTAATACGATTCAAAAGGCTTAATCATTATTTGCATTTAATGTAATATGACCCTTGGTAATATGACCTAGGTGGTACTATCGAGCGCAGCTATCGAGATATAAACAGAAAGTTTCGTCTGCTTACTACGAAAAGAAATACCTTTTAGAAATCTATATTCAATTTCCAATTTACAACTCAAGTGTAAATTACGTTTCTACAATATACTAGTCGACTAGTGATCGAAATTCCAGACTAGTGATCATATCTATACATATAATAAAATCGTAGGAAAGTCAAAACTGTACATAGAATATTTTTTAAAGAAGATCTACAATCGATATCGAAACCAAAAATATAGTTTTTAGAATTTTTGTCTGTTTGTCTGTATGTCCGGGGTAAACTCAAAAAGTACTGCATGCATTTACTTCAAATTTTCTATGAATATTACTAACAGGTCGGGTCAACATATAAGCTACATATTATCACGCTATCACCTACGGAGGAGGAGCTGTGCGGAGTAAACGAAATTTGCGCGGACGAAGTCGCGGGAAACAGCTAATAATATATATATGTAAAAATCAATCCCTATTTTCCATGGTCACGACATCACGCGTGAATGGCTGGACCGATTTCGCTAATTCTTTTTTGTTGTGTTTGTAATTGTCAGGAGAAGGTTCTTATAAAAGAAAATATTAAGAAAATTAGAAAATTTAAGAGTACTTAACACCATATAAAGTTCAATGCCCTTTCGGCTGCCTGGAAGGACAATCCCGTATACTTATATAAATTACGTGTCACGTTGTTTGTACGCTATGGATTCCTAATATGTATGACGAAACAACGTTTGCCGGGTCAGCTAGTTTTTGTATAAATATTTAATAATAGATGATTTTATTCTATCAAATATATAATACAAATTATGATTCAGTTTGAAGTTTGACAGACTACTTACGTGCGTGGTTTTCGTAAAAAAGAGTATCGACAAATTTTTCGCTGCACATATTAATATACAGGTTGACTAGACTGTACATATTGGAGGACATGATAGTTAATGGTCATAATATATAACCAAAAATGTGTAAACGGTTGACCCTACGGGCCATCCCTGAAACTTCCCACTAAATTAAGGTATTTTAAGCTCAAAAGAGTAAAAAATATAAGCATAGATTTTTCAGTTCAAACATCTATTTTGTTAAAAATGGCA
Organism: Apodemia mormo; assembly: GCA_036924255.1. Lineage (NCBI taxonomy): Eukaryota > Metazoa > Arthropoda > Insecta > Lepidoptera > Riodinidae > Apodemia > Apodemia mormo. The sequence goes on along the minus strand of JAUPFN010000012.1, from coordinate 20,150,155 downwards.
GTATATTAATTCTTGAAAAGCTGTATATTTGAAAACGATGATGGCATTCAACTCAATTTTTGAGATCTAAAATATTGCTTTAACTAAATAATCGGTAGGTTGAAAAATTTCGATGCTAATTCAGAAAACATTTTATTTTTAATTTTCTTCATTGATAAATCCCATACAAATTGACCCATTTTGATTATATTAACGGTATTTGACGCAGTTTTTAAAGGAGAAAATCTGATAAGATTTCTAAGTCAATCGGTGAATTAACTTGAAAGTTATTTAAAAAAGTTAAGTAAGTATGCTAAAAACAATGTAATTTTAATATTTGAAAAGCTTTGTTTTGAGAATAAGATTCGATTTTGATTTTTGAAATGGCATTCGGCGTAGTTTTTTAGTACTAAAATATCGTAGAATACCAAAAAATGATTGGTTGAAAAATTTCGAAGCTATGTCGAAAAAACACTTTTTTCAAAATTTTTCGTCAACGATTACTCCCAAACGGATACACCAATTTTGATGCAATTTATGTATTCAACGTAGTTTTTTGAGCAATACAGCTGATTAGTTTTTGTGTTCAATCGGTACATAAATCTGGAAGTTATATTAAAAAATACTGTTTCGTCAAAATTTTTTTTTTTAATTTCTCAAAATCTCCTGGGCCGAATCGGTTCAAATTTTCAAGAAATATAAGTTTTTTTTTTTTTTTATAGAAGAGGGGGCAAACGAGCAAGAGGTGCACCTGATGGTAAGTGATCACCGCCGCCCATGGACATCTGCAATACCAGAGGTCTTGCAGTTGCGTTGCCGGCCTTTTAAGAATGAGTAAGCTCTTTTCTTGAAGGTCCCTATGTCGTATCCGTTCGGAAATACCCCTGTCGGTAATTGGTTCCATAACAGAGTAGTGCGAGGTAAAAAGTGTCGGGAGAAACGCACAGTTGTGGATTTCCAGACATCGAGATGGTGAGGATGGAACTTCAAGTTTTGACGCGATGTCCGATGGTGGAATTCGGCGGCAGGAATTAATCCAAACAACTCGTCGGAACACTCTCCATGATATATACGATAAAAGACACAGAGAGAACCTACATCTCTGCGCAATGCCAAAGAGTCAAGCTGTTTCGAAATGGCCTGGTCGTCAACGATTCGAACCGCTCTACGCTGAATGCGATCAAGAGGAAGAAGCTGGTACTGAGGAGCTCCGGCCCAGAGATGCGAACAGTACTCTATGTGAGGCCGAACCTGTGCCTTATAAAGTTGAAGGCGATGGGCCGGCAAAAAGTACTGTTTCGCTCTGCTGAGCACACCGAGCTTTTTGGAGGCTAGTTTAGCCTTGCCTTCCAAATGACCGCAAAACTGAACGTAATTCGATATGTCAACTCCCAGGATTCCGACACTAGCTGAGGCTGTCAGGAGAGTATCCTCAAATCGAGGTGATACGATAAAGGGTGTCTTTTTTGCGGTGAACACGCAAAGCTGTGTCTTCTTGGGGTTAAAAGTAACCAGGTTTTGGCGACCCCATTCTGAGACATCGGTAAGTCGATTCTCGGCTTCAGACACAAGCTTCTTTCGGCACTCTTCGACGTGTTCCCGAGAAATACTGCTACGGCCGGAGTATGTAGCATCACCAGTACTGTCATCCGCATAGCAATGTATGTTGCTAATTCGCATCATATCATTGATATGCAGAAGGAACAGTGTCGGTGATAGCACGCAGCCTTGGGGAACACCAGCATTGACAGATTTAAGGTCGGAGCACGCACCGTCGACAACGACCTTGATGCTCCGGTCAGCCAAAAAACCGGTGATCCACTCGCATAATTTCTCAGGAAGCCCATAGGAAGGCAGCTTCGCGAGAAGCGCTTTGTGCCATACCCGATCAAAGGCCTTCGCTATGTCTAAACTAACTGCCAATGCCTCCCCCTTGTACTCAACTGCTTCCGCCCATCGATGAGTTAGGTATACTAGAAGGTCACCAGCTGAGCGGCCGCGACGGAAACCGTACTGACGGTCGCTAATCAGCTGGTGCTCTTCTAAATACTTGAGGAGCTGAGAGTTGATGATTGTCTCCATAATTTTGGAGAACAAGGAGGTTATGGCTATGGGCCGATAGTTAGACGGGTTAGAGCGATCTCCTTTTTTAGGGATGGGATGCACCAAAGCTGTCTTCCACGAATTCGGTACCACGCCGAGTGAATAGGAGAGCCGGAATAGGCGTGTTAATACTGGTGCCAACTCTGGAGCACACATTTTTAGCACAATCGGAGGGATGCCATCCAGCCCACTCGACTTATGGATGTCCAAGGAAAGTAGTGCTTTACGCACAGATGATTGCCGAAATTGTAGTTCTGGCATACAACTATCACACTGCGGGATGGTAGGCGGTGCGTTCCCTTGGTCATCCAGAGTCGAGTTGGCCGCAAAGAAGGAGCCCAGGAGATCGGCCTTCTCCTTTGCGGTATGGGCCAGAGAGTCATCGTCTCCGTGCAAGGATGGAAGAGAGGGCTGTGAGAAATTCCCTAAGACAGCCTTGGCGAGAGACCAGAACGCACGAGTACCCGAAGGAAGGCGAACTAATTTCTCACCAATTCTGCCAATGTGTTCCGATTTTGCCTTGGCGATAGCTCTTTTGAAGTACCTCGAGGCGAAATTGTACTCCTTACGTAATGTGCTGGTTTTTTCATCACAAGATGCGGACGCTGCAGCCCAAGCCCGGTAGCACTCCTGCTTGCGGCGTGAAGCCGTTTTACAGGAGCGACCAAACCAAGGCTGAGACTTACCACCAATTGGTACCGCAGAAAATGGAATGAAAAGTTCCATGCCCTGCAGCACCACATTCGCAATAGAGTCAGCGACGACATTCGGATCATCCAGCGAGAAGCACAACCGCCCCCATGGGTAGGACGCAAAAAAAGACCGCATCCCGTCCCAATCTGCTGACCTAAAGTGCCAAACGCGACGACAGCCTGCTAAAGGAGGCCGTGATAGGCGCGAAACCGGCACTTTACTCCGGATCAGGCAGTGGTCTGACGAACCAAGTGGGACGTCCACCGATACCTGATAATGGTCCGGATGAGAGGTCAGCAGAAGGTCCAACAGTGAAGGCATATGGTCATCCACATCGGGAACTCGCGTGGGCGAAGTTACCAGTTGTGTAAGACCATACGCCAAGGCAAAATCGTGAACAGACCTCCCCGCATGATCGGTGGTGCGCGAACAAAGCCATTCGGCGTGGTGGGCGTTAAAATCGCCCAAGATCACGATCTCTGTGGAGGGGGTCTGCTCTAACACGGAATCTACAGCCGTTTGTAAATGCTCAATGAGCCGGTCAACTTCAGTATTCCCGCCATGGGACCTGTATAGGCACGCGTAGCTGCGTGGATGGTCGTCGCAAGCTACGCGTAACCAGAGGATGGATAGGTCCTGACCTTCAAGTCTGCCGAGGCGCCGGTAACAGATATCTTCTCTGACGTATGCGCACACCCCAGCCCGCGGTACAAAGGAATGTTCCAGTTTGTACCCCGGGTAGGAGAGGTAAGAAGTATCAGCCGGAGAAGATATCTGCGTCTCGGTCAAAAAGAGCAAAGCTGGCTTCGCCGTCTCGAGATGGTAGTGGACGGCGTTCAAGTTGGAATGAAGCCCCCTGACATTGCAGAAATCCACAGTAAGCGTGGTAGGGGGTGCCATGGCTTTCTTGCCCTGTTTGCCCCGGACAGGATTGTCTATGAGCGCAATTTTGCCCCCCCCCAGAATACGCAGGGCAGCCTGAGCATCCATGACCTGGCTGGAATCCAGAGCACGGACGCTCAGGGGGGGATTCTCCACTGCTGGTGCAAGTGGTACCCCCCTGGGGTAGATTCTCTTTTGTTTGCGCATTCATAGTGTGCGGGGGGGGGGGGGGGGTTAGGCCTCCGGGACTCTCACAAACCAAACGAAACGCAGCAGCAGGGCTGCTACTTTACGTCGGTGTCAAGTGAGAGAGTGGTATCTCCCCGGGCGTGCCGGCCTATTCAGTTGCAAAAGCAGTATGGCACTACCACTAATTTGGTTGACTGACTGCACCGGTGTTAAATAATTTTTGTCACAAAAATTATTCCACCAGTGGGCGATGGAGTCGTCACATCTCTACGCCGGAAAAGCCGTTGAGCGGAAACCAATCGAATGCCATCAACCGCGTTTCGATCGGTCTAGTCGTTCAAAAGTTATGAGATGTTTACATACACACATACACACACACATACATATATACAGACCTACTGACGTCATCGTGAAAATAGTCGGAAAAGATTCCTAGGACCTTAAAACGTGGATATCTGGTGAAAACTCGATTTTCGAAAATCGGTGTAAAATCAGTAACTTCCTACACTAACACTACATACGTAGTGGGAAGTTAAAAAATATAATAAAAGAAGGATATTGATTAACTACATAGAAAGCATCAATGAAATTAGTAATATTCAAAAAGTATGATCACAGCGCGACAACGAGTTTAACCACGATTCGTAAAATCGCTGTTTGTAAATAATAGACATCGATAAATATGTGTGGGTATCATAAATATTTACATAAAAATGTTTACGTACAGTAAACATTTTTATTGGACAATTAGGTTAGAATTTAAGTAGCTATTTTTTAAATATGTGGTACCATCAGAATCGAGTATTAAATCCACCTTCAGTATATACAGTATTTTACTAGTAACCTGTACTACAGTTCTAACATTTTTTTTATATCATAAGATAGCAAACAAGCAGATGGGTCTCCAGATGGAAAGAGTAATGGTGCGTTGCTATTTTGTGGCGAGGTCTAGTGCCACGTGTATAAGTTTACCGGCTACCTTACCCTCCAAACCGGAACACGACAGTGACAAGCACTGATGCTATTGCGGCAGGAATAGGTAAGACGGTATTTTGTTTTGATATTTTAGTACCTAAAAATATATCGTGGTTGCACATGTTGTACCTCTGCCTCCCTCTAGGGATACGGACGTGAAGATACTTTAGTACCTATCAAGCCGATACGCGACGCGTTCATCGTGCTAGTAGGTCGTAGTATCCCCTGAGGGGCAGGGATAGAACAGCTAATAGGTATATGGGGATAAAAATTAAAAGATTATCAACTTTTAATTTTGATTGTCAGATTAATCTGGTCAGTGTGCCATAGTTATTTATATTAAGTAGTTACTAGCTGTGCCCGCGACTTCGTCCTCGTGAAAAAAATCTAAAATAAAAGTAGCCTAAGTTAATCTTTATTACATCAGCTATATATCAGTGAAAGTCCCGTCAAAGTCGGTCTAGGCGTTTTAGAGATTAGCCGGAGCAAACAGACAGATAGACAAAAATTGTAAAAACAAAATATATTTTGGTATATGTACCGTGTATACATCCATATGCATTTAGCAAAAAGTGCTTCACTACATAGTATAAAACAAAGTCGCTTTCTCTTTCTGTCCCTATTTCCCTATGTCCCTATGTATGTTTAAATCTTTAAAACTACCCAACGGATTTTGATGCGATTTTTTTAATAGATAGATTAATTCTTTAAGAAGGTTTTAGTATATAAACCTTTCCGATATTCTCATGGGAACAAAAGCTACGCGGGTGAAACCGCGGACAGGTCGCTAGTATTTTAATATTACAAATAGATACTCCAATTTTAATTCATTTGTATAGATGTATAAATAATTATTAATTACAAATGTGAAATATTTACGTACAGCATACAGAATATTTTATTATAGAACATAATAATAGCATTTGCTAATATTCTTTGCTTTAAATTATTTAGGCTGGGGGTAAAGTATATAGCAAAACTAAAAAGGTTAGGAACCACTGATTAAGCGCATTTTTGTTCTGCTCATACTCACTCAAAAGCACAATGCAAGTCTTATGTGAAGGCTGTTGTTCCTTGTGCCTAAGAAATAAACAAAAATTAATGTTGCATCCACCCAACTGTGAAATATCACTGGATAGCCGCACAATTCAAACTCTGAGTCGTATTTTATACGTGATCTCGGTTAAGCTCTTTACAAATTACAAACTAACAAAAAAAATAGGACACTCTAGAACAAAAAACTTTATATTAAAAACTTGAAAATCTTTTTTATTAATCGATAACCATTTTATATTAATACCCGTTAAGGATTTACTAAATTGTCTATCAAGTCCTCTAAATAAAGTTACATATCACTTTTGATAAATAACATAAAAAGTAAATAATACAAAAATCAATTGTAATTACCTAATAAACATGGCGGCATGGCGAAATATTGACACAGTATCAATGTTTATTTTATTACGCAATACAGACCAATAATAATTTGGCACATACCTATACTCTCATGTTTGAAGTATGTGTATGTACTTTATATTTGCTATCATAGTTATGTTCAATAAAGTATCTGTGGCTTTGTCGTTATTATAAAGATATCACATATTTCAAACTGCATCATGTTGCAACCAATTTACAGACTAACCAACCTATATAATAATATATCCCCGCAGAGGTAGGCAGAGGTACAACAAGTGCACCCACGATTAGCCGAAGATACTTGGTCCCACAAATGATATAGTTGAAGATCTGGGGTCAAAAATAGGCTTATTTTTTTCAAAATTAACCCCTAAGGGGCTGAAATAGGGGATAAAGTTTGTATGAAAAAACAATATCGACGACATGTCAATCTACTCGCGGGCGAAGTTGCGTGGGTCAGATAGTGTAAAATATATGTAGCTTAATACCTGATAATAACACCTACCACCCACCAACAACAATACCTACAACACAGTTTAAGTTTGCCGCTTTCGAGACGAATTGTAAGCTCGATTTTCGTATAGGAGTAAGTAAATTAGTAGCAAATGCAATATGGCATCGCATTCCATAAAAATATATATTTTAATTTCATAAATAAATAACCATTTTTAGTATATCGTAAACTTTAACTTAATATTTATAGTTTCACTTTACCGGCTTGGCTGTAAGAAATATCTTTTTTTAGAGATAAGCTCGCCTTTTTTTTAAATTTCGTTTTTAAATTTCGCTAAATAAAATATAAAATGATTACCTTTTTAAATTTCGCGTACAGTAATTTTTTATTATTGTTTTGTTGTGTACAGTAAAGGATTAAATAATAGACAATAAATAAACAATTTCTAAATCTATAAATAAACAATTTAAAAATTATAAATTTATTGATATCAACTGGCAATTCATAGTCTTTTAACATCTATCTATACATATAATAAAATCGTAGGAAAGTCAATGTATGTCCGGGGTAAAGTCAAAAAGTACTGCATGGATTTATTTCAAATTTTGCATGAATATTAATAACAGATCGGGTCAACATATATGCTACATATCATCACGCTCTCACCTACGGGGGAGGAACTGTGCGGAGTAAACGAAGTCCGCGTGGACGAAGTCGCTGGCAACAGCTAGTTAATCATAAAATTACATTTTGCCAATGGAGAGTTCGTGAGTGTAAATTGAGGTCAAATTAGGTCTAATTCGTTGCGAAACCCGTGAACTACTGATTTCCGAATATAACACAAGTAAGTAACCTGTTTTCTAAAATATTTCTGATCTAAAAACATTTTACGATTCATTTTTAATATTTGTTCTTCGTGTTTACTATTATATCCAATTATATTTAAAAAGAGACTGGCTGGCTTTAAACAAAAAAATAAAGTTTTAATTTTGAAAAGAACATTTTAAGTTTGAACACGTCGTAATTCAAGAGTTAGCCCTTTCAAGTTTTTTAGTTTGTCAATGTAGCTCGCAATTCTCTCAGAAATACCGAGTTATTCTGCTTAAAGATGAAATAAACATCACTTGTAATTTAACGTAACAAAGTAATTTTCAAACCTTGTCATCTCATTCGGTACAATATAATAGTGCAATATGGTTTATTTCTATTTTTTCACGATAAAATATATTTACATATGTATGACATTTTTGACAGTGATAGAAGCGTTTGCCTATATGCGCGGCGACACGTTTCCTTCCCAATATTCATGTGGTCTGTGGTATTTACGAGTAGCTTAATAAATATTCATTTGTTACATTTAGCAAAATGTATCAATTGACTTTCCGTGTGGTACCTAAAAACTGTTATTTTCGTGTTTATATAGTCTGCAATCTTCCTAATGCATGTTGGCGAACCTCACAATATGACATTGTAGAAAGAAATATTTTCGTCGCACCTAAATGAAAATGTTTATTGACGTTTTACGAGTATATTTTTGCTTTCAATCTATATGACTGCCAAAAAAGATTTATTGTTTGCATTCGACAAAGGGAGCCGGATGTCTACGTCGAGTTATCATGGCGGTCGGCCGGGGAAAGTCTGCTTCCGTCGCTGACGGATACTCACTGCACTGATTAACAGTTAACACAGATGCTTAAGTAATTTGTGACCGTGCCTTGTTAATTGCGGGAAATAGGTAGATTAATTGTTTTCCTTTCGCCTACCATCTTTTTTCACCCGCTTAAGAGTGATTAAGTTAGTGACGTGATTAATTTATGGCTTAGCCTAGTTTTCGTGACAGCTTAATTGATGGTACACCTCGGTTGGATTCATCTGTGAACATTACATATTATTTATGGGATTTTAATTTGATTCTGTTTACTTTGAAATTATCACTTTATTCATTGTGGTATTAAACATGATGATATTAAATATTAAATTTTTTGGCAGTTAAAATCAAATAAATACAATTATTTATATTTTATAGCCCGAAAACTGTAATATACGAGTAGTAAGTAAATTAATTAATTTATGGGGATTTACAACCGTTTCAAATGCGACTCTGACTTGGAGATAGAAGAATTTTTTAGAAGGTGTTGTTTTTGGAAGGTCGAAATTGATACGCATTCAAATCAAACACTAAGTTAGACAACAAAATATATACAACATAAAATTTCGCATTTATGATTTATTTGACTGAAACAACTATCCCATCACCTAATCACCTAATCAGGTGACCCATTTGCTTGTTTTGTTATCTTATGATATAATTTAAAAAAAATTGGCACAGATAATGAGGTATTAAGCTATCAAATAATACCTTTGACGATCGGACAGGGTTTTTTACACACTTTATATAGTGTGATATATAAGTTGTTCGCGTATACAAAGTGCATTTGTCTCGTTGGGTATTTATAGGGCGAGAGGGCGGCGGCCGGCGCGGGCGACGACCGTTTGCCGGCGCGACGGGTGCGCAAGGCCGAGTGCGCCCGCCCAAACTAAACAATGGCTGCACTGATTTTGTTTATTTCTGTTTTGGGTTTTTACCATCTTATTTATAACTAGCTGTGCCCGCGACTTCGTCAGCGTGAAAAAATTTCGAAAAAAAGTAGCCTACGTTACTCCCTGTCACATCAACTATCTGCCAGTGAAAGTCTCGTCAAAATCGGTCCAGCCGTTCCAGAGATTAACCGGAACAAACAGGCAGACAGACAGACAGACCAAAATTGTAAAAATGTTATTTTGTTATAATATGTACCGTGTATACTGTATACATCCATATGCATTTAGTAAAAAGCGGTTATTTTAATATTACAGACACTCCAATTTTGTTTATTTGGATAGATGTGAATTTTAAATTTTATTTATAGATAATGTGAATAGTTTAAAAAAATAAACCGACTCCAAATATCTGCCGACTGTACCTATATTTTAAAAACTACTAAATCGATTTTGATGAAACTTTTACTGTTCCCTAAATTGGAATATACCTGATTTAAATAAAAAAGTAGTATCTTGATATGGCTTTTTGTTCCCGAGAAATTCTTGGACAAATTATAAACAAAAGTAAAACGAAATTTAATACATGCGCCTAAACAGATCATTATACTCAAATATTATCCAATTCCAACAATATTACATACATGTCAAACTGATTATCTCCGTTTTTCCTTCGGTTGAACAGTATCTGTAAACCATTGAAGAGTTAGAAAATAAAATATAAATAATAAATATTCACGGGACAAATTACACTTACTGATCTAACCCCAAAGTGAGCAAATTATTTGCTTGTGTTATGGGTACGATATGTATGGTTGTCAACAATACTAATACATAGAAATACATATATAGATACTGGAATATATTTAATAAATACCCAGACCCGGAAATACAAACATTTATGCTCATCACACAAATGCTTGTCCCTCTTGAAAAATTTTTTTTACAAATTATCTATTATCTTTCTTCTGTCTAAACTTTGTAAAATGTCAATATTTTAATTAAACAAAAAATGAATTTTTTAAATTATAGAAATAAGTTGTGATGTGAAATAATGTTTGTAATTGTATCATGTAACTATAATTAAAAAAAACAAGCCCACTAAGTTTCTTCTCAGTCTGTGGCCGCGTTCTGATCCAGTAGTAATTGTTAAAAAATCGACTCACAACATTTTTAGTTTATTGATAAATAATTATAATTTTAAAATATTTGCACACCATATCATGGTAGAATTGGCCAATTAATCAAATTTTAATAACTTGTAACTCCCATATTCTGGCAAATAAATAATTTCTTTCTATCTTTCGGGGATCGAACCCGAGCCCCGTCGATTGCGTAGTCAGGGCCGCTAACTGCTCGACCAACGGAACGATCAAAGTACCGTAAAGTAAAAACCTACACTTTGAAAGTTTCACGGTCACCTCTGTGTATATAGATTTTAAAAACGGTTTATCACCGTGGCTTTTTTTTTATAGATGAGCTGTTTGTGGTTTAAAAGTCCATATGTTCATACTTCCATATCCATACTTCCATACTAATATTATAAAATACGAAAGTAACTCTGTCTGTCTGTCTGTCTGTTACGCTTTCACGGCCAAACCACTGAACCGATTTGGATAAAATTTGGTAGAAATATAGTTTGAGACCCAAGAAAGGACATAGGATAGTTCTTATCCCGGAAATCCCACGGGAACGGGAATTACGCGGTTTTATATTTTAGATTTTTTTCCACGTGAACGAAGTCGCGGGCGGGCACAGCTAGCATTTACTAACTTTTTATAATATTAGATATCAAACAAGCAGATAGCTCTCGTGATAGAAATCATCGCCTATAGACACCAAAGATGTTAATGTTGCGTTGCAGTCTGTGTAGCGGGATGGTAACGCTACACGCATAAGATAAGAGAGACCTTTTGCACTCCAAACCAGAATACGACAATAACAAGCATCGAAGCTATTGCGGCAGGAATTGATAAATTATGGGTACCATATACCCTTGCGAGACGTTGCGGGAATCTACCATCTAGCAATTACAGACACGTATAGCTAACAGTTCGCGACTCACGAACTGCCTGGCAGAACTGCTTATAGTCTATTCTTAAAACGGGGGCTGCACAGGGGATAAAGTTAGTAAGTTATTTTTTCGATATTCTGTTACAACTATTACAACTAAGAGTATTTTTTCAATCAATCAATTAAATAATATTTATTCGACGTAGGTACATTTAAGAACACTTGTCGACGTCAAAAAAACATAACACAACAAAATATAAAAGACAATTTATACAATATTTGTAAAATACAATTCATAAAAACCACGTCAACCAGAGAGAATTTTGTTTTGCTTACAGAAATGACCAATTATTTAAAAAAAAAATTAAATAAAATATATATTTTAAAATTATAATTTTAAGCAAACATGAAGACGGACATTTATAAAATTAATAAAAATATGTCAATTAAATGTCATAATTACAAAAATTAGATCCAGTGATGTCAACATTAAATTACTATTAATTTATAAATAAATAAATAAATTTTATAAATTTAATAATTAAATATTACAAGAATATTAAGTAGTTGGTACGTACATATATGTATAAGGTAAGAAATTTATTTGCAGACAAGTCTGTTTTCCCTCTGCCTTTTAATTATTGTTGGAACTGTCGGAACTGGCACTGCACAAAGGTCACTCCGATGTGGAAAACGTGTAGCACTACAGCGAATATAGCTGTAGTTTCCTGTATAAATAGCATAACGGTAGTCAAATAAAATGCAAATTAAATTACATCTATTTATTCTCATAGTGCGTTTGATTATGTGTTTAATGAGAGGCTTTAATTTATACATACATCATATTTTTACCCGATTGCGTTAGAAGGAGTGGTATGTTTTTTTTTATATCATAAGATAGCAAACAAGCAGATGGGTCTCCTGATGGAAAGAGTCAACCATCGCCTATAGACATCAAAGGTGTTAATGGTGCGTTGCTATCTTGTGGCGAGGTCTAATGCCACATGCATAAGTTTACTGGCTACCTTTTTGTTACGTATGTATGTTTGTATATATCTTTAGCACGCTCTGTGGCCTAAACGACTTGATGGATTTAAGCTTGAAAGGTGTAATTAGATTCGTCTTAATTGTGAGAGAAGAAGGATAATTATGTGTTTTCGAATCGGGTCGCAATCGTTTATCGTTTTTATAATAAATGTTTTATTATCGTGAAAACGTGATAGCAGTGTTTTTTTTTTAAAGAAGTGAACAGAATTTTAAGGAGCCATCACTAGCTACTACTTAATATTGCAAATTTCCATGCGTACTTCAATGTTCACGAAGTGGTGTATAATGTATATAGAGTTACCACTTGCCATTTCTTGATTAAAAGGCTACCAGGATCAAAATTGCGGATTTAAGATTTTTTTACGGAAGATAATTATGAAGATTATGGGATAATCAAGGCGGCATTATTTTATAACAAAACCTTTGCTTTTTTTAATTTCTACATATATCTTAGTAGAAGAATTGAGTTTTCAAAATATCTTCAGTTTTATAAGCACATGTAAGAAATCGCAAAAGTTTAAAAACGCGAACCGACAAATTCAATGTAAAACAGCCGCGGCGAATCAGTCAAATCACAGATAACAGAACGCTTCTGTTTAGTCGGACTGGCCAGTCGTAGCGAAATATGTATGAATACGACCGTTTTACTTATTCAACTTTAATAATGCAGGTTCTTAAGTTATTGTAGCGAGAAAAACGGGCTAACCCGAAAAATACGTAGTATTTGGCCACCCTAGGTGTATATTTTTTATGGTTGTTGAGTTGTTCGTATGCCCAAAGAAACCAATAAAACTTATGTCGTGAAATTCATTCAGGCAAATATTGCTTCAAAAATTATTAATAAAAAAATGTGTAAACGGTTTACCCTACAAGCCATCCCTGAAACTTCCCGCTAAGTTAAGGGTATTTTAAGCTCAAAAATTTAAAAACTATAAGCATAGATTTTTTCATTTCAAACATCTATTTTGTTAAAATGGCAGTATATTGATTTTTGAAAAGCTGTAGGTATATTTTGGAAACGTTGACTGAATTTGATCTTTCAAATGACATTCAAGTCAATTTTTACAATCTTAAATTCTGCTTTATCTAAATAATCGATAGGTTAAAAAATTTCGAAATATAAAATTCATGTATACACAATAAAATTATTATTCCTCCCGCAAAAAAATGTTAAAATTGCTTTATCGTAGCCACTTCGCCGACAGACAAATCAGTAAATTGTAGTACAATTAGGCGTGCAAGGGAACAGAAGTAATGATTTGTAATATAATTCGATCAGAATAAAATTAGCCTTAATCGGGAACTCAGGAATATAATCTACCCTCAATTCGCACAATATCAAGTACAATATGTATTGCTTCTACCAAACAGATTAGTGTAAACACTTCCGAATCAGAAGCGAGTACGCATAACAGGATTACCTGTTCTACGCTTATAATTAAAGCAATCGTGCGTGTATTTACACGTACCTAGAATTCTTGATTGGAGTTTTGTTTGTTTCGATTTTGTATATATTGGGTAGAGTAAAACCGTATTAGCTTTGGTCGAATAAAACGATATTAGATTTAATTAGATTACAAAACCCAAACTAATATTTAAATGAGTATTAGATTTTACTACATCAGAATATATTGCCTGTAGCAATAGCATCAATGCGTCTAAGACATTCGGTTAATTTACACATATTACATGCTTGCCACGCATAGCAGCTTCTCGTTTACATATTTGGTAGCGATAGTGGTTGTTATTTATTCCATCAGAAGAGCTCTCTGCTTATTTGCTGCTGCTACGATATAGAAAAATCTTTAAGTTATCAAAAGTTCTTGAAAGTATAATTTGAAAGAAAAAACTTTTTCGTAAGTTACAATTGTTACCTCTACTAAGCTAAAAGGTTTCTACAAGGTCTCGCCTATGTTTGGTACCGTCGCTTTAACTATTCCTTCCTTTAATGACGCCAAAGTTTGTCACTAAATTCTGATTTATAGGGTAAGGTAGCCAATAAACTTACGCATATTACTATCCTGCCACACGGATATCAACACACCATTAATAACTTTAGTATCTACTAGCTGTTGCCTGCGACTTCGTCCGCGCGGACTTCGTTTACTCCACACTGCTTCTCCCCCGTAGGTGATAGCGTGATATATAGCCTATATGTTGACCCAACCTGTTAGTAATATTCATGCAAAATTTAAGGTAAATCCATGCAGTACTTTTTGAGTTTACCCCGGACATACATACAGACAAACAGACAAAAATTCTAAAAACTATATTTTTGGCTTCGATATCGATTATAGATCACGCCCCAAGTATTTTTTAAAAAAAATATTCAATGTACAGTTTTGACTTTCCTACGATTTTATTATATGTAAGTATAGATAAGCGATGTATATTTTTTCAATCGAGAAAACCGTCTGCTTCTTTGATATCTTATATAAAAAATATTATATTATTATATATATAATTTTTAAATATTATTTGGAGGTCAGTCCCCAAATGGAATCGACTCATTTGTTATGACATTATAATAAATTTTGCGGGGTTTCCTATTATACACAAATGTTAAATCGCATTATTTTAATCAAGGAAAATTATACGCTACTGTAGAGTTGTAGCCACGTGTATTATTCATCCTAAAATTCATAATATATTAGATTTAATAGAAGTATAACAACAGCAAATATAATGTTAACTAAGTTAATTTACTGAGTCGGGACTTCATATGAGGCGAACAAGCTAAGTGTATTTGGGAACAGTTCGCTCAATATGAAATGCCGAAGTAATATCTAATCAATTGTTCAACAGTTGCGAATCGCTAGGGTAACCATTTTATATTGACTTAAATAACCTCTCATTTATTATTATGGTGAATCATCTTGCTTGAAACCGGTATATAAATACCGGTTAGTATAGAATTTTAGCTGTTTTTATAAAAGATTTCGCCTAGAGCATAGCTGAGATGAGAGCGTTTTATAAACCAGTTTAAGCCAAAAGCACGAAAAGTACGTTACACGCAGTGCGGACAAAAATTGAAAGCGGCGGATCTCAAAAAAAATTAAAAAAAACTTAGATATAATTTTGCTCTTTAGAGAAACCGGTACTTTTGAGGTTAAGATAGGGCCAAACTTTAACAAAACGCGTTGTGTTCTTGCGCTGATTTATGTTTGAAAATTAACCGGTAAACAAGACCTTGTGATAATGGAGGAGAGACGGACGGAGGAAAAGGAAATAAAAATGTAAAGTTGATCACACTAATGTTAAATACGTAAGTTTGTATTTGTGGTGTGTGGATGTCGATCACCTCTTGACAATGATACAGTTTGCGGATTTTGCTGAAACTTAATATATTTATATGCTGTCTGTGATTAGACCTATTAAGTAGGCTACTTTAATCCTGTAAGAATGCAAAATTTTCGTAAAATTTTGGCAGACCTTTAATCAAGTACTTGACGATATGTTGGGTCAAAAGAAAAAATATAGTAATCTCCATTGTTGAGTAAACAATAGAAACTGAACGTTTGACTGTGATTCATCATAACTGATCAGTTTGTCGTTTGGCGATGTAAAATTTTCCGCCGCGAATGTCATTAATAAACAACTTCATTCTGCTACTTGCAATAACAAAAATTACAAATTTATGAGCTACTCGAGTACCGGATAGTCAATATACAACCAGTATTCTCCAGGCTGCTACTGAGATCTTTCTAGATTTAAAAAGCCCGGATAACATTGTTTGTCATTCCATAATATCGGAATCGAGAATTCAGGATCTTAGCCACAATAAAAAAAAACAGGTAATCTATTTTCAACACAAATATATGCAATTAAGTGTAACTGTGTGAATACAGAATATAAATAGTTAATAGATGAGATCAGTGCTAACTATTGTACGTTTAATATCAACAGAAATGAAAAACGTTTTGTATATAAAAAAAGTACTAATACCTAATATTCGCGAAATGATAATGCCCTGGAGCCATGTCTAATTAACGGCGGCGCGACGTCATTTTTACGTCACATACTTGCTTGACAGTACTGTAACGTGACTATCTTTTTAAAACGGGCATTCACAACTGACGTCACTATAATGGTGGTCGCGCGTTGTTTGCATATAATGACATCAATTGTGAACACACATTCATTATTCATTATCTATTTGCAGAATTTTAATACCAGGCTCATATTTTTTAATGCCAAGAGAACATATTCAATTAATATCTGTTTTTGTAATAAGCCGTAATAATAAGTAGTATTAAGTACAATGGCAGATTTTGCAACAGCTAAATAATTTTCCGAAACATTGTACAAAACAAATATTTTGAACTCTAAGAGTTCTTGCCCTTTAGTCCTGACTTGGAAGATGCCTGTGATAATAAATCCGTAGATATTGGCAAAATATCACGTTTATTATTTAATATTAGGTAAAAAAACTTTTAATTGGAGTTTGTGTTTACTTTAATAAGGCACAATGACGTTTTTAGGATTTTGATAGTATCAAAATATAAAGTCGTTTGTTTTACAAAATTACCTACACTTGAAAACTGTGTAATTTATTTCTACTGCTTGCTTACTACTTTCTTTGGATTTTATATTTATTTCAAAAACTAATTCTCTAACCACCGAGAGAAGTTAAGGCTGAAGTCTAAAATGTTTCATAATCTTTTACTATGTACTTTCGACGAGCCGACATTTTTAAATAGATAATTACTACCAGAACAGAATGCAGATTCATCTGTAATTTTGGATATTATAGATGTCTATGTCTAAAAATAAATCAACCAAAACTCTTTATAAATAAGACCGAGAAAAAGTTTTAATTAGCTTTAGAATTTTCAGATTAAAGTTGTGTCTGCTAAGTCAAATGAATTTTGAACACGTGTCTAATTGCATCCCATTCCGAGGAGGCTTGGAATGGAAACAAGATACCTACCTATGTAGATATCTAACCACTAAAACCTCAAATGACTTATTACAGTGCAATTTCGAGTTCCACGTACTGTCTTACTGCTGCCACTGGAGGCTGTGTACATCTGTTTTTACCATTTAGATGTATGCGTTAGCACAAAACTACACTATTGTTCGATAAAATAAACAAAACTAACATGATAATTATTATAAATTAGATACTGGTACTATAAAAACTAACAAAGAAAAATTTTCGGAACACAGAATTTGAACCTGTGACCTTGCCTTTGCCGAGACACTTAGACACTTGTACTCTTTTACAATTCACATAATCTAAGCTAGAATTTAAATTGTCTAGCCTAGTATTAATGATTCACTAAATCTGAATGATTCACCCTTCATAGAGTGAAATGCTATTCGACTCTACTGAAGATGATTCGGTTGGGAAGGGAAACGTTTTTTTTATATCATAAGATAGCAAACAAGTAGATGGGTCTCCTGATGGAAAGAGTCAACCATCGCCTATAGACACCAAAGATGTTAATGGTGCGTTGCTATCTTGTGGCGAGGTCTAATGCCACATGCATAAGTTTACCGGCTACCCTACCCTCTAAACCGGAACACGACAGTGACAAGCACTGACGCTATTGCGGCAGGAATAGGTAAGGCGGTGGTACCAGACCCGGGCGAGACAATGCAGAAGTCTACCTAGTAGTTACGATGACAGTGACTTGCGTAGCCAATCGGTCTCCTTTTACGACCTGCCTGGCAGAACGGCAGGTGGTCTATTCTTCAAAGGGGCCCGGAAGCAACACTGGGCCTTTGTTTCTAACGTGGAAGAAAGTGTGGTGGAAGTGGGTGGACTATTGTGCCACTGTGGTCTTCTCCAATTTTCAGGTTTTGATAAGTTTGCCCCATTCCTTACAATACTTTTCGTTTCCGTTGCATCACAGCAGTTCCATATAAAGTTTCGCGGAAATTTTGCAAATTAAATACCACAATTTCTTCTTTCAACAAGAAATATATGGTGTGTGAATTATGTAACAGTACAAGTGTCTATTTTTAATAATAATTAGAAAAATTTATATTGTGTAAGAGCTAACATATTAATTTTTTACTTTAGCAAATAAAACATTAAATAATAGCAATACCTCCTTTTATGACACAAGATGAAAGGCACCAAAGATGTATATTGTTATGGTGCATATTTAACATCTGCGGTTTCTACAAGTGACAGAAATGTCTTACCATAAGAAAAGTCATCTCACATCTGCTATCTTGTACCACAAAACATTAATAACGTACTTAACTAGTAATTATATTTTGTACTAGCTGCTGCCAGCGACTTTGTCCGGGCGGACTTCGTTTACTCCGCACTGCCCCTCCCCCGTAGGTGATAGCGTGATAATATGTAGTCTATATGTTGACCCGACCTGTTAGTAATATTCATACAAAATTTGATGTAAACCCATGCAGTACTTTTTGAGTTTACCCCGGACATACATACAGACAAACAGACAAACAGACAAAAATTCTAAAAACTATATTTTTGGCTTCGATATCGAATGTAGATCACGATCACGTAGTATTCTTTTAAAAAAATACAGTTTTGACTTTCCTACGATTTTATTATATGTATATAGATTATATACTACCACGCCCATGACCATGCATCAGTAAATTTATGTAATGTCAATATGAGACAAAAATCTCTTACTCTTACTACCAGATGAGAAGTTTTATAACCCATTCCATGACGAGAACAGCATATCATTAACATCTTTGATGATTATAGACGGCAGATTTTTCTTACCCCTCTTTTGTGCTTTAATAATTAATTTAACGCAGTAAAACTGCAACAACCAATTTTCAACCTCCAATACCTCTGAGACTCTGAATCAGATCTTCACAAAATATATATGCGGTCAAAACGGAAATATACTCACTCAAAGAAAAAAAATTACAAGTCCGTATATATATGACGGAATGATACATACATCGCGCTAAAGCGAATCTTGGCCCTAGGACGACAATATAATATAACTGTGGCACTGAAGATCAGATATGGTTACCCGAGTCGACAGTCTGTCAATATACGTTATAAGATGCCCTAATTGGATGCCATTGAGTTTGGTGCATCCTGCTGCAATTTGAATGTCGTGTGATTGAAATGCTAGTTGGTTATTTACGTTTCTCATTCATTCGTAATTAGCGCTCGTTACGTCAAACCGTTAAAACCATTATTACTTGCAAACGTATTAGGCTTGTGTATGTTAATTATAATGACGGATCCAAATTGAATTGAATATTGTTAATTTTCTTACTAGCGTTAAACTTTTTAGGAATGTACAAAGGTATGAATAGATGCTTATTATTTTCCAATAAAATCCATATCCAATAAAATCCATTTGGATGCAAGGTTACTGTAGTTTTAACTTTTAAATTATTATTTATCCTGAGCGGTGTTACCCGCGTTTGTGCTTATGCTTCTAAGTAGAAGGCCACTTCTAACCTTGTACAAATCCAAAAAAAAACAGTACTGTTCCCGAGAGTTAGAACAATGACTTTTAACGCAGACAATCCCGCGGACAACAGCTGATATAAAACGAAAAACAATTTTTAAAATCAGATACATTAAAAAATAGTAAATTCTAACAAAAATAAATTTCAGTTTTTTTACATTAATTATTGAAATTTTTATTACAAATCCGATCCGTATTTTTAAAAAAATTACAGAAGTTTTTAAACGAAAACGAAAATTTTATCCAAGAAATAGATATTAACACGTTGATGTTATGTTTTTCAGACCATTACAAAAATAAATCACTGTCCGTATTCGCCACCGACCACACAGCCCATAGACACCTAATAATAGGCGAATGACTTGTGTCAACACATCTGACTTATAGTTCCGATGTAAATGTCCGCGCGCCAATGAGTAGTGATCGGGTAATCAGTGTCGACCAATCAGATGCTCTGTACATTACTATCTTTCACTGTGGCCTTGAGTTAGCCAATTACGGCGTTGCAACCCCACTTCGTCTTACTTCAGCTAGTTGCCAGAATGGATTAAATACGAAAAATCAAACATTAGCCGTCTATAGGCTGTGTGGTCGGTGGTATTCGCACTCAAATGGATAACAATTTTCAGGACAAATACATTCTCAGCCAGCATAATTGCATTTTTTATGAGAGTGAGCAGGCAAATTATAGGTGTTAGATTTTTATGGAGCCTGGGGAAATATCAACAACTTTTTTCCTAACGCAATAACAACGATTATTACGCAGTTGGCAATAAATCTGTCTTGACTATATGAAATATCATCTTTATACGTTCAATATTTTTATAATTTATTTGCGTGTTTAACATTGATCAATGGAGGTTGGAATCACATTGACGGCTAGCTTGTTTTGTTGCTGATGTACCGTGAGCAATGGTGGCTGCTTTCCATCAGGAGGCCAATTTTCTGATATGTCTTTAATTTCTACATATATACACATGCATACATATATATCTTCATGCCAGATCCCTTACGAGGTAGGCGGAGAGAACCGAGTGCCAGACATAACGATCCTTGCAGGCTTGTCTCACTTCCTCCACATTCATTACTCTCTTCATATGAACACGCCGATTGCGAAGACTGTTGACACCATCTTCGGACAGTACTCGATCAATCTGATCATGGTACGTCAGTCTTGGTCTTCCCGGGTACCTACATCCTTCCACATTCACATATCTGTTTTCTGTGTGTATATGTTTTGTTAACCTTTTATCTACTAATCTTATTAGATGAAAGGTTAGCCCGGCCCGCGAGTGTTACGCCACGCCAAAGATAGCAATGCACTATTAACAACTTTAGTACCCATAGGCGTTGATAGTTGACTCTTTCCATCAGGAGACCCATCTGCTTGTTTGCTATTTTATAATATGAAAAAAAATAGAAAATGTGTTAGACTCGCTAAAAGGAATCCAAGAATTTTCAAGCACGTATTCATCATTTAAAAAATAGTGTGATGTCCTTTAATACAAAAAAACCCAAGATACACAATCAGTAATATCTCAAATATCTCAAAAACATCGTCCAAAAATGAGTCTCGGACTTGTAAACTTGTGCATACGATATTAATAACTGCCACACAGATAGCCACGCACCATTAACATATTTAGTATCCATAGGCCATTGTTATTTCTCTCTTATCATATTTCTTTATTATCAAAAGACCTACCTGATTGTTTGATATCCTATGACATAAAAAATAACTGATAAACAAGTTTTGTTTACACAAGAGCCTACTTTATATAGACGTTATTGTAAAATGCATATAATCAAAGTAAAAATGAATTTCGTAATACAATATACACTTATTTAGTAGTACATTATATTATTAATAAAATTACAATTACACAATAGATGTGACTAAAGTTTATAGCGAATTTTGTAAACATTTAATTAAGAAGCTTTTAGAGAAATTTAAACGAAACATATAAAAATACACTTACATAATTTACGTGATTTAAGTTCAAAAAGAACTTCGAAGCGTTTCTTAAATGTCCCATCTGAATCATAAAAGTCTTGTCTCATGAATGTTTAATAAAATATGGTATGTTTCGATATCCAAAGTACAAAACGAGTATATTCTTTAAAGGATGAGAAGGGATTTCGAATGTAACCTGTTATATCGATAATAATACGTATAAAAACTCAAAACAAATTATATATAAATATTTGAATTATACTTGAACTTAAAATCGATAAGAAGAAATTAGCAAAAATAAATAAGAATTGAAATTCGCAATTTATTCGAATTTGTTAAATTCCAATGATAATTGGCTCAAATGAAACTCAAAACAACGAAGAAATTTGTTTTGATTTATCTGTGTATTTCTACATTAAATTGTTCGTAACGTTTTTATATTTGCATCTACAATAAATTATGTTACATAATTAAAGTAATTGAAGCCGAAACTATTAAATCCATCGGAGTCTAAGGAAAATCTCTTATGCATATGGTTCACTATTAATAAACAATTTTCAATCAAATTAATCAGTGATGAAAATCATACGTCTCCTTCTAGATACCAATATCTTTCAAAGACAACTACAAAATAATATGTTAAGCAGCAAGTTATAGTATTTTTCCTACATATTTAAACTACAGCTATATGTTTAATTTTACCTCATAATCCATTTAACTTTACCATCTCCTCCAACTCCATTTTACTTTACTTTTTTATTCCTAATTCTAAATCACGATATAATTATTAATTCAATCGATATAATAAAATATTTGCATCCCTACATTCAGTATTGACTTAAAGCTCGTCAAAAGGTTTAACGTACCGAGTAAAACGATTAAGGTCTCATCCTGAGTTCCGTTTTTACTCTATTTGTGTTCGGTTGGTTTTGTCGTTTATACCCGCTTGATAAATGAACTCCGAAATTCTGAATCAGACTTGATTGAATCGAATTCGTGCCCGCAGGAGCAAAGTTATTTTCCGACCTATTTCATGCCGCGTCTACGAGCGAAATATCGTTTCTTGCTAGCTAGTATGCTACTATTTACTAATAAAAATATCTGTAGTAGACTTTCAGCCTTCAGGGTATATCTTAGTATTAATATTGACGGACTTTTTGACATTTAGTTAGACAGTTTATTTAAGGTCGGAGCAAAAGTATTTTCGTATTGTTCATACAAAGGAAAATATTTTTAGGTATAATTTTTTAATTATTTATAATATGTATGAACCATTTTGATCGACAACACGTGCCATTCCTGTAGAAACTTTGAGATTTTTGATTAAAAAAATCTGACATTGTTCTTTTGAGGTTAGCTTTATGCTTCCTAAAGAGTTCTGCAATGACCAAAACAGGTGGTTATCTGATGGAGGAAGGAGAGCTATACGGAGGATGCATCAGCACATCCCAGCCAAGCTCTCTCAATTTTTGACGCGTGGCTAAAGATGAGTACGGGCTGGCGTTGTCATGGTGGAATACCACGCCTTTCCTATTCACCAGCTCTGGCCGGTTTTTCTCAATAGCTTTTTTAACCTCATCAGTTGCTGACAGTAGAATTCAGAATCGATATTTTTACTCGATGGCAAAAGCTCATAGTGGAAGATTCCTTTCCAGTCCCACCATACACATAGCATCACTTTGTTCCGAGTCAGGTCGGGCTTTGCCACGGACTGTGGGGCTTGTCGATGTTTCGACCATGATCTTTTTCGCACATTCTAATCATAAGTCACCCATTTTTCATCACCCGTAATCAACTACTTAAGAAATGGTTCGGAATTGTTACGTTTTAACAAAGAATCGCAAATGGAAACACATTGCATTAGGTTTCTCTCAGTGAGATCATGTGGTACACAAATGTCAAGTTTTTTCTTGGCCCCACACTTTCGTAAATGACGTTACTGTTTCATGATCAACATCCAGTTCTTCAGCAATATTGTAGCTACTAATATGTCGATCTTGCTCCACTTTCTCAAAGATGGCACTGATTTTATCTGTGACAGGGCGTTCAGAGCGAATCTCATCTTTCACACTAAAATTTCCTGACTTGAAACGCTTGAACCACATTTTTGCTACTCTTATTGATACCGCTTTAGGTCCATGAACCGCACAAATTTTATTCACGGCGTTCGTCGCATTTTTATCTTTTTTGTAATAAAACTTTAAAATGTACCGAATTTCTTCGTCACGTTCATTTTGCTTGCGTGAAAAGCTCTTACGTATACTCTTTGGAAAAACAATTGAAAAATGGCAGGAACTAGTTTTTTTTTTTCCTATTTATTGCATCTTCAAAATATGTCACATTTTAATGGTATTAAAACCAGCCAGTTACATTCAGTATAGCAAAAGAGTTTTGATTATTAATTTGAATTAATAATACATTCAAAATACGAAAATACTTTTGCCCCGACCACTGCTTTTTTATGTAAACGACCACTAAACGACGAAGTGGCAGGTTCAATAGATCCGGTTTTTCTTATCTAGAAACATGTAAATCGTCTCTGTGGTCTAGTGGTCCCGTGTCGGTGTAAATCACATGAGGTCTCGGTTTCGATTTCCAGGTGGCGCAATTCAAAAATATATTTTTTTAGTTTTTGATAAAAACGACGTTGCCTGGGATAGAAAAGAGCACCGGTTAGTGATAGGCTTGCCACGAATCACATTTTGGGACTAAATAGGAGGCTAATTTGGGTGCATTAGTTGTACTTCTGCCTACCTTTTCGGGGACACAGGCGTGAAAATACTTTTTTTACGAGTAGAAACATGTATGTCTTAAAACTTATGGATAATATTAGGAGATTTTGAAGATAAGAATATAAATAAAATTAGTAAAAAAAACGAAAGTGACAAGTATTGACGCTATTGCGGCAGGAATATATAAAGCGGTGTTATCAGACTCGGGCGAGATGTCGCGGTTGACTCATACGGTAAGATCAAGTTTTCAACTCCCGGAATAGCTAAGCATACATTGAATAAAAGTATTCTGCAGAGAAAACCGACATAAAGATATTTATTTTAACCAGCTTTAGGTTGTTTCGCTTTATCTTATTAAAAGCTTAGCTTGCCCAATTTTACTGTCCCGCCAGAACAGTATTTTTTCTGGATAAATATTCTTGTTGGCCCTGTATCTTTTTCTTTATCTGGCATCGTGCATGCACATGAATAGGATGCTTTCCATCGTCGGCCCTTCTTTTGCAAAGATTTTGCTGATACTTTTTTCGACTATGCTGTAATTAGCGAAACTGGTTAAGTGTATACATTAATAACTAATTAAGTAGTGAACTAGAAGTACAAGTGAGTTTATTTGAAATATCGCAAAATATCATGGTGGTCAGCTAAGTTGTGAATCTGTAAATATTTTTACACAAAAATGCATAACGTTTTCTCCTGTGAACCTGTTCTAAATTCAAAATTATTGAAAATGTTGTAGATATAATTATATATATATATATATATATATATATATATATATATATATATATATATATATAGAGCAACTCTTTTTCCTCTTCACTAGGTTATTCGTCTCACCCGGGTCTGGTAGCAGGGCCTTACTTAATCCTGTCGCAATTGCTACAGTGCTTGTCACTGTCATGTTCCAGTTTGGAGAGTCAGGTAGCGGGTAAACTTATAACAAATTGAAGATCTTCACTATTTAGAATTGGTTAAAACAAAAAAATAATTCGCATTACTTCACTACTTCACATGCCTGTTCGCTGTATAGTAAATAATAATACACTATTGCGATAATAGTTCCCAATGTATATTTTTTTTTTTTTTTTTTTTTTGTAAGTGAGGGATAAATCGGAGGTCGAGGGTGGCCATATTTGATTGATGACGTTGGGACGTTCGTCCATTGTCTGGATAACGGACGAAACAACTGGACGGACATGAATGCGCTCTTTCAATATGAACGTTTCCACCGCAGTTCTTTTGATTCATATTCGTATATGTACATATTTTATAATTTTTTATTGCGTTTCAATGATTAAAATCTGCCTGAAAAAACCTGCCTGATATAAATGCGTGAGTGAGTTGGTTGTTACACTTTTACGTCTAATAACTTATAAAGTAAGCCTTATTTCTCTAAAATTAAAACGTATGAACCTAGTTTTTTAAATCACTGAGGCAAAGACACACTCATGGAAAAGACAAACATTCTGTATAGACACCAAAGATATTAATGGTTGTTATCTGTGGCAGGGTGTCAATAAATAAATAAATATTCACGGGACAAATTACACTAACTGATCTAACCCCACAGTAAGCAAATTATTTGCTTGTGTTATGGGTGTTAGTCAACGATACTAATACATAGAAATACATATATAAATACCAGAATCTATTTAATAAACACCCAAACCCGGAAATACAAACATTTATGCTCATCACACAAATGCTTGTTCCCGTCGGGGATCGAACCCGAGCCCCATTGATTGCGTAGTCAGGGTCACTAACCACTCGACCAACGGGACGGTAATGTCAATGTCACTTGCATATGTTCATCGGCAACCTTTCTCTTCAAACCGGGACACTACAGTATTTAATCATAGACGCTATTGCTGCATGCATAGGTAAGGCAGTGGTACCAGACCCGCGTGACATGTTGCAGAACTCTACCACCTCGTAGTGACGTATACTAGGTAGTGGGCAGTGGCTCGTATAGCCAAACCTTCGCCTTTTGGAAAAGATTAAAGTTTCTACGAATACAATGTAATTAATTGTTATGATTGTAAGACAACTGTATATCAGTTATCAAGAGACAGTGTGTAAACATGGCCGTAGTCAGAAATTAAATGGAAAAAAATTGAATGTAGTTCGAGGGTTGGAAGTTATTTTATTTATAAAATTCAATTTCTAGTGACGAATTTTAGACGTTAGAATCTCAATCGTCAAACCCAATTATGGCCGATATCACAATTTTCATCCATTTTATGTTTTTTCGGCTCATCGGTATAGCGGCACGGACATTTGTTTAGACGCATGAGGTCAATCATGAATTCAAATCAGGACGAGAAATTCGTTTTGAATGAAATTCTCACTTTTTCTGAAAAACGTAACCCGATTTGACATTAGTTAAGCCACCCGTCACATCACGAGAGCTAATTCTGTTCGCTAACCGTAAGTACGCTACTGACACCCTTTAGAGCGATGACACTTTTAACTTTTTGAACATTATAACCTACATATTTAATTTTACCAAAATTTTAATTTATAATATAATATTAAATACCCTCATAACTTCATCATCCACAAGTGTGTGTAAAGGCAGTGGGATATAAGTTATTATATCCTAATTATTTTACAAAGCAGTTCGACTAGACATTTTTCATTCGAACCGCAAGGGACTAAAACGTGCTTCCCGAGTCTGTGTTCCCTGACGAGTACAACCTGGGGATCTTCAAGAGAAAAATGAACAGGTACCTTCTAGGGAAGCGCGTTTCATCTTAGGCCGCATCTTAGCTTACCATCAGGAAAGATCGTGGTCAAGCGCTTCCCTATCAATATTAATAAAAAAATTATGAGTATACATATCTTATTATGATATTGCTCGTACCTATTTAATGTACTAATTTTTATATCGATCAATTCTTTCCATGTTCATTAACCCTCATAAAAAAGCTGTTTTATCCCCACGGGGGCGATTACTTCTATGCTCGGAACCTTGGCTCTAGAGTCTAGAGGATATTCATGTATGTTATGACGATATTTATTTACGTACTTTGCATGTAATTCCTAGGGATATAATGCTATAATACCATGTAGGTATCGATATCTAATTGTTTAATTTACTTGCCAATTTTCCCCAGGCTGCTTCGTTTGTCAAGCTTTCGTTTCGTGCGTTGAGAATATTGTTATTTTATTAAAACATACATTAAAATACATAAACATACATATGTTTTAATAAAATAAGAATATTAATGGAATATTGTTATTTAATTAAAAATATAGAAACCACATTAAAGCTGTTTTATTATACAATTAGCGACCTACCCGCGGTTTCACCCGCGTAGCTTTTGTTCCCGTAGGAATATCGGAAAGGTTTATATACTAAAACCTTACTCAAGAATCAATATATCTATTTAAAAAACCGTTGCGTAGTTTTAAAGATTTAAGCATACATAGGGACAGACAGAGAAAGCGACTTTCTTTTATACTTTGTTTGTTTAGTATCATGCTATTGTTTGTGTTCAATACATGTTTTACTTCGCTATTCTTTCTCCTCTTTCTCTTCCTCAATTCTTTAAGAGGTACGCTGAAATAAATAAGTGGCATGTTGTGGCACAGATGTAGCAGGTTCTGTGGACAAACTTTTTTTTCTTAATAATTTAAATATTCTGAATACTAAAGACATATCTATACAGATCTATACTGAACACAATACTTGTATGTAGGGTTGTCCAAAACCAAGACAAATGCATAGGGAAATCGCGTTTGTTTTTCAACACGAGCAAGCATTTATGCATAAAGTGGAAGAGTTCTGCAACATTTCTATTCCTATTCCTGTCGCAATAGGATCGATGCTTTTCGCTGTTGTGCTCAGATTTGAAGGGTAATCTTTGGTGTGTATAGAAGATAGTCATCTCTTTCTATGAGGAGAACTATCTTTTTTTTATATATCATAAGATAGCAAACAAGCAGATGGGTCTCCTGATGGAAAGAGTCAACCATCGCCTATAGACACCAAAGATGTTAATGGTGCGTTGCTATCTTGTGGCGAGGTCTAATGCCACATGCATAAGTTTACCGGCTACCTTACCCTCCAAACCGGAAAACGACAGCGACAAACACTGATGCTATTGCGGCAGGAATAGATAAGCCGGTGGTACCAGACCCGGGCGAGACAATGCAGAACTCTACCACCTAGTAGCCACGATGGCAGTGACTCGATAGCCAATCGGTCGCCTTTTACGACCTGCCTGGCAGAACGGCAGTTGGCCTATTCTACAAAGGAGGCCGGGACCAACACGGCGAAAATTGTCTATCTGCTAATAGCTATCCTATGAAATAAAATAAAAGTAAATACCTAATAAAATAAATAAAATTGATAAATATGACTTCATTTATGAGTGTTTCTTGTAATCTAAATTAAACACTAGAGGGCTCGGTCAACTTCGTATCACTTTTTAATACTATTTTTCTCGAAAATTTTCTATATATCCTCACCTTTTAAACTTTTCATGGACCTTCATGAATATGCTAAAACCAAAATTAATCAAATCGATCCGAGTTTTATCTAGACTAACGTCTAAAGTAAAAATATGTAACTGAGGTCCAAAGTAGAGAAACCGAGTAAGAAGTTTATATATTTTGCAGACGTTGACTATACTTCTGAGACTTCTAAATCACAAGACACGATTGTAATTACACATTAAGCTTTCTTTCGTCTTTAAGAAGATGCCTGTCGGCCAGTAAGGCGGTGATATTATTTTTTTAAAGGGAGCCCAAAGCGAAACTAGTGTTTAAGTATTTCTTATCTATTGATTTAGTGTTTGCTTGTGAGTATTTGGTAGTAATATTTTTTCGGTCAAAATAATAATCAATGCATAATCGAAAAACCTTGTCCGGGGTTAATTCACTTGACCATTGTATGCTTTATGGCAACCCTAGTTGCATCCTGTAACTCATTGAATCGGACTTTACCCTACGCCATTATAATTCCGGCTATACGTCATACCATTTCCATATTTATATTTGTTTTCGTTTTGATTCGTATGAGAGATATCGAACGTTGGACTGGGGAGCTTAACACTAATAAAATTGTAATATTTGTTCTTATATATGGGTTTTGCTTAGTATCAAAGTGTATTTTTATATTATTTTTGTATTTCAACAACCAGGAGGATTCTGGTTCTTATATTAGAAAAAGGTGAACTATAAAATCTATAAATAAATAATGAATCACTAGGCAAATAACACTTGTGGACTAATTCAGAAAATTAGTTGTGATAGAATAGAATAGAATCAGCTTTTATTTCAAATTAGCTGTTGCCTGCGACTTCATCCGCGCGGACTTCGTTTACTCCGCACAGCTCCTCCCCCGTAGGTGATAGCGTGATAAATTTGTAGCCTATATGTTGACCCGACCTGTTAGTAATATTCATGCAAAATTCGAAGTAAATCCATGCAGTACTTTTTGAGTTTACCCCGGACATTCATGCAGACAAACAGACAAAAATTCTAAAAACTATATTTTTGGCTTCCATATCGATTGTAGTACGCCCCAAGTATTCTTTTAAAAAAATATTCAGTGTACAGTTTTGACTTTCCTACGATTTTATTATATGTAGATAAGTATTCGTCATGAATCATGATAGCTTTTTTAACGCCGATTTTAAAAAAGAACATGTAATACAAGTACACATAAAGGCTTTGTTATCTAATATCAGTCAATAAATGTGCTTAATTTTTAGGTTTTTAATCAAAATATAAAACAAGGCAAAAAATACAAATCTTTAAAGTATCATCACCATGAAATATTACTTACAATGTCAATCACAATTTCAATTTGGAAAATATGTTTTAAATGTATATATCATAATTCTACTAAAATACAAAAATATACTCAATGCTCTTAGATAAATAAATGATTGGTCTCGCTGCGAAGACCAATCATTTATCTATGTCAATGCTATAAATCTATCTATATCTATCTATATATATCTATCTATCTATATACATATAATAAAAATGTAAGAGGTCGAATTCTGTACATTGAAGATATTTTAAAAATTTTTTTGGAAGATACTCTTTAATCGACACTGAAGCGAAAAATGTATTTTTTTAATTTTTGTCTGTCTGTATCAAGGCCGCGCATCACGCCGAATCTACTGAACGGATTCAAATGAAATTTAGCATGGTTAAAATTCATACTCCGAAAAAGGTTATAGGATACTTTTTATCCCAAAACTCAATATGGTTCCCGTAGAATAGGGGATGAAAATAAAAACGTATATTTAGCTTTAATTCATTAACCTGCAGTCCGAAATCCTTTATTATTATTTTGTTCAAAAGTAAGTACTATAAAGATTATCCCTTACAAATTTCTAAGTCATCAGTTTTATAATTTAGAAGTTACAGACATCACAAGTTTCAACGGTTTCCGGGTGGAGAGTCCAGTTGAACGTGACACCCGCATTGTATACAAAACCTTTGAACGCACGGCTCATTATAAGTTAGGGTAATCATTTCATAATGTACAAATAATGGATATAACCTGAGAAATCAGTTTAGAATATATACTGTTTTATTAAAATGTTATAAATGCAATTTTACTAGCCTAAAAATGAGTAAAATATGTGTACAATGTAAACCTATAATATATTTGAAAATAAAACAGGTCATTTTTCAGTTTTTTGCCAATATCTCAGAAAATATGCATCTAATCGATTTTAAGTATACTAATAAAATTTGTTATTTATAAAATTTTACTTAAGGATAGGCTATTTGAAAAATTCATTATTTTGTTTTACATTGCATAACGTAAAAAAGGGTAAAAAATTATCTAACCGCCCATACCCGAAATACGTAGGCAGAGGTACAAGAAGTGTACCCACGATTAGCCGTATATACCATCTCACACAATGTGGTAGGTGGCAAGTCTATTGCCAACCGGGCGATTTCCAATCCCGGGCAACGTTGTTTTATCAGAAAAGTTAAAAACACGCTTTGTTTTGCCCGACCCGGGAATCGAACCCGGGACCTCATGTGGTCAACGATGACAACGGGCCACTAAACAACACGGTGAATGAAACTTCTGCGAAGTGTAGATGGAGTGCCTAAACTACTTAGTGTACTCATTAAAGTCAGACTCCAAAACACTTTTTAAAAAATTGTTAAGTAAAATATACGAACATATACTTATAACTTCAGTCCTGGATAAAATCAACATCTTACAGAAAAAACTTTAGACAAAGATAGCTTCATCAAAACAAATTCAATAAAAAGTTACGTAACTTTCTTTTATTTGTGAGAATCGAAAATCAAAAATGTGAGAAAAAAAAATACGTGGCTTTGTTGTTTTTTACTGAAGTATCATCACTCCCGGTTCCCTTGCGGGGTAGGCAGAGTAAACCGAACGTCTATAGACTTTCCGTTTCACCGCGATTCACCGGTTTGTCTGTTGGTGATATAAATGGTAATCCTCATCGCCGTATATACCGACACGTTAACGATTATCGACTATTTTTAGCGATAACTGGGACCGAAAGTTTTGCGTGCTCATCCGAGGCACGGGAGTGATAATATACCACTCCGCCGAGTTGCTACTGAGATTTTAGATTTTCGGGAAAATCCTTGAAAATATCTCAATAACACGTTTGCCCGATCCGGGGATCGAACCCGGGACCACATGATCTGAGCCGAATAGGCTATCCCAAGACCACGAGGCAGAGTAGTTTGTTATTAATAAAAAAAACCCTTGACTGCTTATCTTGCTTATTGAAAATGATAAAAATATACATTAAATCTTTTAGAGATTTAAAAATAATAATACTGCAAATCGTTTTCAATGAACAAAGATAAGCTTCTTAGTCAAAAGCTATTTTGTTTTTTATTAATAACAAACCACAAAGCCATGTGTTAATTAATTTATTTTTATACTTCCCGCTACAAAAAGTGCCTTAAATAAAAATGATTCAAAAAAATAAAACTGAATAAATAACTTTTCATCTTTCTAACTAGGTATATATTTTTAACTTACCGCTACGTGTCTAGATAAGGAAGTTATTGATTTTACCCCGATTTACGAAAATCGAGTGTTCACCAGATCTCCACGTTTTGAGGTCCTACGAACCTTTTTCGACTACTTTCATGATGACGTGTGTGTGTGTGTGTGTGTGTGTGTGTGTGTGTGTGTGTGTGTGTGTGTGCGTGCGTATGCGTATGCGTATGCGTATGCGTATGCGTATGCGTATGCGCATGCGTATGCGTATGCGTATGCGTACGCGTACGCGTACGTGTACGTGTACGTGTATGTGTATGTGTATGTATATGTGTGTATGTAAACATCTCATAACTTTGAACGGCTTGACCGATCGAAACGCGGTTAATAGGATTCGATTGGATTCCACTCAACTTAGACTTCCTAAAAATTTTAACCAATTCAGTCAAGGAGATTTTGAGAAATTTTGAACAAACCTCACATAATTTTTTGGCAAAACAGTAATTTTTTAATACAATTTCCAGATTAATGTACCGATAGAGTACAAAATTTAATCAGCTTTACATCTTAAAAAACTGCGACCAATGCATAAATTGCATCAACATTTATTTATCCGTTCCGGAGTTTATAGTTGACGAAAAATTTTGCAAAAGTATTTTTTCGGCATAATTTCGAAATTTTTTAACTAATCATTTTTAATCTCTTCTGCAATATTTAGTACTTACTAAAAAACTACATTGAATGCCTTCTTTTCTGCAATATTTTAGTACTTACTAAAAAACTACATTGAATGCCTTCTCTTCTGCAATATTTTAGTACTTACTAAAAAACTACATTAAAACTTATTACATATTGTTTAAATAACTTTCAGGTTTATATACCGATTGATATAAAAATCGAATTAGAGTTTCCCTCTAAAAAACTGCGCCAAATACTGGAAATTGGGTCAAAATCGTTTGATTTATTTGGGATTTGTCAATGACGAAAATTTATAAAAAAAAGTTTTTTTTTTTACATTCTTTACATACAGTACTTTACATACAGTTAAAGACTTTTGCTTTACGGTGTGTGATCTTTCTCCCAATAAAAAATAGTTTCTGCAAAAATGATCTTTAGTCAAATATAGTCATATGGAATGAGTATATAATGTCAGGCAAATAAAACTGCAAGCATGACTCTCAGATTAACATAATCTGAGGCATGACTGTAGAAAAAAAAGGCGAGGTGACTTTAGTTAAACGCTGCCCTATAAGGCACAAGGGTCGTTATTAAAGTGAACGTGTTTTCAAATCCATAATTAAAGAATTCTTTCTTAATATTTCTCCTTTGATAAAAGTGCTTCGCCGTCCAAAGTATTGCTGAATACGAGAAATACTGTGGTCAATTACTAATAATTACTCTGCAAGGATGGCCAAACACGAACGAAGTCGCCGGTACAGCTAGTTTAATATTATAAATATAAAAATTTGTTAAAGAAATATAACTTACAAAATCTCGATATTAAATGAAGGAAAATTAAACAAGCATTTGTTTATGTTAATCAAACACTGGTATTCCTGCAAACACTGAAATAATATTTTAATGTGCACTTTAAATTTTTTTCAGACACTCAAATCTGACCAGAAATCTTATTGTGGATGTCGTGCATGATAGTCAACGATGCCATATAAATACGGTAAACGTTAATCTATTATATAACAAAAGATCCAAGAAAACATTTCTGTGTATAGGAATAACAAACAAACAAAAACTTTAATTTTTATAATAGTAGAGTGCTAACAATAATACCACAGCTATAAATTTTATTAACCGGAACATAATTATACGTTCAGTATTTGTGGTACAATTTTTGATTTGTTTAGTAAAACGTACTACTTACTTCGGTTTGATAAAATTGTAAATTATAAATATAGGCATAACTACGTTTATAATTTTAATTTTTAACGAACCGAATATTCAATCGAAGCAATTGAGCGATGTTTGAATAATGAAATCGAATCGTAACGATTCGTTCGGCATAATCCAACGATCAAAGTATTTCGTTTAGGTCGTGTGTGTTTATTCTGTAGTCGATTTAAATCCATATAGTGTCCATAACCAAGATTTTATTTAGCTGATCGGTGTAGCTTCGCCCGCGAGTAGATTAAAATATCGTCGATAATATTTTTTATATAAACTTTCATCCCCTATTTCAGGCCTGAAAGGGTTGAATTTTGAAAGAAGCGTAGCCTATGTTTGACCTTAGATCTTAAACTATCTCTATGCCAAATTTTATCAAAATTAGTCAAGCGGGTTTGCTGTGAAAACGTTTTTATTTCAAACTAGCTGATCCGTATAGCTTCGTCCGCGAGCGGATTAAAATATCGTCGATAGTTTTTTTCATATAAACTTTCATCCCCTATTTCAAGCCTGAAGTAATTGATTTTTGAAAGAAGCGTAGCCTATGTTTGACCTTAAATCTTAAACTATTTCTATGCCAAATTTTATCAAAATTAGTCTTGCGGTATTGCTACGAAAACGTAGCAGACAGATAGACAAAATCAGACTTTCGCATTTATAATATTAGTATGGAGTATTGATATGGAAGTATAGATGGATAATTTACATAAAATTTCAATTTTATCTTTTGAAGTACCTATTGAATCTTAACTATTAATAAAAAATTTGTTTTAAGAGTATTTAAGTATTAGTAAAAGTATTGAATCTTAACTATTAGTAAAAAAAACGAATTACTTAACAAGTTACTCTAAACGAATTAAGATTTGCTAGAAAAAATATAATGTGCGCTGAATATTCGTTCAATTTCTCAATTCGCTCAATTCTTTGATAAAAACTATTATCGACGAAATATTTTCGATTATGAAAGAACAAACAAGTCTTATGCATTCATTATTGTTAGTTACCGACTTTACAACATAAACAACAACATACTTTAACCCTAATGGTTCACCGTGTACACATAAAGAAACATTTATTAGCTAAGATACCTTTTAAAGCAGCAACCGCATTGTCAAAGCCAGTACTGAACTACTGCACATATTTGATAACAAAGTCATTAGTGCGTCATTTCATGAAATGGCGGCAACGCTGACTAATGTGCAACTTTATCTTATCTTGAACATTACTTTAGTTAATATGTTTTAAAATTTGTAAAAACTAAACGAACAAGGTTGTTAAGATTAAGAGAAATTTTAAATTGACGAGATGATAACATCACACGATGAGAAAATTACTTCCCGTGCAGATTCGCGCCCTTTTTGAGGAAATATCAACTGCCTTACTGCTAGGCATATTGTAAAACTCGTGAGAAGGCTAGTCGCTAATTTGCCCCATGTTGGTCCAGGCCTCCTTTGAAGAATAGACCATCTGCCATTCTGCCAGGCATTTCGTAAAAGGCAAATGATTGGGTATGCGAGTCACTACCATCGTGGCTACTAAGTGATAGAATTCTGCATTGTCTCGCCCGGGTCTAGTACAACTGACTTACCTGTTGCTACCGCAATAGCGTCAGTGTTTGTCACTGTCGTGTTCTGGTTTGGAGGGTTAGGTAGCCGGTAAACTTATACATGTGGCATTAAGAGACCGCTACAAAGATGGCAACGCACCATTAACGTGTCTATAAGCGATAGTTGTCTTTTTCTATCAGGAGTGCCATTTGCTTGTTTACCACGTAATAAAATAAAAAATACGTACCATATCGTGACCAAAACTACATAAATGGGTGATAGAGTTCTGCATCGTCTCGCCCGGGTTTGGTACCACTTTATCGATATCTATAGAGTTGCAGTTTGTCACTGTCGTGTTCCAGTTTGGAGGTTAAGGCAGATGGTAAATTTATGCATGTGGCATTGCCATCTTGTCACACGGATATCAATGCACAATTAACATCTTTGTTGTGTAGACAATGGTTATCTCTTTCCATCAGGCTACGTATACTCCATCAGGCGAGTTGCCTTTCTTTTCCAATTTCCATTGTGCTTCTTTGCTTTGTTATGAAATAAAAAATCGATCAAGTGCGAGCTGAACTCGCATACCGAGGGTTCCGTATGAACTAGGTAGCCGCTACATATATATTTCAAGATTCTAGGTCAACGGCATGTATCCTATAAGTTTTGATTCTCTTTTTTTATTGATTTTACAGGCATACGAGTGAGAGGGCCACCTGATGGAAAGCGGTCACCACTGCCCATGGACATTTACAACATAAGGGGTTAGTTGCCAATGCGATGCCGGCTTTTAAGGAATTTGTTGATCCTCCTCTTAAAAGTCCCAAGATCGTAGCTACTCGGAAAAACCGTGTGAGGTAAACCAAGAAAAGCTCGGTTTCCAAGATATGGGTATGTGAAAAACCGAGCAAAGCTCATTTAACCAGGTACAGAAAAAAAATTTCTATAGGAATCGATTTATCAAGGTTCCAGATCCAAGAAAAGCTCGGTTCCCAAGATATGGGTATGTGAAAAACCGAGCAAAGCTCGGTCAACCAGATATTGCGACATAAACGGTCATATCATTGATCGCGTTTTTTTTTTGTGATGTAACTAAACATTTACGGCTTTCTGATTTTTTCCTTTACATTTGCTGTAAGACCGTGTTGGTCCCGGCCTCCTTTGTAGAATAGGCCAACTGCCGTTCTGCCAGGCAGGTCGTAAAAGGCGACCGATTGGCTATCGAGTCACTACCATCGTGGCTACTAGGTGGTAGAGTTCTGCATTGTCTCGCCCGGGTCTGGTACCACCGCCTTACCTATTCCTGCCGCAATAGCGTCAGTGCTTGTTGCTGTCGTGTTCCGGTTTGGAGGGTAAGGTAGCCGGTAAACTTATGCATGTGGCATTATACCTCGCCACAAGATAGCAACGCACCATTAACATCTTTGGTGTCTATAGGCGATGGTTGACTCTTTCCATCAGGAGACCCATCTGCTTGTTTGCTATCTTATGACATAAAAAAAAAAAAGACTTTGCTTCTTATCAAATTTTATAATTCTAGATCAACGGGAAGTACCCTATAGGTTTTAATTCCCTTTTGAAATCGCCAAAAAATCGCAAAATATGCGACAAAAATGGTCGTACATTTTGATCGCGTTGACTTACAAATTTGATTTTCTCACAGCTGAGAGGGACTCTGTGGTCCCAAGTATCCATAGGTACTAATATTATAAATGCGAAAGTAACTCTGTCTGTCTCTTCTTCACGCCTAAACCACTGAACCGATTTGAATGAAATTTGGTACAAATATAGTTTGAGACCCGAGAAAGGACATGAAATAGTTTTTATCCTTGAAATCCTACGGGAACGTTAACTATGCGGGTAAAATCACGGGACATTTATTTTAAAAAAAACTACGAGGACGAAGTCGCGGGCACAGCTATTTTGATATAAATTTCAACTGAATACCTTTATGAGTTCCTGGGAAAAAGGGTCTTGACTCTTGACAGATGGACAGACAGATAACAAAGTGATCCTATAAGAGACACTAAAAATAGAACCTAGTTCCAACAATGTTTATCGACTAATTGTGTGTACGTAGCACAATTTTATTCGTAGAATTTTAACAATTTTATTCGTATAAATGAACGTGGGATGATTGTAAATAACCCTGTAAATAATATTTACAAACAAAACAAAACGTCTTTTCGGCTGACTTAATGAAGGATTGGGCTTTCAATTTGGATGATCCATTTTAATTCATTTTAAATGAAATCCCGCCAGATAAATCGATTCTAAAATTTTTTGTGACAATTCTAGTGACAAAGTAGAAAAAATGATAAAAAGTTAACAAAACAGATATACAATTCGAATGTGGAAGGATGTAGGTACCAGGAAGGCGAAGAATAACATACTATGATCAGATTGATTGGGTACTGTTCGCAAAAGATTCAAGAGTCATCGCAACGGGCGTGCTTGTATGAAGAGAGATTAATCTGTAAGGATTTTGACGTATTGCACTCTGTTCTCCCTGCCTACCCTGTAAGTGATCTGGCGTGAATGTATGTTATGTTAAAATAAATAAGTTATGTAGGTACCGTAATTGACTGGTCAAATCAAAAATTGAGCTTTGATTGAAAACAAGTGTCTTGACAAAAGTTTAACAAAGACGTTACAAATATTGTTAAAAAATGTATTTTTTGAGAGTTATCATGTTTAAAAGGTTATAAAACTCTGACCTTGAAAATTACTCAAGAGTAGAGAAGCATGCACGAAGTACCTAGTTTGCAAACAAATGGAATATTTATCATCGAAAACTTAGAATATATTTGCGTTTCCCGTATAAGTAATAATTCAAAATACTCATACATTCAGTCTCAGCACAGTACACGTAAAGTTACATGTAGTAAAGTTATGTTTAAGTTAGCTACAACTTACAAGTGTTGTTAATAATAAAATTTACACAGCTATTTATCCAAAGCTAAACTGTGTGCTCTTGATGCCTTACTTATAATTTCCATGTGTTTTAAGAATAATAGTAACAAAACGAATACTAAGTTAAATTTGCCTTAGTACCCAGCGGTTTTTAAATAGATTAATTTTATTTTTATTTATTTTATTAAATGTTAAGTATATATATATATATATATATATATATATATATATATATATATATATATATATATATATATATATATATATATATATATATATATATATATATATATATATATATATATATATATATATAAGTATAGTATTATAATACTTACATATAAATATAGGTAAAATAAAACTAATAGCAATTTCCAATATTTCAATAGACAATATTTGATTTTATGTCTTTCTTAAGTATTATTCATGCCATCCTTATGTCGTATTTAAATACTAGC
Source organism: Apodemia mormo (assembly GCA_036924255.1). Lineage (NCBI taxonomy): Eukaryota > Metazoa > Arthropoda > Insecta > Lepidoptera > Riodinidae > Apodemia > Apodemia mormo. The sequence continues at coordinate 20,110,967 of JAUPFN010000012.1, read as the reverse complement.
TAATATCCGTCCGCTTCACTTTGCCCGCTAAAAATATATGGCCTATAATTTACGGAATCACTTGTTCTAACCATAAACCAAGTTTTGTTCATATCTTCCAAACCGTTCTTGAGTACTTATGCTATTATTATGTATTCTGTGGTTATACCGTTAAAATTTATGTCTTAAATCGAATGTTTATCGTAGAATTTGCTAAAATATTGAATATATACAGACAGAAACAGATTTATATTTTAAACTAGCTGTGTCCGCGACTTCGTCCGCGTGAAAAAAAAACTAATATAAAAGTAGCTTAAGTTACTCCTTATTACGTCAGCTATCTGCCAGTGAAAGTCCCGTCAAAATCGGTACAGCCGTTCCAGAAATTAGCCGGAACAAATAGACAGACAGAGGGGCAGACGTACAGACAGACAAAAATTGTAAAAAATGTTATTTTGGTATATGTACCATGTATACATACATATGCATTTAGTTAAAAGCTGTTATTTTAATGTTATAAACAGACACTCCAATTTTATTTATTTGTATAGATTTAATATAGGTACATTTAACGATAAGCAAAATTTTGAAAGCTAAAATATATGTATAAATAATTCATGTCGCCACGACGGTTCTCCTATAGGTTAGAGAGAGGTACCGTACTTCCTAAGACACTTAAATTTGTCAATTTCGCAGTTCACTGTTCTGCTGATGAAATTTGTGGTGATCCATCCATCCATCCGTCGTTGAATTTACTTTAACGCTTTAACACTTTCTTGCGAAAAGCGGGACCACTTATTTTAAACAAATGGATCAATAGTAATAAATTTGATCAATATTAATTACAAGGAATTTGCCCTCCATCAAGGTTTCACTGGAACCAATCAGCAACATAATATACCTCCTCGTTGGTCGAGTGGTTAGCGGCCATGACCACGCAATCAACGGGGCTCGGGTTCGATCCCCGACAGAGACAAGCATTTGTGTGATGAGCATAAATGTTTGTATTTCTGGATTTGGGTATTTATTAAATATATTCTGGTATTTATATATTTATTTCTATATATTAGTCTCGTTGACTAACACCCATAACACAAGCAAATATTTGCTTACTTTGGGGTTAGATCAGCAAGTGTAATTTGTCCTGTGAATATTTATTTATACTTATCTACAATTTCACCTTGCAAATTCCTGAAAAGCCATACAACAACTGATAATGTGTTTCCATATAATATGTATTATCAGGCGTCAGCGTATATCATTATTGCGGATATAAATATGGCAGTACATTCGTTTAACTTAGTGGGGGCGTATGATTAGAAATCGATAAACGTATGCGTCATTTCAGATTGTATTAATGCCAGGCCACACGATACGTTGCGACGGTGCGGCACCAGTGTTCCGCCATTACGTCAATGCAATCAGTGCCGTGTTCTATCTTGAAGGGTTTTCTCTCGTGTTAGACTGGGTTCTCTTCGAAGAATAGACCATCTGCCACTTTGCCATGCAATTGGTAAAAGGCAAACAATTGGCTATATGTCTCACTACCATCGTAACCACTAGGTTGTAGATATTTAAAATGTCTCGCTCAGATTTTATCGATTCCTGCCGCATTAGTGGCAGTGCTTGTCAATGTCGTGTTCGATTTAGAGTGTAAGGTAGCCGGTAAAATTATGCATATGTTACCATACCATCCCGTCAAACGGATAGCAACTGTATATAGGCGACGGTTTCTCTTAGCATCGGAAGAACCAGCTGCTTGTTTGCTATCTGATATTTAAAAAATACAAATAATAACATTTAATTACCGCCAGGTTTTATAATACAATATCCTATCGGACTTTTCCTTGTCTAGTTATATTAACATATTTAAAAATAGAGCGCTGTAATTGTAATTATTTCGACGTACTCGTATACTGGGGTCCAAAATAGAATACAAAATAAGCTAAGATGCAAAATTTCGACACTATTTAAATTCAATCCTGCCGCATAAACAGTTTGTATTGAGACATGTTGAAGTAGTGTCTCAGTGGAACCGAAGTTACTTACCAATGTATCTACAAAATTTACGATATCTTTCATGAACCCCACATACTTTGCTCATGAGTTATCTTCGCTTTTATTAACATAGCTTTAGCGTTAACCGATATTAATTAAACTTTCTAGGGTAATGAAAACTACACTGTACAGAGAAGTAAAGTGAATTCCTCATATTTTTTGGTGTTTTAAACAAACGAAAGCTCCTAAAGCAAAACTCTAACAAGGATGATGAATTGTAAATTCTGTAACACCAAACTTCTGAAATCGCTACGGTAGAAATGCGACGGCAACGCAACGTGTGGCCTGTATCTAACACTTTTACTATTGTTATTTTATCCATTGTCCAGACCACAACGTTATCTTTTGTTACACAGTTAGTTTGTCGGTAATCCCAATTCGTTGGGATTATATTGTCCTATTTCGTGCTAAATCTTTCCAGCTGTTTTCGTTCACATTGAATTTAGATAATTGATTTTACAAAACAAATCTATCCTGTAACGATATGAACATCTGTTTTGTTTCAAATTCTCTTTAATGTTTTGTACAGATGATATTATAATGTCCCTCTGCCATATTAAATTTGAAGAAGCTCAATTATTCTTGCTAAGAACTATCTAATGCTTTATTTCCATCAAGTATTAGTTAGTTCTTAGCAGTAATAACTCATTTTTTATGAATATTTAAGCATTTCTCAAAGAAATTAGTCTGTAGCTTTTTATAAAGTTTAAAACGGAATCAAATAAATATATTATCATTTCTTTCACCATTTATATTCATATAGGTTGATGTTCAAAAACTTAAGGCTAATGACTTCGCCTCTATAGCTGGCTGCAATGTCTACGTTAAACTCGTTGTTCTCAGTATATTCACCTATGAGTTAACACCCTTGATTCGCCGTCTATCGATCATTATACATTTTATAAACGGCCACCTGTGTAACTTATGGTGAATCATACAAACATATTTTATATTAACAATATAGCTATAACTACAGCGTTGTTAATTCAAAATTCGATTTTAAACTTTTAAGGTATGAATTTGGAAAAATCCTTTTTAAGCGGACGTAAATTATATATTTCTCTTTACCGCGTACAACGTAGAATCGTTGATAATCGTGTTCTTTCTGATTGGCTTCATTTTGACCGCCCCGTTGGTCGAGTGGTTAGCGACCGACTACGGTCGGCGCTCGGGTTCGATCCCCGACGAGGACAAGTAATTGTGTGATGAGCATAATTTTTTGTCCGGATTTGGGTATTTGTTAAATATATTCTAGTATTTATATATGTATTTCTACGTATTAGTATCATTGATTAACACCCATAAGAAAAGCAAATAATTTGCTTACTTTGGGGTTAGATCAGTAAGTGTAATTTGTCCCGTGAATATTTATTTATTTATTTATGTTCTTCAGCACTGTGAAGAGATTTTGGTTGTCTACATCGTATACACAGACCAATTAGATATACATATATTTTGATCTATGATCGTATATCACATCCATTATTGTATACAAAGAAGTGTTTCAACTAGTTTCAGCTACTGGGTTAATCAATGCTTCAATCAAATCAAAAAAAAATCAATGCAATCAAAAACTTGAAACACTTTAATTTTTGACGTCTTGAAATCAACTACAGTGGTACTTCCAAATACTTCCAAAGTACTTTTGTCACGCATAACTGCCTCCGGGGAACTAATTGCCAGTAAAGGTTTTCCCTAACCAATACAAATGGGGATCAGGAAAAATACAAAAAATAACGTACTAAACCTAAAAGCCAAGACTAAAATCTGTCATTTGCTAGACTTTTGTTGTAGTTTCTTGCTTGTTTGCCCTTAATTCTATTGAAAATAATTACTCGTATCAATATTCCAAACTTTAAACCGATTTGTCCAGTGGCTAATAGCTGTGCGTTAATAAATTTGTCACATAACTTTTTATTTTATAAACTGATATAGATTTAACAACCTAAAATATCTAATATTAATTTGTCAGTATATTTATTCTCTATTCACCTTCTTTGAATCATTTAACCTTTTGCTAACAGCCATCTGTGGTAAATACTATGAATTATATCTAATACGTAAATCGTATCAACACTTTAAAATGTTTTTTTATATTTTGTAGGTTACGATAGAATTATAATTACTAATTAGCCTGTACTATCACACACGTAATGAATTAAACTTTTTAACAAATAAGTCGTCTCATCGTAACTCATTATTTAAATATTCATCATTCATTATATAACATCGTAGCTATTTAAATCCGTATGTTAAATATTTGAGTACGTAACATTTTAGTTATTTAATTTTTTGCAAAATTACAATACTATGGATGACTTAATGTCCTTTGGTCAACCAGTCAACCTCAAGCAGTAGCGAGAAAAAAATTAATGTGCAAGCCGATATCTAATTATAATATTAAAACTACAGTATTTGTCATAAATTAGATTACCTCGTGATCTAGGTGTAGTTTATTCGGCTCAGATCATGAGGTCCCGGGTTCGATCCCCAGGTAGGGCAAAGGTGTTCTTGAGGTTGTTTAGAGGGTTTTCTAGAAAATCTATAATCTCAGAAGCAGCTTGGAGTCTGGCGGAGTAGTGTATTATCACTTCCGTGCCTCGAATGAGCACGTAAAGCTGTCGGTCCCGATTATCGCTAAAAATACTCGATAATCGTAAATGTGTCGGTAAAAGCAGCGATAAGGATCGCCACTTATCCCGCCAACCGACTTACCGGTGAATCGTGGTGAACCGGAAAGTCTATAGCCGTTTGGTTTACTCTGCTTACCCTGCAGGGAACCGGACGTGATGATACTTTTTGTCATAAATTTCGCCAGTGTTGCTCAGGGCTCTATTTGATGAAAAAAAAAACATTTTTATGGTAGTTAGAATCGAACGCTTGGTTATACGCACACTTCCATCATGACTAGTAGATGGTAGAGTTGCAGAACGTCCCACCCGGGATGGGTACATACAATAGCGTCAGTGCTTGTCACTATGGTTTTCCAGTTTTGGGGGTAAAGTAGCCGGTAAACTTATGTATGTGGTATTACTATCTCGATACTTCGATAACACGCACCATTAATAATTATCTGATGTCAAAAAGGAGAGTTTATCTCTTCCCATCATGGGGAAGAGAACCATCTACTTCTTTGCTATCTTATGGTATAAAAAATACCTTTAATCAGTGATATGTAAAAAAATAAATTTCATTGTCTTTAATATATAATTTATTACACAATGCAAACATAATACAAACACATAAACGCACGCACTCATGCACCAGAGAACTCACATACACACGTACGACAGTATTTCATTAATAATTATGTATCACGAATGTATAACGTATATGGCCATTTATTATTTTTGGTAATAGCACTATCAACATATCAAAATCATTCAAACCGTTAAGAACGTTCCGATCGATTCGAACGATCGATCGATTAGAACCCGGAATCTCATAATCCGAACCGAGTAGGCTAACAACTAGACCACAAGAAGTCATGCAAGCATTTATAATCTTAACGCATAACATTACTTGAAGCTAATTACCAAAGTCATTTCTCCACCGTGCTCAAAGACGTTTACATCATAGACAGTGGTCCCAGGAACATACTTTTTTTATTGATAACAAGCTGAATTTTTGTGAACAGCTTCATTTTAACGAGACGTCTATTTTTTCTATCTTCGAAAAATCTCGAATTGAATAACTTATAAAGATGGATAAACGAGAAAATTTAGATTTTCAGACTAAAAAGTTTCCACTTTACGTGTAGGACAAAGTAACTCTTGAATTATAATAATAACTCCAAGCTGTTGTTATATATATATAGTAGATATTTCAGACTAAAAAGTTTCCACTTTACGTGTAGGACAAAGTAACTCTTGAATTATAATAATAACTCCAAGCTGTTGTGAGAAAATTAGGTTGTTTTTTAGTTTGATTAAAAAGATAACAATTTAAAAATCTCATAATTCCAAATCTTTAGAGTAAAAGACTCGCCAGAAAAATCATCGAATGTGTAGAATAAAAGCTTCTCGTATTTTTCATAAAATAATCAAACGATTAAAGCAAAAAAATAATTATTATTATTGACAAAATATTTTTCCTTCCGAATTAAAATATTCGAAGCCTCTTAACTTTATTAGTTACCCGATTCGAGATGATTCGAAGATAGAAAAGATTTGCGTCTCGTCAAAACGAAGCTGTTCACAAAAATACAGCTTGTTATTAATAAAAAAAAAATGTTCCTGATACCACGGTCTATCAATTAATATCTAACTACTCCCTATTTCTAAACGAGTACGAAGAAAATGTTACAATCTTAATTATATTTAATTAAGAATGAACTAAATATTAAAGTAATGTTAAATGTCGGTAACATGTGTGAGTTATGGCGTATTTAAGGTAAATCAGCTAACGAACTCTACATTCGTGGTAATGACCGCATATTATCATGAAGCAAGCCGGAGCTTCTTATATTAAGTAGAACACACATGCATATAAACAACCTTCAATTTGCTACTTATGCTGCGTTCCTATAATCAACGACCTGTCATTCATAACAGTAACCATTAGTAAAATTAATATTATAAGTTTGGATGTATGGATGAATGGATGGATGTTTGTTATTCAATCACGCCAAAACTATTTTACGGATTTTAATGAAATTTTGTTCACAGGTAGATAATGACCTGGAATAGCACATAGGCTACTTTTATCCCGGAAAATGAGATATTTCTGCGGGATTCACCAAAATCTTTTATAGTGCAGTGGACGCTGCAGCTAGTTTAATAATAACGAGGCCTTCACAACTTCTTTTGACATTCGGTAATTTAACATTTATAGAAAGTTTTAACTACCGCCTCTTATACAATATTTCCTTTGTGTCGTTCCGATCTTCCTTTGAAGAATAGACTATTTACCGTTCTGTCAGGCAGTTCGTAGGAAAGAAAGAAGAAAGAAAATATTTATTTGCAAGAATATGGGTGTTACAAGTTGTTAAAAATTAATTAAGTTACCAACATATTCTACCACTGGCTGACCCGCGCAGCTTCGCCCGCGATTAGATTAACATGTCGTCGATATAGTTTTTCATACAAATTTCATCGCGTATTTCAGCCCTTTAGGGGTTGATTTTTGAAAAAAAATTAACCTATGTTTTACCCCAAATCTTCAACTATTTCCATGCCAAATTTCATGAAAATCGCTTCAGCGGTTTAGTCGTGAAAGCGTTACAGACAGACAGACAGACTTTCACATTTACAATATTAGTATGGATTAATACAGATTATATAGTAAGGATGGGTGTGCAAATATTTAAGAGGCAAACGTTTAGCTATGCGATTTACTATCATGGTGGGTGGTAGAGTTCTGCATATTTGTCACTATCGTATTCCGGTTTAGAGGGTAAGGTAGCCAGTAAACTTATGCACGTGGCATTATGACACCGCTATAAGGATAACAACGCACCATTGTTATTGTATTGATTATCTATGTGGCAAGGTGATGATGCCACCGCATAATTTTGTAGGCCACCTTAACCTCCAAACCGAGACACCCCAACCAACCACTAGCAAGCTTATTACTATCTTTGGTGACTGTAGCCGGTGGTTATTTCTTTTCATCATAAGAGTATAAATGCGAAAGTATGTTTGGATGGATGTTTGTAACTCTGTCACGCAAAAACGGCTGAACCAATTTGGATGAAATTTGGCACACATATAGATGATGATCTGGAATATCGTATAGGGTACTTTATATCTCGGAAAAATAAGATGTTTCCATGGGATTCACCAGAAAAAGTTATGATGCAGCGGGCTGTAGAGCGCAGCATATATCGTTGAACAAATAACATACACAAATTGATCTAACCCAAATATCTAAGTAAGCAAATTATTTGGTTATGATATGGGTGTTAGTTAACAACACTAATACAAAGAAATACGTATAACCGTTCCTATAACTACTGTAACATACATAATTAACACCCAAACCCCGAAATACAAACATCTATGCTCGTCACAAAAATATTTGTCCCTGTCAGGAATCGAACCCGAGTCCCATCGTTTCGCAGTTTGGCTCGCTTACCACTCGACTAACGAGGCGATCAAAGTCAAGTAATGTTATGTATAAATTGTATCTTACTGGACGTATTTCTGGACGACATATAAACTTTAATAAATCTCATATTTCTCCGCAAAATATCCTTATAATGGGATCCGTAGTATTCTATTCACGTATTTATAATGTAGATACTTTTTATATACCCACACTTGATTTAATTTATCAAGATATGTACATATCCTTAACAATTCTAGGTAAGGAATACGTCATATACTTATAATTTATATACCTTATATCGATGCCTTAGTTCAAAATTGCACTAACTACAAAATTGGTAATTACGAGGAGAGCGTTTTGAAGTCTTTTAAAGTTTAGACACGAACAGTACGAAAACAAAGTAAAATAATAAAAAAAATATGCATATATTCACAAGACTATTATCGATATTTTGATACGCGCAAACGAAAGAGCACGTTTAGTGTATTTGTCGCTAAAAAGGTGAAAATTGAAAATTTTGTAGTTAGTACAATTGTGAACTAAGGCATTCATATTATCTTTTAAATGTGTGTTTGATCGATAAAACGATAATTCTTTATTCTTGTTAGCATTAATCATTAGTACAATACATAATAATGTACAATCGTAAAAGATTCAAAGATTTAAAAGCTATAATGGCATACCAAGAAAATTTGTTTACGACTAAAGCACAAGCGAAGAATTTTTATGGCTGCAAAGGGTACGCTTGTAATGCTACTTGTCAGTCTCGGTTTCGTCACAGTTTGCGAATCCATTACGGTATTCCATACACAGGCGATAAATAAACATTTGTTAGGACGGCAATATATTTTACGTACATAGAATAATCTCTGCTTACTGCGATATAATTTTGTTCGGTTCTATACTACGTTCTGCTGATCGAAGTTTACTGACCGCGTACGACGCGTATATTACAAGCTCTTTGGCGCATTAAGTTTCTTCTTATCAGATTGATTTTATTAACCGACTTAAAAGTAAAAGGAGAGGGATGTATCTTTATTTGTCAGTAATGTTTTCAACAATTTAACATATTATCTTCTGAAAGAAAAAAAGAGAGATTGAAAAGTTGTATTAGGTCGTACAAAAATTGATAAAAATCAAAGTAATTTTAGTAGGGTTTGAAGTTTCTTTCCATTAGGAGAGCCATCTGCTTGTTTGCTATTTCGAAAGATGTAAAAAAATAGGAATCTGCGCGATAAATTCTGAAGCTAATGAAAGAAAAAAATCTTGATAGGATAGTTAAGTTATAGGGTCATAATCGTGTTAGATCCGTATATCCAGACATTCGGACATGCTCCGTTTTTTTTTCAATCATATTTTTGCATTAAACGCAATAAATATCTTTTTAAAATATCAAATAAGTTAAAACGAGTATTTTTTCTTGCACGTATATTATTTCAAAAATGCAACATATAAACAAAATAGAGACTTTTAATTTTTAAAAGTTGGTTGATTTCGGTATTCCGAGAGAGCACTAACCTCAGGCTTCGCGTTGACGTGTGCAATATGGCGCCTTTAAGTAAAAGAAAAAGAGAGAGGGGGCAACTTTTTTCACTTTTACAAAGTTGGGTAGGTATCAAATTAAAATAACACTAGGCAGTCGATTAATTATTATTAATAACATTACAAGCTGGCCCGGCTAACGTTGTTTTGCCATATAAATTATTAAATTAAAAAATAGGGGTTGGTTGTAGAGGGTTGAAAATTTATGGTTGTATGTATTTTTTAATGCTGTATCATAAAAAATAAAAACAAAAAAATATCTTAAAAAATTAAATTAAAAAATTTGGGGTGAACTACCCTTAACATTTGACCAGAGAGATGAAAAATAGCTGTTCGATTCTCAGACCTACCAGATATGCACACAAAACTTCATGAGAATCGGTCAAGCCGTTTCGGAGGAGTTTAACTACAAACACCACGATACGAGAATTTTATATATTAGATACTTTCTTGTTTTAAATCCGTATTTATCATTACAATTTTCATTCAACAGCTGAGTACACCACTTTGAGCATAAGGCGATAAATTGGGAAGCTATAAAATGTCTGCCCAGGCCGAATAGGAGCTATATTATGCTTGTGTGCTGCCGCTGCGTACCGAAGGACGCGACCGCATTCCACGCCCACTAGCACAGCCGAGATGACACACATACCGACACGCGCGCGTTTATATATGTGTGCGGCGACGCATACACATCGACGTGTAAAGGCATTTTGCACTATACCAGTCAGGACGTTAGAGCATAGCTATAATGGAATTCCTTATTACCGTGAGTCGTTGTTTTAAAGCAGTTATAAGGCTAACGGCATTTGTGTAATTTCGTCTGTGCGCGTATTTTAAATCTGCATTTCGCAAACAAAAGAAATTAAATATACTTATTATAATATCTATATTTAAAATAATCTCGTGTCACGGTATTTGTGATCGCATTCATTCGAAACGGCTTGGCCAATTTGTAAGATTTTTTCGTATATTTATTTGGTGGGTGTGAGACTAGGCCGTAAATATATTTCATACTTTTAAGTAATTAGGGTAACTCTATCAAAAAAAAAATTGACAATTTTTTTGTGCTTTTTTTATTTGACAATATTATACATAAAAGAAATTAAATATCATTACTCTGGTTCCGGAAAGCAAAATTTAAATATCACGCAAGTTTTAAAGGGGTCTCTTTCAAAAGCATTCAAAGAAAATCATGTCAGTCTATAATTTAAACGCGTAAACCTGTGACAGTAGACTACTAATTTCCCATATCACTGAAACTCTAAATTTATGAGACCAAATGGAAAGTATACCCCCCTCAAACAAATAAAAAAGTTTTCAAATCAGTTAATGAATGAACAAGTTCTAAGGTGACAAATATAAATACATTCGGATATGGAAACCTCTTCTATTTCGAAACTCGGTTTAAAAATATATATCATGCGCCACGGCGCGGTGGTCTAATGAAACTGACTCATGAGATAAAAACGCATGAGGTACAGGGTTCGGATTCCCGGACAAAAACTTGTTCTAAATATTTCTTCAATTTTTTTTTAATATAACTTATGCTTGATTTTCTATTGTCCCTTCATATTATAGGACTGAACACTGCTAATCGTGGATAGGTATATTCAGGAAAATGGGTGTGACGACCTCGCTTCGCGTTGGTCGAGTGGTCGTTGAATCACTGTTCACCTCCTTGTCGAATAACGAGATGGGTTATGATACCCATCGTCGCATTTGCCAACTATTACTATTATCGCTCCTTATTTACGTTGATCAAGCTTTTCCAGTAAGGGGCAAACGGTAAAGGCATGGATAACTGCAGTACCAAGAGCATCTACCCTCAGATTCCGATCTGCTACTTAAATTATTCAATTTAGAAAATCCTAATTAACGACCAGGAAACCTTATGGTTTGAGTAGAAGAGGTTCTACTAAAACCATAAGGTTAGTAGGACGAGGAAGTTAGGAAGTAGAAGAGACTAGACGAAAAAACATTTAAGAGGTATATGAGAGACGCATATTCAAACAATTTGAAACGTACATACAGAAACGCAATAACTCTGAAGGAGGAATTGTTTAATTACGCAGCGGCCGAGTACTGGCAAGCGCTAATCTCGTGGGCAGCCACCGACAGAGTGAATGTGAATTGCATACAAATGTGGCGCCGACTAGAGCAAAAAATTCTGCTGAATAATAACCCCCCTATGTTCTAGCATTTGCATACGCTTAATACTTCCAGTTTATGCATAGTATAGTATCTTGTTTTCGAACATTTCAGTTTTTAGTAGGTACAGTCGGCCAGTGACGAAATGTGCGTTATTTGCAAAACTTTCATAAAATAAAATTTCGGCACAGCTTTTTATTTATTAATCTTTTATTGAACCATATACAAAATGGACAGGGTACAAAGCTTAATGCATAAGGCATTCTGTACCAGATAACCATTTAGCTAACCAGACAATCACGAAAATCAGCTTATTTTATATATTAGGTACTAGCTGTTGCACATGACTTTGTCCGCCCGGCTTCGTTTACTCCGCACAGCTCCTCCCCCGTAGGTGATAGCGTGATAATATGGAGCCTACATGTTGACCCGACCTATTAGTAATATTCATGCAAAATTTGTAGTAAATCAATGCAGTACTTTTTTAGTTTACCCCGGACAAACAGACAAAAATTCTAAAAACTATATTTTTTTGCTTCGATATCGAATGTAGATCACGCCCCAAGTATTCTTTTAAAAAAATATTCAATGTACAGTTTTGACTTTCCTACGATTTTATTATATGTATAGATTTTGTTCATCCTCATAGGTAGATAGATACCAACATACACTAATACAATATACATACATTCCTATATACATACATAAGTACATTTGTATTTTTTTTCATAAAAATACATATTTGTCTTTGTGTATATATAATGTTTCAATATTAAATTGTCGAGATTTAAAAAAACAAACGTCTGCGACTTTTTGTATTTTTTACCAACCAAAAATAACGTTATATTTAATTACTATAACCACATGTCAGCAAGGAGGAAGGTGTAATATGTTTTTTATAAAATAAATTCTTGCAGTAAAATATATTTTTTTAAATGCATATGAGCAAAAAAAATTTTACAAATTAAACACCAGTTTTTTGATTATCACTACAAGTAAGTTCTTTATCCAACTGGAAACACCCTCGACAATAATATTGGATCCACATGGGTATAGTGCGGGGCAAACATTTGGTTTTACTCGAATAGAAAAGTAAAAAGCTAAATTAATATTGTAACTTCTATTAATTTTGGACATACAGTTTTTATTCCAATTACTACCAATCCAGGTCCAGCCGTTCAAAAGTTATGAGATGTTTACATACACACATACACACACACACACACACACACATACACACACATTTACACACATACATACATACAGACATACTGACGTCATCGTAAAAATAGCCGGAAAAGGTTTCTAGGCCCTCAAAACGTGGACATCCGGTGAAAACTCGATTTTCGAAAATCGAGGTAAAAACAGTAACTTTTTTATCTACATACGTAGCGGAAAGTTAAAAATAGCCGCATACTTATACAGTTGCAATTTTTTTAATAAGAATCTAAAACGTCAGGATTATTTTTACATAAGTGTACATCAAGATAATAGACTGTCTCGGTCCATTTGCGTCGAATGAATCGTAGACGGCTCATAATGTTGGCATGCGCATGCGCCAACTGCGTCACTGAATCATCAACTGACATCATGGTAAAGAAATATGCATCATACTAGTTTCTTCACATTATTTAAATAAATAATTACATATTCAATGTAATGATGAATCTCTTAAACTCCGTAATATTTATTTACGCTCGTTTCTTAAAATGAATAAATTAACTATGAATTAATTACATCATGACAGCATTTTTGCCTTATTCAACCAACTTTGTTTTCTTAGTTTTATTCAACAACGCAACGAATTTTAATAAAAATCATCTCCAAAATGCAAAGTTTGTAATAGATGTTGCAACAGATTGATTCTACACTTTTTGGCGGAATGTAGCAGGAATAAAACAGGGAGAGTGGCAGCAATGAAAAAACTCAATCTTACGAAATACAATGTTAGCAATTTTCAAACTGTTGGCAAATCCTGGATTATCTGAGTCACAAGTATTGTATTCTTTCATGTCTGCTTCTTTTAAGAAATGTAAAAATGATATTATACTGTAGAGCAGCGTTTCCTATTTGCCCTGCCCCACATGCTGTTACCGGGTCATCAAAAAAATAAAACATCGGGTTGCAACATTCCTTGTTTGTCTTAAAAATATTACCTACTATCGATTGACTATTTAGAGGTTTAGTTATCTTGTCGTCAAGAATACACAAATTTAAAACAACAGCTCTTTTAATGCCTTTATTTCAAATATTAGTATAGCAAGGCAAATTGTGGGTCAAAAAATGTCGACATACACAGACGCGACTGCGATATCAAGGAGACTGTGGTCGTTGATCCGACATGGACTTTCGCTAAAATTAAGTGGAAATTTTTGCTAAATTTAAGTGAAATTGAAGGGTGAATTGAAGGGTTAATATGAACATTTTAAAATGCCATAGTACTTTTATTTTTATTAATGGAATAATTTCATTACTATTTTTGATACTGTCATCGACCTGCCTATATGCCCCTTTCGGATCGGACAGTGTTTTTGTTCCTTTCTGTATATTTATGAAGTGAAATATATCCAACTAGTGCATTTTAACTAATTTAACTATGAGTTAGGTAATTTGCGTGGGCGCCAGCAGCAGGGTGCAAGGGTATGTCAGGAAATAAAATATCTACGTATAAAATAATGTTAAATTACTACTGTTTAAAAAAGTTGAAGGCAGTTGCTTTCCAAATTTATTCATAACATTGTTAAAATACAAAGTATATATGTATTATTCCACATTTTATATTAGTTAATGGTATGACGTGTAGATGCATATGCACCCCCTAAAAGTAATCCTGGCGACGCCCATGGTAATTCGCAACTGGTCGCGGATGTACGAATTGAAACAAAGGCAGTTTGTTGGTTGGTATTTCGATACTCACAATATCAACTTCGTATATATATATATATATATATATATATATATATATATATATATATATATATATATATATATATATATATATATATATATATATATATATATATATATATATATATATATATATATATATATATATATATATAAATATATATATATATTAGTGATGGGCCGAATGTGGTTTGAACCGAATTCGAACTTCGGCCGAACATTCGGTGAAAATAAGAAATTCGGCCGAAGTTCGGCCGAACTTCGGTTTAATTTTGGGGAGCTTCCTTAAAAGCGACACGTCGTGACTTTTTTACGAATTTGCTTAAAATTTAATTATGTTATACTAGCTATTTACCTATTTTACTATTTACTACTAGCTATTATATTTTCCGCGGCTTCGCTCGCATAAAGTAAAAGAAAAAAGTAACCTATGTCATTCTCCATCCCTTCAACTATCTCCACTGAAAAAATCACGTCAATTCGTCGCTCTGTTTCGCCGTGAAAGACGGACAAACAAACAGATACACTTTCCCATTTATAATTTTAGTATGGACCAGCTGGTGCTCTTGTTGACCAAATCAAGTTTTCACCAGATCTCCACGTTTAGAGGTCCTAGAAATCTTTTCCGACTATTTTCACAACGAGGTCAGCATGTCTGTATATATGTGTATGTGTATGTGTAAACATCTCATAACTTTGTACATAAATAACATACATAAATAAATAACTTTGTATGATCTAAGTAGATAAATGTTTAGATTAGCTACAGAATCTAATCAGCTCTATTCCTACAAAAACTGCGTTCAATGCATTAATTGCATCAAAATCGGTTTTTCCGCTCAAGAACTATGGTTGACAAAAAATTTTAGAAAAGTGTTTTTAGGCATAATTTAGTAATTTCTCTAACTAATTTTTTTTGACCTTCCACAATAGTTTAGTGCTTAAAAAACTACGTCAAATTTAGTTTCGAATCGAGTTTTCAAAAGTTACAACTTTTTTAATATTAATATTTTTTTGTTTACAGAAAACTTCCTAATATTTTTATTAAAATAACTTTCCGGCTAATACCCCGCTTGATTTAAAAATCTAACCAGCATTTCTTTCTCAAAATCTACGTCAAATATCGTAAATTGTATCAATACCGGTTTATCTGTTTGACGTTTGACGAGTTATCGTTGACGAAAATTTAGAAAAAAGTAAAAAGTATTTATATAAAATAAGAGACTTTTTGACCAAAACTTGAACTTGTTTGAAGGTCAAACCTTCTACAATATTGTTGTACTTAAAACATGTACGTCAAATGTAGTTTCAAGAATCAAAATCGAATCAAGTTTTCAAAAGTTATAACTTTTGAACAATAAAATTTTGCTGTTTACAGCAAACTTACTTAATATTTTTAAAATAACTCTTAGGCTATACACCGATTCACTTAAAAAATCTAATCAACTTGTCTCTTTAAAAATTGCGTCAATACCGTCAATTGGGTCAAAATCGGTTTATCAGGATTTATTATAACGAAAATTTTTGAAAACAAATTTTGTTATTACTTCGACATATTAGCCTTTTCTTTCTATAAATTGCGTCAAATAAGCAAATTGCATCAGAATCGGTCGATTTATTTGGGATTTAGTAATATCGAAAATTCAAAAAAAAAATATTGCTTCGACATTTCTGAATCTGTAGATCACGTAGTTATAAAAACATTTTAGAGGTCAAAAATTACGTTGAATGCCATTCGAAAGACCAAAATCATAATCAAAATATATAGCATTTCAAAAATTTTGAAATTACTGTCATTTACAACGACTTCTATGTACTAACGAATATTTGTAACAAATTTAAGATTTTTGAACTCTGAAAAAATCTGTGATATGCTAAGATATAGATAAAAATCTAGCGGGAAGTCTCAGGGATGACCTGCCGGGTTAACCGTTTTACATATTTTTTGAACTCTTCGAACTCAAAAATCTATGCTGAAGTTTTTTCATTTTTGTTTTTATGTTTTTTTTTTATTTACGTTTTACGGATTATTTTCGAAAGTATAGTATAGTCTATGTTACTCGGGCATGATTTCATATCTTTCTAATGGTGAAAGATTTTTTCAAATCGGTTTAGTAGTTTTTGAGTTTAGATGATGCAATATATAAAAATATAGAATACACATCTTTCCTCTTTATAACATTAGCGAAGATTTCAAGCAAAATAGTGCAAGAAGATACTTTTTTCTAGTGCCGAATGTTCGGCATTTAAACCGAATTTCGGCCGAATGCCGAAGTTCGGTTCAAGCTGCCGAAATTCGGTTAAACCGAATGTAAAACGAATTTCGGCCCATCCCTAATATATATATATATATATATATATATATATATATATATATATATATATATATATATATATATATATATATATATATATATATATATATATATATATATATATATATATATATATATATATTCGAATATTATTGCTGAATATTTTAACCCTAATTTGAGTGTATTTTTTTAGATTTTTCTTAAAAATGATAACAAAAAAAGTGTTAGCTAACGCGCGGCTCAAGTGAAACTTTGGATTCTGATCAATTGCGTAATAAGAAGAATACACTATGGATAGGGTTAACAGAGAAAGAAAGAAAGATAGCGATTGATAGTCATTTTTTAACTATTGAAAAGACCGAAAGAGACATAAATTGAAGGAGTCGTGGAAAAAGGGTTTATTGTATTTTAAAAGTTAGGAGGAAAATAAAAAAAATATTAAAATCTCTTTAGTTGTACTGTATCCGCCTGGTTATAAAACCATGGTATACTACTTGGTACCGTACCTATATACTTAATATAAAAATAATTCTGCTTTCTCCTGTGCGTAAATAGGGGTTCATTATGTGCTTTCATACAGGTAACTTTATGTTTGAATGAAAGAGTCAAACTGAGCGCTTTTTTACAAGTAAGATCAAAATCGATTTAATAAGGCCCCGAATATATAAATTATTTAAAATATAAACATTAACCGATTTATCATATAATATTTAATTAAAGCATAGCAACTTAATTAATAGCATTACGAATTCAGAATTCAATTTCACGTCGTTCGTATGTATTAAAGTTAAATTCTGTTTAAAATTTCCCTCGAAATTGTTTCACACATCATATCGTTAAGCATGCGAATGCAATTGCCTCACGTACCTGTATGGTATGAAAGTCGCGAGCATCGGTTCATTCCAATCACTTTATTGAGGACCGCACGCATATCGATATCTCATAATTGAAGTGATAAAAATGTACAATATATTAATTACGACATTTTTTATTATATGATTTAAGATAACACTGGCAAGCTGTAAAGATTTTTTTGAGCATCGGATAGCAAACATAAAAATCACATGAAATGATCACTGGAAAGGGGAGAAATGTGGCATGAGGAACAAAGGGGGAAATGGTGGCGTACGGGGGAAGGAGAGAGAAGAAGTGGCAGGAAAGGGAAGGAGAGGAAAGTGTAGGGAGCAAAGAGAAAAATTGAGGGTGGAGAGGGACGGGATAGGGGGAGGAATATAAAAAATGGGGAAATTAAAAAAACTTCGTTCCAACCGAGTGTTCCATGGCAAATACGCTTTTTTGTTTATATTTTAAAATATTATATTGCTAGATTGGTCTTGAAAAAATTTAGTTAAGATCTCATTTAGAGGACACTGTGTTTAAAATATTGCTCTTTTTTGTCATATTCAATAATTTTCAACCGACGACAAAACAGAGGTTATCAGTTTGATATGTATGTATGTAATATTGTTGGAATTGGATAATATTTAACTATGATGATCTTTTTGGCGTCCCAGTGCGTGTAGATAGGCTGAATTTCGTAAGTGTATGTACCTATGTTTATATTTTCATCCACGAATTTCTCGAGTACTAAAAGCCATATCGGGACAATTTTTGATTTAAGTCAAATATATTCAAAGAGTTCAAATTTTGTCAAAATAGGTTCGGTAGTTTTTGAAATATGAGTACAGTTAATATTTGAAGTCGGTTTAAATTTTTAAATTACTACTATTACAAAATGACACACTAAAATAATAATATGAGGAACAAAGAACAAAAATTCTTCTCATTGTGACCCGGCTATCGCCTTACTAATTTCACGGTAAATAATCTCTTGTCATCAATAGCCATATTCATTTGCACGACGAAGCGTACACTTTCTTACAAGAACTTGAAGGGTACTCAGACTTGTACAAAGTTAAAATTTATCACACGGCTTTTGATTAAAACATAAACCTTTTCTTTTTAGTTCGATTTGTGCGTTTGAACCTTTTAACAAACTGATTTTCAAATCAGTTTGTTAAAAGGTTTTATCAGCTTGTTTGCAATCTTATGATACAAAAAACAAGTTACAAATTTTAGTTTTCTATTCTTATTCTCTATAATATTTTAACTTTGAATCTCACATTTCTCCGTACGCACAAAATTCTTTATCATAGTGTCTTCATCTGATGTTATGAGTTCACGTTATCATTATTATGATTACACAGATAACACTAATTAAAATATAAATTTTATTGTGCAATCTACACGCGTCTACTTTCATCTGAACGGAGCCTAAGACAGGAGCAAAATTTTGTAAATTATTCCAAGTAGTACTCCAGCAGTCTCATTATTCTGTCAAACAATACAAAACAATAAAGAACACAGAAATGAGAATTATTCATTTTAAGTGAGTCTTACAAAATGAATTAGAATTGTATTATAATTTAATATTATTCTTTAATCTTTGATATCGTTTATAAAAGCATTAACCCTCGACAATTTCTGTAATAATGTCTTGAGAGTATTTATATAAATACGGCGTGGGATAAAATTTTATTCATAGTAATATTCTAAAAGTAATAGTCTATTAGTATATTAGTTTCAGAGCTCACGTTGGAATTTCCTAAGTAAAAAAATACGAAGAATAAGATTTTTATTTATATCATAAGATAGCAAACAAGCAGATGGCTCTCCTAATGGAAAGAGAAACCATCGCCTATAGACACCAAAGATGTTAATGGTGCGTTGCTTTCTTGTGGCGAGGTCTAAAGCCACATATGCATAAGTTTACCGGCTACCTTATCCTACAACCTGAACACGACAATGACAAGCATTGATGCTATTGCGGTAGGACTAGGTAAGGCGGTGGTACCAGACCCGGGCGAGCCAATGCAGAACTCTACTATCTAGTAGTCACGAAGGTAGTGGTACGTATAGCCAATCGGTCTCCTTTTACGACCTGCCTAACAGGATGGCAGTTGGTTTATTCTTAAAGGATCCCGGACTACCACAGGGGAAAATATAATATATTAATTTTACAAATCGAGTTTTTACCCGAACTCTACGTTTTGAGATCCTACTTACCTTACTAAAGGTAAGTGAGATACTTATCTTACTAAAGGTAAGTAGGATATTTACCTTACTAAAGATAAGTAGGATACTTACCTTACTAAAGGTAAATAAGTGACTAAATTTAATGAATAAGGAGGTGAAAATTGGAAGCACTATAGGCTTAATATATCGTGTATAGTAGAGGGACCGCTTTTGGTCATATTAGTATTGCTTATGTGGTTAAAAGTTTGGTGGATGTGGAAGATCGTGCCACTGAGGGATGCTTTATTTTCAACCGACGACAAAACGGAGGAGGTTCTTAATTCGACGCATGTATTTTTTTATCTTAAACCACGCATAACTTTTTACAGAGAAGTCCGATTTGTAATTTTTTTTTTTTTTTTGTTAGAATGGGTATATACCGAGAGTGGTTCCATTAAAGTTTTGTTTAAAAATTCAAACTATAAGGGTATTAACTAAGGGTTGATTGATTGTTCATTCACTGATATTATTAATGTATGACCACGCATAATTTTTAACAGATTGATCCGATTTTGATAATTATTCTTCTGTTATTATGTACACTTGTATACGCTTGTACTGTTTCACTAAACACTTTTTAATCGCATCTACATTGCTACACCCTATCAGCCCCCCAATTCACGTAATTAAGTCAAAGCGCTTAGGGCTTTTACACACATAAATACGATAGAACGTCGAGACGTACAACGACGCGGCATAATATGTAAGAAAATGTGTAAGTGTCTTAAATGCTTCGACTCGCTTGCCACTTGATTACGTAAATTAGGCTCCAGAGTACATACGTTGTTCCTAGAATGTATTATTTAACACCTAAAAATGTTTAACATAATATGACGCAATAAAGTATTGAGTATTGAGCAATCAGAGCTACTTTAATTATTCTTTTATTGGATAAATCCCCGAAGGCTGTCTTATATAATTTAATAAAACACGCAGATATGTACGAAAACAGAGGATGATGATTATTCACTCGGAGATTTTAATGATGACCACGCATAACTTTTCGTTGGTTTAACTTTTTGTTAATAATTTTGTAAAAACATTATTGACACTACTTTTCTTATTATAATCTCAATGCAGGAATACATTCCTAAAAATCGCGAATTAAATTTGTTAAAAACCATTTTAACAAATCAGTTTAATTTAAAATTAGTAATAACATTGCTTAATAATTGTCTGTAACAAATGATGTTTGGAATTCGGACAAGACAATGTTCATATTCGAGGCTTAGTTTGTGGTTGACGATGAACTGGCAATCACTGTGGGTGGGGGTGTTGGAAAATTAAGGGGTGGATGCCAGATACTAGTTGAAATATCTAAGGCGCCTTCTAATTTGTGGAATTGGCGTTACGAATTGACCGCGGTCAAAGTGATTTACTGTTGGTTATTTTAAGCGAATGGATTGGTATCTAGTGAATCTTGAATAACAGATCATATTTTTATCAAAAAACTATTTTAATAGCTGTGGTTGTTTTATCAGCCATCATTCGCTCTTGTATACTTGATGAAAAGAATTAATATATATAGATACGAAATATGACTAGTAATAATACAAGATATGACTTAGGCTGCAAGTTGAAGTTTGAGGTTGACTATTTGAGGTTCATCAGCTTTTTCGTGTTTTCGTCTGCAAATGATACATATAGAATAAGAAAATGGCCTTATGGTTAAAAGGTTTTTGATTTTTGAATTTAGGGTTACACATTTATATGAGGGGATAGCAAACAAGAAGATGGCCCTCCTGAATAATATTTATTTTCCTGTAACCATGACAATGTAAACAGTAGGTAACCAGTTTATGGAATTTAGCTTTAACGATCCAAATAGTTTCAGATTAATAAATCATATTTTCAACTTTTTTGCCGTTTGTCTTTTCTATTACAGTAGCGTCAGCATTTGTGTTTGTTATGTTCAGGTTTATTGAGTAAGTTAGTCGGCAAATTTATTCCCACCGCCTTGTCGTTTTTGACGTCGTAACCACCGTATCGGCTACGACATCAAAGGCGTACTTCCACTGACGATACTCGGTGTTGTCCAGTTTAACATATTTACTAAATTTTAGTGAAATTGACAGAAGAAATCATTTTAAAATACCATAATGTTTTTATTTTTATTTCATTATTATTTTTTGTATAATGTTATCAACTCTATATACTCCTTTCGAATCGAACATGACTTTAGTTGCTCACTATATATTGAAATTGTTTCAAGACATTTAATTTTTATTTCAATCACCGAATACCTTAAAGTTGCTCGTTCCAATAGTAGGAAATAAAGTGCGATCGTCGTCAAGGTAGGCAAATCTGGCATTAATATCGTTAATGCCTAACCCTCCATCTTCTTTTTTTCTTTTTTTTTTATTGTCGATAGGGAAGCGCTTGACCACGATCTCGCCTGATGGTATGCTAAGGTGCGGCCTAAGATGGAACGCGCTTCCCTAAAAGGTACATGTTCACTATTCTCTTGAAGATCCCCAGGTTGTAACCTTCTAGGAACACAGACTCAGGTAGCATATTCCAGTCCCTTGCGGTTCGGATCAAGAATGTCGAATCGAACCGCTTTGTTCGGGTACGTAGAACGTACTGATTCGTAACTTTTCAATATCTTGCGACTACGAATCGACGAGAAGATATTTATTTATAACTAGATGTATCCGTGACTTCATCCCCGTGAAAAAGAATCTAAAATAAAACCCGCATAGTTCCTGTTCCCGTGGGCCTTCCGGGATAAAAACTGTCTTATGTCCTTTTTCGGTTCTCTAACTATCTCTGTACCAAAGGGTCTGGCAGGATAAGCTAGGGTCAACTGCCCCAAAAAGGTAATTTGAAAATAACTAGTGTGGTAACATTGGCGAGGTACAAACTTACTGTTGACACAATTTCAGCCTATCAATTTGTTGCGTTCTGGAGATAATTGATCAAATAGACGGGATAAAGGGTATTTAAAAAAAAATTCTAAAAACTATTGCAGCTACACTAATGAAACAAAAGCCATTCATTAGAAAAAAATTTAGTCTACGCTATATATTTTTTATACAATTCTTATATTGTATTTACTACTAAAAACAGAAAAACTTTTTGGTAGTAATATTATTCATAGTAAGCTACATTATATTTTATTGTGATTGTACCTTTGCGCGAACTTTGAATAAAATCTTGATAAAAAAATATTTTTTCCTTTTTTAGTAGTAAATATGATATAAAAATTCTATAAAAATATATAATGTAGAGTAATATTATAATAGTTTTTGTTTCATCAGTGTAGCTCCAATAGTTTTTGAAAAAAGTTTTATTAAAAAATACCACTCTCATCATCTCCAGAACGCAACAAAATGACAGGCTGATATTGTGTCACAACACAAGTTATTTTTTAATTATCTTTTTGTGGTTGCCATTGCCTTTTCGTCCAAATCGATTCAGTGGTTTAGGCGTGAAGAATAGACAAACAGACTGACATACAGTTTTACTTTCGCACTTATAATATTAGTATGGATGTTTAACCACTGTTTATGCTTTTAAGTTTTTTACAAAAAAAAAATTGCCCCTGAACTATGAAAACTTGTAATTATAACTCTAATGTATAATTAACGTAATTTATTTGGTCTTAACAAGTAATTACAATCATATTATATTATAAATTAAAATAATATTAATATATTATATTTATGAAGTAGAAACATTCGTGTAAAAAACACACCAATTTGATTTAATTTTGCACACATTACAATTATATTCATTTTACAGCATATAAATAAATTTAGTTATACAATAAATGTAAATAAATGTACATTTGTTTCTTACGCTTTCACGCGAAAACCATTTAACCGTACATAATGAAAGTTTGTACATATATTCTTGGAAGTATTAGAATTAACATAGGATACTTTTTATTTAAAAAATGTTAAATGTTAGCAAAACCGCGAGTAAATGCTAGTATATAATAACTAAGCTTCAAAATAATGGTACAATATGAACTAGAGCTTGCCTAGGCTGAAATGAGGTGCAGTCATTGATATATTATATATCATTGGGTGCAGTTGATTAAGATGTGTGTGCGATATCGATTAAGTGTCATTTGTATAATATATATTGTGTCTATTTTTGAAATTTACTTGTATGTGAATGCGAAAGTGACTAGGTACGTTATTTCAGCTTAGACGAGCTCTACTAAAATACGCAATAATTTTAGTTACACATATCGAGTATCGAGCCACTGACTCTCATTCTTTTCTCGGGCACACTCAAATGGACTCCTTTTTGAAGTATAGACCATCTGCCATTTTGCCAGACTATTTGTTTATAGCGAACGGGAAACATCGTGATTATTAGGTGGTAATGTTCCACAACGTCTCACCCGAGATTGGTACCACCGTCTTTCCTATTCCTGCCGCAATAGCGTTAATGCTTGACTTTGTCATGTTTCAGTTTAAAAGGTAAAGTAGCCAGTATTGTACGTATAAAACGAAAAATTAAACATCTCGCATTGCAGGAAGAAATAAAAATGTAAAAATATATTATTAAACATAAATGTATTAAAGTATATAAGAAAACATGTGAAAAACAGTGCCTATATATAAAACAAAATATAAGAAACAAAAAAGAATAAAAAGGTATCGGAAAAAAACTTATCGGAACGGAATTAAGAAAAATAGGTGGCCGGAAAATGTATATATGTGACATTACTATTCCACCACATGAATATCACGGCACAATTAACATCTTTAGTGTGTAAAGGCGATGGTTTCTCTTTCCATCAGGAGAGCCATCTGCTTGTTCGTTAAGTAACGATATAAAAACATTTTAACCACTGAAAGCATGACATAAGGGGTGCCGAGTTGGCTATTTGTACTCTATTTTTTTATATATTGTAAGACAGCGAACTACTTGTTCGCTTGTTCGATGTTTTTCTGATGGAAAAAAACAACTATCATCTACTAAATGTGTAAGTGCCGCTTTCCCAATCACAATGTAATGCCACATGCTAAAGTAAACCAATAAAGTGAATTAAACGTTATTTTTCGAATTTCAGCTGCAATGCCTTCAAAATACAACTTGTATACTTAGACATGTATTATATTAAATTTTAGATCGGTATTAGACATCTCAGTACCGGCCACTTGAACTTTGAATCAATTCACCAAAAAAATATAATGTTAAATAATATGTTTATTAAATTTTCAAACTCGCACTTTAATATGAATTAAATTTATAAGGATATTGTATACATATAGAATTATTTTTATAAAAATTACATTAAATGGCCATAAATGGTACAGTGACCACAACAGTAATTTGCCTACTAATTAAGCAAATTTAAGAAGAATAGATTTATTTTTCATTCAAACGTGATAAATACGTAAGTACGTATTTAGTTAGTTTTGAAATGTTTTCAAAAATATATTTTTGAACTACCTTTAAATTAATACATAAAGTGAACATTTTGGATCCCAATTTTAAAAAACTGAGGAGTCTGAGATTCGGCATACGTAATGATTACCTGAAGAATAAGAACAGAAAGCTAAAACTTAAATAAGAAAATCAGTAAAATTTTACTCATATAATCCTTTATATGCTGTTTTTTGGGTCAATAATTTTACAACTACTACCGAATCGGAAACACGGCGACGCACTGAGAAGATCCGACAGAAAAAATACATAGAAAATAGTAAATACTCGTAAATACCTATATAATGATATTTACATAAATCGAGGTCATATTTCGATCGCTAGTTAATAATTCGTTAAAAATAAATATTTAAATATATACTTATATCTTTGCTTATATATTTTATGTCTATAACTACGATAATTTGTTATTTCAATACCAACTTCTAAGAAATAGTTTGTCACATATTACCTATCTAAATTAACAGTTTCGTACGTGACTGTACTCCAAGCTAGATTACTTAGTAGTTCATCATAATAGAATAATAGAAACAACGGAGTGTAGGCCACATGCGATAAAGTAAAAGCAGGCGACTGTTAAATTGTTATGTGGCCACTAACTGAATTTCCACTTATTCTGGCTTAGTTTCTCTCGCGAATAGGGTTGGGCCAAAGTATCATCAATATTCCTTAAACGTCGATGTTTTATTTGAAATACAAATCAATGCATCGATTGCATATTTTTTGTTGTTGTCTATGTTAAGAATCTGTACAGATTGCCATTGATTAAAGACGGACGTTGTAATAAACCTTTTGTGAATAATAAAATGTCTTTTATCCTTCTGCCTTCTGCCTTTTGATCCACTAATAATATAATTTTTAGTGTTCATATCACTATTTTACTAAAAGAGATGATTTTAAAACCTGAATATGTTACTGGGTCAAACAAAACAAAGTTATTTTAAGTTTAAGTATATACCAAAAATATACAGGTACTCTAGTAGCGATCGCCCTGTCGTCGAAATTCAATAAAAAATAGTACAAGTGTGTATATTATTAATTTAATTTATTTCCAATATATATTATTTAAGATATATATGTCTCTATAGTCATCCACAATCTAAATTTTAATTTTAAAAATATATATAAACGGGTCAAAAACGCGTACATATATAGAACTTACTTGTAAAGCTCGACGTTTCGGCCAAGTTGCATTTGACCGTGGTCACGAGCAGATTAATGTTGCCAAATTTTATTCATCGACTATTAATATATAGGCAACCTTTGATATATAAATATAGATAACTTATCTAATATCATTAGATATAACATAGTGGCTGTAGGCAACTGTTGCGTTAAATTGGTTATGATGTTTTACGTTAAATTGCTGGTGATGTCCGTGGTATTTAACCGAGTTACTGTGTTTTTGAAACTAGTTAAGAACTCTATTACTCACTGACGCGACGTTTTCAAGAGAGGTAAATATTTTTGTTCAGTAAATATGTGACAATTCGTCGATTACAATGTTTGCATCCCTACTCTAGAGCTGAGTTGAGTTATATTGCCTTTGGGTCCACTTTTATTGCTTCGTATTGGAGAGCGTTAAAGTGTCAACATTAAGCGATTCTTTTTGAAAAGAATATGTGCACGAATTGAATGTGAGCACTAATTGAATATGAACACTAATGATGTCGGCGTTCTTTAACATTGCAATTATAAGGTAGCCAGTTTTTGTAACATTTCTTAATAATTGCTTACTTTTAAACGTTCATATATTTTATGCATAACGGGCCTACTTCTCGTTCCCACCACTGACACTTTTGTGATGGCCACTAAGTTGCTTGATCGGGGTACCTACGGGGAAAGCTAAGGTGTCTTGGAGACAGCAACGAAATTATGTAATAAGACGTATACCACAGAAATTTTGAAACTCAGGACCTGCCAGAATAGTCTACTTAATTCTACTTAGACAGACAAGATGACAAAATCGCTTGAAGACATTGAATATAGTATGAGTACCTAGTACGAATCTCGACCAGAAACATGACTCGTTTTTTTCCTAATTAAGGATCGAACGTATTGGGACGGGCCGCAATAGGACGGGCCGCAACGGGCCGAGCCGCATTGCAGAAAGGCCGCATAAGATCCCTTTCATTTTAAATGAACACATTTTAAATGAACCATCGCACACTACGGCGGGCGCAACGGGGCGGATTTTGGTGCGCCGCATTTCGATGAAAGCGAAGCCTGGCCCGGCCCGGTCGCCAGTGTGCTAGGACGAGTAAATTATGCGCATAAGATCCTCCGTATTTTCAGTATTAATTTATAAAATCAGGTAAATATAAATAAAGACTAAAAAGAACGAAAATAATTAAGTGGCAACGATTACCACTAATATACAAGGCTGTTATGTGCCTTGCAATAACTAAACAATTACGATAATTTCGCATTGCAAGTTACGAGATAACCCCGCCGCCGGTCCGTTGCGCCTCAATCCTTTAGGCTTTAAAAAATTAAACATTTTTTTTTAAATTCCGAACTTGATTTTCCACATATTTTTTCACTTTTTATTTTGGAATTAATACTCTGTTAATTTCAAATAAAAATTATACAATTTAAATATACGTTACTAGCTGACCCGGCAAATGTTGTTCTGCCTTTTTAACTACTCTTATTTTATCTATGTTTTCCCTGGACTTCAACAATTAATTCAAAACCAAAATTACCCAAATCCCTGAAATTCAACAATTAGTGAGACTAACGAACAGCAATTGATTTTTATATATATATAGATTTATGAATACACAAATCTTTTAAATTACTGTAAGGTGTCTATTACAGTAAGGTATTTTTTAATTATAATTATAATTAAAAAATAGCCGCTAAATAAATTTATGTTAATAATATTTAAATTAGAGTGCTTAAATAATAAATATATTGCATATATTTAAAAATATGTACTTACATGTAAAATCATTTGCATTTTTTATTTTTATAAATATTTTTAATTTTAATAAATTTTTCGAATAAAACTAACAGCTGTGAATTTAATTATTTGCCAAGAAGATTTATGATATCTTAGTTATGTTAATATTAATTCACGGCTCATCTTATCATTTTTAGAAAATATATGGCGAAAAGAAAGGAAAGTAAATGGGTAATGCTATAACGAAGTTATTTTAAATTTAAATGCTGACTTAGGTTAGTTATTAGAAAAAATGGACAAATGTGATTATTAAAGCCTGGTTTTAAAACTGTCGTTTCTGTAAAAAAGGCTTTGACAAGAGAGCAAGATGATTTGTAATTTCCATAAAATTCAAAATTATAAAATTTCATGCATTCTAACGCTGAACATATAAAAATAGCTTCATCTCTGTCTAACAAGTTATAGTACTACAGAATTAAGTAGTAGCTACAACATTTTTATCAGTGCTTTAATTTCAAATCATTTAAGAAAATAACGTCACCTTAGACAGCTTACGGCCAATACACCATTTACTAAATACGCTGCCAATGTACACAAAATGTCAACCATTTTTTTACAAAATATTAAATTGACTTAAACGTTTATTTCTATTTTTTCTATAATTTTAGTGTGTACCTTAAATCTAAAATAAAAACTAATTGTTAAAGTAATGTGTGTTATGTAGACAGTAACAGACAGCTGTTCTTAAGTCCGCCATTACTCGGGACAAAATTACACAGTTTTCCCTTAGTTATTTCATATCTAGTAGTAGTTTCCTTCATCTGAGAAAAAGGGGGTCTCCTTTTTTACAGAAACGATCAGCAGCCTTAACTTGTTAGGTATCTCGTAAAATGAGAGAAAATGCAAATAAATATTACTATAATCGTAATTATTAAAAGGAACTTCTTTTAGCAGTAGAGTTCTGCAATGTCTCGACTGGATTTAATTACCACCGCCTTACTTATTCCTTCCGAAATAGCGTCTATGCTTTTTGCGTTCTGATTTGGAGGGTAAGGTAACGGTAAACTTATCCATTAAGACCCCGCCACAAGCATCGCACCATTGATGTCTTTGCTGTCTATAGACGATGCTTGTCTCTGTCCATCAGGAGAGCCATCAGCTTATTTGCTATCTTATGATATATAAAAAAATGCACATTACTACTAAATTCCATTGGTAGCTGACAAACTTATGCATGACAAATTCCAACCCCACCACTTGGATAATAACACACCAAAGACATATTTTGTATCTATATGCGACGGTTTTCTCTTTCCATTCCAACAGATCGAAAGAAAACTTATATACATTCATATTGCATAATAGAATTAATCGAAATAACCGCACAATAAAAAACATCAATAAACACTTTATTACAGGTTACCGACCCACTTGTTTTTGTATTACTATTGTAGGTAAATTCATTTACAATTATATACACTAGCAGCTAATCGTGACTTTGTTCGCTTGTTCAAAACTCATATTTTTCCTTTGTTCAATTTGTTCAGTCGGAATCGGGTAACAAATAGCCTATGCCACACCCTGGATAATGAAGATTTCTAAAGATGAAAGAATTTTTTAATCTGTCGAGTAGTTTTTGAGTTAAATCGCAACAAACAAGCGACTAAAAAATCAAATATTTTCTTTTTATAATATTAGTTTATAATTACAACCCCGTATTGGTCCAGGCCCACTTTGAAGAATAGATAGATCATCTGTTCGAGCGGTACGCAGTCGAACAGCTCAGCGTTTTTGTATTTCATTATATTTTATGTTTAATTGAATAAATGTGGAGCCCGTCGCGAGATACCATTGTGACACCTCGTGCTCACACAATTTACCATATTTACCATTACCAAATTTACCATTGTTTAACCGATTGTAAAGATAGTGTAAACCAGTGCAAATACATAGTAATAACCACAAAGTCCGGTCTCCTCGTTTAGTCTCGTTAACCATTCTTCATCAATCACCACAAAGGGGGTAACCACAACCCAAAATCATAACCCCCAACCTTTTTACATCATCTGCTGTTCTGTCAGAGAGTTAGTAAGAGGAGAAAATTGGCTATGCAAGACACTACCATCGTGGTGGTTCTGTATTGACTCGCCCGGGCCTGGTTCCACCGCCTTACCTATTCCTGCTGCTACGGCGCCAGTGCTTGTCACTATCGTGTTTTAGTTTGGAGGGTAAGGTAGCCCGTAAACTTATGCATTAAGACCTCCCCACAAGGATAGCATCGCACCATTAGTGTATTTGGTGTATAATGGACTTCTGATGGAAAAAAACAACCATTCCATCATCTTTCCTAGGAGATCTATCAGCTTTTTTGCTATCTTATAATTTATAAAAAATCGCACATTACTAATAAATTCATTATTTATACTTATTTAAGCGTACAGTGTTTTCTTGGATCTCGTTTTTTTACTTACTAAATAGAGCCTATCTACATTTTCGAGGCAGCGTTTCTCAAATAAATATTCAACAAAGTGACACATACAAAGACTAATGACATCAGAAAAAGGTCAGTGTATCTGTCCCAGCCCTTAGTCCTTGATGGATAAAATAAAATGATTTAAGGCGCGTCGTCGAGACGTCGGCGCGTCGTTCCGTCGCCATTCTAGCCACTCTGTTAAACTAAGTCTACTCTCCAGTGGAAAATGTTATATTATCCGTATAGCCCTAGAGCTCATGACGTATTTCCAGTAGATAATTGGTTTGGCCTTTAGTTTTGGGATTTTGTATGATAAAAAATGTATTACTTAAATTTCACTTATTTTATCAACATAACAGATTTTTGAGTACGTATGTGTTTGTTAGTATATGTTTGATACTTTTTCACGTTGTAACGATCGTACAAATGTGGATGATTTATATATACAGGTAGTGTATGCTTAAACACATGTATTGTTTTCGTTTAATTCGCAAAAGGCTTTAATTAAGCAACGATCTGCGTTGCAGATACAACTTATGACAATTATATTAATATTTAAAAATGTTTATTTTTAGGACTGCCGTTGAATATTTTGAAAGATGTGCAATAATATTATAATTTTTTTTTTGAAGTAGCGTGCATTAAATATCATTTTTCTAGTTTTATCCAAAGTCACATGCTTTTTAATTTAATACAAATATTTCTTTGTAGCTTTAATAGTATGTTCAGATAATTGAATTTGTAAATTTGTACTTGCTGGAAAGCCTAATAAATATTTTCTTTGTATACAGTGCATAATAAAATTTCATTTTATACTGCCATGCTGCACTGCCATGCCATAATAACAATCCAACGCATTTACATATTTAAGAAACCCACATTTTGAAAAATCTCACGTGAGATTGGGGGATGGGGAGGGGTTTGATTAAAATCTTACGACATTACACCAGGGAGGGACAGAAAATTTAAAAAAACACCTCACGTAATTTATGGACGCCCCCTAATGTATGGTTATACCAAATATATGTGATGACCGTATAAGTAGTACCACCTAGTAGCCATGAAGATGGAAGTGACTCGTATAGCCAACCGGTCGCCTTTTACGACCTGCCTGACAGATCCCGGGACCAACACGGGAAAATAATTACAAAAAATGATTGGTTAAAAAAATTCTAAGTTATGTCGAAAAAATACTTTTTCGAAATATTTCGTCAAAGATTACTCCCCAACGGATAAACCGATTAATAAACGATAAATTTCCTGAGTCGACTTAGATCAAATTTTCAGGAAGTCTAAGTTGATTGGAATCCAATCGAACGCTATCAACCACGTTTCGATCAGTTCAGCCGTTCAAAAGTTATGAGATTTTTACATACACACATACACACACACATACATACGTACAGATATACTGACGTCATCGTGAAAAAACCTCAAAACGTGGAGATCTGGTGAAAACTCGATTTTCGAAAATCGGAGCAAAATCAGTAACTTCCTTACTACATACGTAGGGGGATGTTAAAAAAACATTTATGTAAATAGTTGCCAACAGTAGCAACGTTCACTGACTAACTTAAGGTGGTTCTAACTGAACGTCTACAACATTTACTATAAAATGATATTGTGAAAATTGCCGTGCTGACTTTATATTGTGTATTCCTACAGTCGTTTATTTTTACGCTTGATAAGTTTGCGGTTATCGCATAGCTGGTTATAACGTGCTGTCTGATGCATAAAAGAATCAATTGTTTAGCCATTTGTTTGGCTTTATCCATTTTCTTTATCAACCGGTTTAACCTGAATTTAAATGAAAACGCTGTAAAGTTGGTGTGTTTTGTTTAAAGGAAAATTTTGTAGTGAAAGGAATTTTACTTCTAAGTTAATTTTATAAATGCCTCGTTGGTTAAGTTATATTTTATATATTCTAATATTCTGTCATTTTTAACCGACTTCAAAATAGGGATTAATTCGACCTGTATGCATATGATATTATTGAAATTGAATAATCTTGAGTATATCTATTTTAGGCTTCCAAGCACTCATAAGTGTACATATTATATATGTTTGTATGACTATCCACGAATTTCTAGAAACTAAAAGTCATACGGATTGAAAACTACCTGCAAACTAGGTGTTAAAGTTCTGAATACAAGTTGATAGAGTTCTGCTTTATATCCCCAGGTCTGGTACCACCGCCTTACATATTCTCGCTGCTATAGCGTCAGTGCTTGTCACTGACGTATTCCAGTTTGGAGAGTAAGGTAGCTGGTAAACTTATGCATGTTGCATTAGAACTCCGTCACAAGGATAGCAACGCATCATTAACATTTTTGGTATCTATAGGCAATGGTTATCTCTTTACATCAGGAGGTTCATCTGATTGTT
This sequence comes from Apodemia mormo, assembly GCA_036924255.1. NCBI lineage: Eukaryota > Metazoa > Arthropoda > Insecta > Lepidoptera > Riodinidae > Apodemia > Apodemia mormo. Next base: position 20,077,723 of record JAUPFN010000012.1, on the reverse strand, counting down.
TACTATTTTATAATATAAAAATAAACCACGTACTTTAGCCACGCTTTATTGTCACCTAAATAGTCTTTAACTATGTATGTTTTAGCACTTATCCAGTACTAGGTAAAAGTTTATAAAACTTAACATAGAAACATATATTGAAGTAGACCATACACACGTAAACAAATACACACACTCATCCATACACTATACTTTAATCTCACACGCAAACAACACACAAAGAAACACACACACACACATACACTCACACATACATACACAAACGCGTATTTGTACATATATTGTTTATGTTAATTTATTACCAGATTGTGACACTGGGTGATGGCACTGTCTCCTGTACCACATTTTACACTAACGCAGGAGAGAGAGATTTAAACCTGTGCTTTGATTTTTCCTTGTACCAATGCAAATAAAGTTTTATTATTATTATTTTAATACGTCTGGGCTGTCCTTTCAAATTTTTTCTTCGTGAATATTTAATAAATAGTCTATTTTACACCGAAAATCGTGGCTAAAGTGCGGGTTTATGCCACACGAGCTATAAACTAATATCCTTAATAAAGTTTAGAAACCCCATTGCGCTCAGGCGCTAACTTCACGCCGTGCAATAATGACCTGAAGGCATGTTTTCAACGTGCTGATTGAACGCTATCACTGCCTCTTCGGCGTTGGTAAAAGTAAAACCTCTCATCAAATCTTTGATTTTGCGGAAAATACAGAAATCACAGGGTGCTAGGTCGGGGCTATGCGCAGGATGAGTGACGAGATGTACTTTTCGGAATCTAAAAATGACTTTGTTTTGTTGGCCGTGTGTGAAGAAGCGTTATCATGGTGTAGGAGCGGGTCGTCTTTCGCGAACTTTTTCTAACACCCTGGGTAAACAAATGGAAGAATACCACTCGGCTATAACACTCTTTTGATCTTCAAGTAGAATTGTACAAATGGGACCCGTAGCTAAGAAAAAAAGCGCGATCATTTTTTACCAACGTTTCTCGCCTGTCTTTCTCGCTTTTGTTGGCCTGTTCTCATTTTCAAACACCCATTCACAAGATTGCTGTTTTTTTTTTCGGGTTCGAAACAATAAATCCACGTTTCGTCTCCTGTCACAATGTCATAAACAGCATTAGAATGTCCGTGGTCGTACTTCAGGAGCATCTGTGAGCACCATTCCACGCGAGCCCGCTTCTGCTCCGCTGTCAGTTCACGAGGGATCCAACGACAACAAAGTTTCCGAACTTTCAATTCTTCGTGTAAAATTTTCTGAATTTGGCTCATACCAATCCCCAATAGTCCTCGAATTGTCTCATAGGTAATCCGGGGGTTTTCTTCAATTAACCGCTTAACAGTAGCCACATTATTTTCGTTGATGGCAGTTGAAGGCCGCCTTTCACGAAATTCGTCGTGTAAAGAAACTCGCCCTCTCTCAAATTCAGCAAACCATCGCCTCACAGTGCTCAAACAGGGTGCTTCTCTCCCAAAAGCGTTTTGAAGACGAGCGGCACAGTCTTACAGAAAGAGAACTTTTAAGATCATGAAAAATCATCGCTCTAAAATCTTTTCGACTTAAATCCATTTTCGTTGCGTAGTAGAACTTTGATGTGTGATAAAAAAACAATTGACAAATCATTTCCCGCCAATTGTTATTTTTTTATTACTAAGAAGGTTGCAACGTTTTAAAAATATGACATTCGAAATTCAAATAGTTTCGATTAGCTAGAAGTGCAAAACTTTTAGTGTGCCCCATGTACAAACATCTATGCTCATCACACAAATGTTGTCCCTGACAGGAATCGAACTTGAGCCCCATCGATTGCGTAGTCAAGATTACTCACTACTCAATCAGCGGGATGGTCGTTGCATGGTTTAGAAGATTTAGGTGAAGAAACAAGCGGATAGCAATTTCGTTTAACACTTTCTAGAGATATGTTCAGCGGTATGCGTATTATAAGTTACTATCGATCGCATGTAACAACTGAATTTAGCCGAAAAGAAAATAGATACATGTGTGTATATTATCATGTATAATCACGTGAATATAGTATGAATCGTCATATTATATATTATTTCTAGAAGGTGTTTTTTCCTGGAGTGGCTTGATCTCTAACTACTTCACCAAAAAAAATACCCAGTTAAGCTTATGTTTTCTACTTTGGGCGAAAAATATGATAGAATTCGAAAAAAATCTTTTGTTAATAAAAAATTAATTAAATATAATTTTTATAAGATCGCCATCTGTGGGTGATACATCAAACATCTTAATAGAGTTTTATACTTGCAAAACGCTAGATGGCTCCATGCGAAATCTTCACACGAGTCAACTAGTAATGGTTATTTTTATTAAATTAACGTATTTCTAATGCATTTTATTTCAAAATGTGAAGTTTTAGCAGTCCTCCGCAGTGTAATCTTTAACTGGTCCAAATTTGATGCTCTATCATTCGCGCAATTGTCTTAAAAAGGGGTCGAAAAGTTTTTCCTTCACGTATTTAATAGATTACGTCTATCTCACAACCACGGAAAAAACGCAACCGCTGGATTCATTAAGAGTCAATATTTTACCCTAATTCCTTTGACCGCACGCCCCCGTCGTAAGCGGATTGCCGGCTTATCGTCTTACTCTTATTCACCTATTTTTTACAATAGCAAAAAATAATAATAAGAAATAACGACGATACTTGTTTAGAAAAAAAGAACAGAAAAGCTTTGATCCCTTTGGCTTTTACGTTTTTTGGAATTTCGTGACTCAAATAATTATGTTCTACGATGGGGCCGCCAAGTGAAATTATACATTGTTATTATAACAATAAAAGTTATTTCCGTTTGTCCCACCCAAGTAGAATTATAAACAGCTATGAATATTATAATAACATTCGTGCAGAGATTTGTTGGATTATTATTTGAAATATTATAGTAAAAAGTTAAGACAGAACCGATAAAATATCATTAAAAATGGTATTATATAAAAAAAATTAAAAAATAATTAAACCTTTTCGAATATGTGTCAAATATACCCATATCTCAAAAACTACTGAACCGTTTTGATGAAACTTAGAACTGTTCCCTAAGATGGCATAAACCACACTTAAATCAAATAGTGTTATTTTGGTATAGCTTACTACTTACTTACTTACCGCGAAATTCGTTGACAAACATGCGAACATACATACACTTACAAAATGTAGTAAGTACATGCTTTGTCGCATAAATAGATCATCATACTTAAATATGATTCGATTCTAACAGTATAATATACATAAATGTCAAACTGATAACCTCTGCTTTTTCGTTAGTTAAAACACTTAATAACAAAACTCATATTTTCTTTTTAAAAACGCACGTATAGCTCGAGTGAGTTATTTTCTAGAAAGTTTTTCTAACTTACTAAAAAGCATGTTCAATAACCACGAATAACAAGTAACTTATATACACAAAAAGCCCGTCTGAGAGCCGATCCGATAAAACATAACCTTCCTTCTACTACAGTCGGATAGAAATCATAGAGCCTATGTCACTCTCCCAATTAAGTTTAAGTCCATTAAGCTGTCTAAAGATAATTCAATGTTACAGCCTAAGCTTTAGAGCGTGCCAAAGAAATATATATAAAATACTAGCTGTTGCCAGCGACTTTGTCCGCGCGGACTTCGTTTACTCTGCACTGCTCCTCCCCCGTAGGTGATAGCGTGATAATATGTAGCCTGTATGTTGACCCGACCTGTTAGTAATATCCATGCAAAATTTGAAGTAAATCCATGCAGTACTTTTTGAGTTTACCCCGGACATACATACAGACAAACAGACAAAAATTCTAAAAACTATATTTTTGGCTTCGATATCGATTGTAGATCACGCCCCAAGTATTATTTAAAAAAATATTCAATGTACAGTTTTGACTTTCCTACGATTTTATTATATGCATAGATACTATAAAACTAAAAATATAACCTTCCTTCTCATGCAGTCAGCGCAGTAAGAATGTGAAATAATATGTGTTAAACATGTAACCTCATTTTGGATGTAGGTCAAAGATAACACGTTCTAATCACCTACGAAAGTTAAAACACTCCGTTACGGACTACGGTATATCGTCTTATTCATAGACGTCAATTTTTATTCTCATATATTCTCACGTCAAAATTGCTTACTTTGACGTGGGAATGTGACGCTGTGGACTTTTGACTCGATGCGTTGAACAAACTTGGTATTTAAGATGTTTTGTAAGACTACTTATGGTAACAAGCAGCCTGGTAAAAAATTATTTTCAATCATTATATTATTATATATCGCTACTCAAATAACAGAACGAAATAGTTAACGCTAAATACCGTTATACGTTGGTCACACTATAAGTTTTGCGTAAATTAAAAAAACAACATGTTATAACCAAAATATTATGTTTATTGCTTTTCAAAATAATCTCCTTTACATTTTAAACATTTTTTCATGCGATCGAACCATTTTTTAAAACAGGAGGACCACAGACCTGAAGACATGTTTTCTACGTGCTGATTGAACGCTATCACTGCCTCTTCGGAATTGGTAAAAGTAAAACCTCTCATCAACTCTTTGATTTTGGGTAAAATACAGAAATCACAGGGTGCTAGGTCAGGGCTATGCGCAGTATGAGTAACGAGATGTACTTTTTCGGAAGCTAAAAATGACTTTGTTTTGTTGGCCGTGTGTGAAGAAGCGTTATCATGGTGTAGGAGCGGGTCGTCTTTCGCGAACTTTTTCTAACACCCTGGGTAAACAAATGGAAGAATACCACTCGGCTATAACACTCTTTTGATCCTTAAGTAGAATTGTACAGATGGGACCCGTAGCTAAGAAAAAAGCGCGATCATTTTTTTACCAACGTTTCTCGCCTGTCTTTCTCGCTTTTGTTGGCCTGTTCTCATTTTCAAACACCCATTCACAAGATTGCTGTTTTTTTTTTCGGGTTCAAAATAATAAATCCACGTTTTGTCTCTTGTGACAATGTCATAAACAGCATTAGAACGTCCGTGGTCGAACTTATGTAGCATCTGTGAGCACCATTCCACGCGACCCCCCTTCTGCTCCGCTGTCAGTTCATGAGGAATCCAATGACAACAAAGTTTCCGAACTTTCAATTCTTCGTGTAAAATTTTCTGAATTTAGCTTATACCAATCCCCAATAGTCCTCGAATTGTCTCATAGGTAAAATCCGGGTGTTTTCTTCCATTAACCGTTTAACAGTAGCCACATTATTTTCGTTGACGGCAGTTGAAGGCCGCCCTTCACGAAATTCGTCATGTAAAGAAATTCAACCTCTCTCAAATTCAGCAAACCATCGCCTCTTGGTGCTCAAATAAAGTGCTTCTCTCCCAAAAGCATTTTCAAGACGAGCGACACAGCCTTGCGGAGAAGGAGAAATTTATTATATATATTATACTTAAAATCATAAAAAATCATCGCTCTAAAATCTTTTCGACTTAATTCCATTTTCGTTGCGTACGTAGAACTTTGATGAGTGATAAATACGGGAAACGATTGACAAATCATTTCCCGCCAATTGTTTTTTTTTTATTACTAAGAAGGTTGCAACGTTTAAAAAATATAACATTCGAAATTCAAATAGCTCCGATTGTATGCGACGTTGCTGCGTTTCGTGCACTAGTCATTAGTCATGCTTTTTCGTGATTGGTTCACCAACTATCGCTAGAAGACGTCATAATACCGTATACCATAACGTTAATTTGTAGTGTACAACAGAACATAATGAATAACATTATTAAAAAGTGACAAATTCTGTATCATTTTGGATAACGCTATGCTTGAAAATAACGTTATGTCAAGCCGCGAGTAATAACGTTACCACAAAATACCCATATTTAAATCCTTGGTATTTTTTTACATAGTATAAAAAAAGTCGCTTCCACTGTATTTTTGCGTAAATACCTCTTTTAAATTGCGCTACGGGTTTGAATGCGGTTTTCCTTAACAAAATAATTCAAGAGGAAGGTTAACATGTATAGACATTATACTTGTGCGCTTACATTGCATTTGTTTGTGTTTTTATCTGCGACAATAGACAGATCGATCCTAGTAGAGCTTAGCACGGTCATTTTCTAGAACTGACTTCGGTGCGCGACTACCTACTTATAATTCGGCACATAGTATTATATTATATTATTTAAATGTTTTTTTAATTTAGTTCTAGTTTATAATTAATACAACATTTATCAGTTGCTATCGCGGCGTAACGCAATACAAGTTTCTAACCAGCGCAAGAGTTATAAATGAGCCTATCAGTGCACGTTCGCTGCTTAACCAAACGATTGCTGATTATAAACAGGAATTTATGCAATGCAAACACTATTTCTGTCATGAAAATATATTTGTATTATGTAAACTTATGAAACTATATAATAAAGAAAAGAGCCTTTCTATCGATTTTTAATTTCATAAACATCCAGATCCCTACTAACATAACAAATGTGAAAGTCTACATGTGTCTCTGTTACGCTTTCGTGGCGAAATCGAAGGGGCTTAGATAAAGTAACAATATAAAAACAAAAGTTAGAAAAGAATAAAATGGATTGACATAAGCCGTGCTAAATCACGTGGTCAATCGCCATCGTTATCGCAAGTTGATAGACAATGTTTATAATTCGTAAGGAAAACATAAAAGAAAAACTTTAAAAATATCAAAAAAATATATCGACACGCAGGATTTTAACCTGCGACCCTCTTCCTTGGTTTAAATCTTGCGTGTCGATATTTTTCTTTGTTATTTTTTAAGTTTTTCAAGTTTTCCCAAGCACGGGGTGAGTGCTATAACACAAAAATAACCATAATAAATTTTTCCTTGTCAAACTCTGATATTTAATCAGTTCTAGAATTATTTGGATAACATAGATAAGTGTCCGGTTGGCAATAGGCTTGCCACCTATCATTATGGAATCACATTATGGAACCAAATATCTTCGGTTACTTGTGGGTGCATTTGTTGTACCTCTGCCTACCTCTTCACGGATACGGACGTGAAGATACTTCTATTTTAGAGTTACCCACTATTCACAACATTTTACATGTTAATTTGTACTTTTTTTGTACGTTTTGTCCGAAGAGAAATGTGTTATGTTAGAATTTCACGGACTAAGTGAATGCAATTCTAATGATAATTAAACGTTCTTTAAACTTTAAACCTTAATTTAAATTTGACCGCGGTCCGTTGGTCAAGTGGTTAGTGAAACTGACTTACGTAATCAATTGGATTCGGATTTGATTCCCGACAGAGATAATCATTTATGAGATGAGCATATATATTTTTATTTCTGGATTTGGGTATTTGTTAAAAATATTTCAGAAAAAAGTATCTTCACGCCCATATCACCGAAGGGGTAGGCAGAGGTACAACAAGTGCACCCACGATTAGCCGAAGATACTTGGTCCCACAAATGTGACAGGTGGCAAGCCTATCGCCAACCGGGCACTTTCCAATCCCGGGCAACTTTGTGTTTCCCAGAAAACTGAAAAAACACTTTTTTTAAAGTTGCCGACCCGGGAATCTAACCCGGGACCTCATGTGGTCAACTCCAACGCTGGACCACTAGACCACAGAGGCGATAATATTTAAAATATTTCAGTATATTTATATGCGTGTAGTTAGTTATTTCTTTACAATTAGTATCGTTGACTAACACCCATATCATAAGCAAATAATTTATTTACTTTGGGTTAGATTAATTCGTGTAATTTGTCCAATGATATTTATTTATTGATTACTAGCTGAAGTGTGCAGCCCGCTGCATTATAAAAGTTTTTGGTGAATCCCGCGGGATCACCTAACTTTTCCGGGATAAAAAGTAGCCTATGTGTTATTCTGGGTCTTCAACTATCTACATACCAAATTTCACCGTAATCGATTCAGTAGTTAATGCGTGAAAGAGTAACAAACATCCATACATACATACAAACTTTTGCATTTATAATATTAGTAGATATTATTATTTAGCACTTCGTTGCCTTAATAGTCTTGTGTTGCAGTTGCAGCCTGTATACCTAATGGAAAAAAGGTGTTCTATTGCTATTCAAAATTCCTAGCTAGGCAATCGGATGATATTTTTTCACATGAAAACGAATTATCACACAGATGAATGACACTTAGATTAATTTTAATGGTAAAATAATTAGGTATTCTTTATAATACAAAATCTAATACAAAATTTTTTCAAAACTTTTAAAGCCGTTGGAGAATCAATTAAGCCCAAAAACATATCAGAATTGCTCATTTAAAATATAGGATTTATTAACAAGTCACTTTAAATTTTACATTTTAATTTTTACACTTGGTTTTATCGATAATTAAACATTGTGCATATATTCTGTTGCGGATGTTAATTTCCGCATCCGTGAGAGATTTATTATAGGTAACTAAATTACCACATCGATTGCTATCTGGTTAAAAACAAAGCACCTGTGTTTGTACAAATACGTATTAAGTTCTCTCGTGTATAATAACAATATGTTTTGCTATTATTTCTTTAATCGATACTAATATTATAAATGCGAGAAAGGCTGTCTGTTATGCTTTCACGGCTACACCGCTGAATCGATTTTGATCAAATTTGCGCAAGGCGATCGTTGAAGATTCGGCTTCAAGAATAGGCTAACTTTTTTCATAAACCAACCCCTGAGACATTGAAATAGACGTTGAAAATTTGTTTTTTTACCGGGCGAAGCTACGTGGGTCAGCCAATTATTTATATAAATATGTTTAACTAGCTGACCCGGCAAACGTTGTTCTGCTTTTTTAACTACTCTTATTTTTTTCTATATTTTCTCACCTTTTAAACCTTCCCTGGACTTCAACAATTAATTCAAAACCAAAATTAGCCAAATCGGTTCAGCCGTTCTCGAGTTTTAGCGAAACTAACGAACAGCAATTGATTTATATTTATATAGATAATGTATATATTTATTAAAATTTAATCAATCAATTTTGCGTATTAATGCATCTTCGGGGTACAAATCACGAAAATCAAACAATAATAAATACAATAAAAATTTTAAAAAAGTAGTTTCGATACTGTACGTAGGGACAAATACTATCTTTTTATAATATTGGTATACCTAGATAGAATTTTATAATCTAATCGGTATCGGTAACTTTACCTCACGGAGAGATATGGATGTATGACTTGAACAGTTTGTCTTTTATTCTTTATGTACCTACTAGGTTTTACCCGCGGCTTCGCACTCATTTAAGCCATCAAATAATTATTTTTTTTAATAGGAATTATCCTATGTTACTTCTAATACCTCCAAAAATAAGTGTACAAAGTTTCGTGATGATCGGTTAAGCAGTTTTCGCTTGAAAGTGGAACAAACAAACTGACATTCGCATTTATAATATTAAGTAAAAATTACGTTATTTAGGAGTTATCACATCATTATTAGACAGATACTTACATTTTTTATCAACCGTGTTATCACATAAGCGACAATTTGTCTTTGTAAATAAATGTCTTTTAACCTCCCAAACCTTTATGTTATGAATTTGCTTTTGCTTTCATACTGCCTTTTTCATTGCTAAGTTATCTGCTATCTTATGCTAACTAACGAGTTACTGTTATCCCGTGTTTAAAGTACTTTTCTACATACATATATATGTACTTAACGTTTGCTTTTTATATAGTTGTGATTTAGTGCTTTTCTGACATTTAGTTTTAACATTACCTAATTATGTTGTTGTACATCATAATTAGGGTTTCACGTCCCCTCTTATAAGTGTTAGCTACTATTTATTTTAATATTATAAATGCGAAAGTTTGGATGTTTGGATGGATGGATGTTTGCTATTCAATCACGAAAAAATTACAGAACGGATGTGAATGTAATTTGGCACACAGTTAGATGATAACCCGGAATAGCACATAGGCTACTTTTTATCATGGAATAGTTAGGTGGTCCCGCGGGATTTGCCAGAAATTTTTATAATGCAGTGGGCTGCGCGCTGCAGCTAGTATTATAATAATTTACCCCTCCAAACCCAGTGTGACACATTTAGCGATTCTCGGTGGAATTTCGTTGGCACCCACACGACGCTTAAGTGTCGCATTCCCATTTGATTTTAAACCTTCCACTACTAAAAATACAGACTACATTTACTAAAGTAAAGTAACGAAGTTTTATTTGTTATAAATATAAATACAAACTACTACAAATATACGAAGTTTAATGAAGTTTTATAAGGATTTTCTTGGGGCTGAGGGGTTAAACAATGAAGTATTAGTAAACGCAGTGAAACAGCAACAATCGACTTTGAGTTTCCTGTATCTCTGGAAATCTGCGTCAGATCTTTCAATGGAAGGAAACGGGAAATCTATCCTCTCAAACAAAAATTTAAACTAGTTCATAAACATTCAAGAAACAAAAATATACTGCCGAATTGAGTGCATCCTCCTTTTTGGGAACTCGGATAAAAAATAGTATTTTTACTAACATGTTCGTTTGAAAACGACATAAAATAGTGTAGTAATAATGCCTTGTGAGAATTTAAGTGAAAAACCTTAAAACATTGGAATATTAAATAAATACGTTATATATATATATATATATATATATATATATATATATATATATATATATATATATATATATATATATATATATATATATAACGTATTTTTTTTTATACGGTCATCTGTTATGTACATTTTGAAAAAAGTCCAGGTGCCAAAGTATATATATATATGTATATATATATATATATATATATATATATATATATATATATATATATATATATATATATATATATATATATATATATATACATATACATATACACATACATATATATGTAGCGTTGGTTTCGTATTAACATTTTATCATATATAAAATATTAATACGAAACAAACGCTACTACGCTACTACGAAATCTATGTACTATGTAGTGTGGTTGTGGCCGTTTATATCAGACAATATTTATTGTTAGAAAAAATACGACGCCCTAATGTACTAAGTGCTTTCTTCGCTTTTATAGTTACTTAGTAACCGAGTCTTGGATCGTGTAAAGCTTTTAGAGCTTTTGCATGATTGTTAAAGATTTACCCTTATTGAGGCAAAACGTTACGAAGTTTTATTATTATTTAATTGATTACTGCGCAAATTTTTATTCTTAGACATTTAATTCTTATGACAAAATATCATTTATGTCAGTTCCTTCTAAATTACCTATACATATAAATAATAATATATCGTAGGAAAGTCAAAACTGTACATTGAATATTTTTTTAAAGAATACTTGAGGCGTGATCTACGATCGATATCAAAGCCAAAAATATAGATTTTAGAATTTTTGTCTGTTTGTCCGGGGTAAACTCAAAAAGTACTGCATGGATTTACTTCAAATTTTACATGAATATTACTAATAGGTCGCACCAACATATAAGCTACATATTATCACGTTATCACCTACAGGGGAGGAGCTGTGCAGAGTAAACGTAGTCCGCACGGACGAAGTCGTGGGCAACAGCTAGTATAATAGATAGTAGAACTACCCATTTGACCATCTTAGCACTCTTGAAATTTGAATATATATGTATAAACTAGCTGTTGCCCACGACTTCGTCCGCGCGTACTTCGTTTACTCCGCACAGCTTCTCCCATTTAGGTGATAGCGTGATAATATGTAGCCTATATGTTGACGGGTCAACATATAAGCTACCTGTTAGTAATATTCATGCAAAATTTGAAGTAAATCCATGCAGTACTTTTTGAGTTTACCCCGGACATACATACAGACAAACAGACAAAAATTCTAAAAACTATATTTCTGGCTCCGATATCGATTGTAGATCACGCCCCAAGTATTCTTTTAAAAAAATATTCATTGTACAGTTTTGACTTTCCTACGATTTTATTATATGTATAAATAAATACATTTTTAAATAATATTTCTCCATATATTACTAGCTGCAGCGTGCAGCCCGCTGCATTATAACAGTGTTAAGAAGCAAATCCCGCGGGCCACCCGATTTGATCCGTACACCGGACTAAGCCGAGGTCCGGTATCACAGGAGACAGCCCTTATCGCGGGCGTTTATAGCCCCAATTTTAATTTAAACTCTTGCTGAGCACTCTCACCAAAAGCCCGATGACGCAGTAACGACCCATACGGTCATCTGTAATGTGCATTTTGAAGAAAGTCCAGGTACCAAATTTCATCCAAATCCATTCAGTAGTTTTTGCGTGATTGAGGGGCCGTTCAAGTATTTTATAAGCACTTAAGGGGAGGAGGGATCTTAGCTTTACTTATTTTTGATGACATGGGTGGTGTGGTGTCTGGATGGTGATTAGGTCAGCAAAATTCATTTTAGTATTTTTAGGGTTTACTACAAAATTTAGTTGATTTGAACTCATATGACAACCTTGTTTGTCTATTATTGCTCGAGAGTGAAACGAACATAATGCTATGCTTGTCGCTATACTGAAATTCCGTAGACCCTAACATCCCTAACATTGTCCCATTTTTCAGCTCTGAACATTAAAAATCACGACCATTTGTAGTCCTGATAATGTGCTATAAAGCAATAATGATGCTAGTGACAGTTTATTATTTGTACAGATCTCAGACAAAGGCAGGAAAAATAAGAAGATAATTAATATTTTATTGCTAAAGTTTCTATATTTGTTTCCAGAGTAGCGGCGGTTGTCGTTCAGCGAGCGGCGCAGGCGCGGGCGCGGTGACGGTCGCGGGAGCGGGCGCGGGCGCGTGCGCGGCGCGCATGGCGAGCGCGGGCGCGCAGTACCGCGGCGGCGCGCAGCAGTGGGCCGCGGCCTACGCGCCGCCGCCCTGCCGCTACCCGCCGCCCCAGCCGCAGCCCTACGCGGCAGCACCCAGCCCTTACACACCACACCAGGTAACAATATTTTATATGGTAGAATTCTGCAACGTCTCTTCCAGGTATGGGAATATTTCCATCGCCTTTTCCCTGCCTTAATAGTATCAATGCTTATCACTGTCAAGTTCCTGTTTGGAAGATAAAAAAAAATAGATTGCAACGCACCATTAGTATATTTGGTAGATACCATGGCTTTCGATAATTAACTCTTTCTATCAGAAGAGCCATCTGTTTGACATACTATGACATAAAAACAGCTTTATATAAAAATACAAACTTACGGATCGCTAGTTAAATTGTTCCATACTATTTAACTAGCGACCGGCTCCGGCACCACACGGGTGCAATATAAGCGCACAAAATAGATTTTTACGATTGATCTTTGAAATTCTCGACTTTACCATAATATGCATGTATTATACATATAAACTTTCCTCTTGAATCACTCGGTCTATAGAGGAAAACTGCATTAAAATGCGTTGCACAATTTAAAAAATATAAACGAACCTACAGCGGAAGCGACTTTATTTAAGACTGTGTAAAGCTTGTTAATGATTCCGATTTGAAGGTGTAAATCTTATATATATAATAACATACGAATAAACAAAATTATAAAGTCACAGTTAAATTTTCTGAGTGGTCCAGTCCAGACCTCTTTTGAGGAATAGACCTACCTTCCTATCAGATGTCTCGTAAACTATCATTTCTAGGTTTTATAGTCCTACAGCGTCTTGATGAATTTAGTACCACCAAACTCAGGTGAACTGTGTTCTTGTATTAGTAGCATCAGTGTTTTCCACTATCCTTTTCCAATTTGAAGAGCAAAGACGCAAGTAAAGTTCCTTGATAGGCAAAGTATAACGTACTATTTTATAATAATAACAATATCGCTGGACAAATTACACAAATCGATCTACCTCCAAAGTAAGCAAATTATTTGCTTGTTTTAGGTGTTAGTCAACGATACTAATACATAAATATACACATATAAATACTGTTACACGCATAATACACACCCAGGCCCAGAAATACAAACATCTATGCTCATCACACAAATGTTTGTCCCTGTCGGGAATCGAACCTGAGCCCCATCCATTCGTAGTTAGTTTCGCTGATCTCTTAACTAACGGGGCGGCCAATCTGTTAACATGACGGTAATCATTTCTTTCATCTTTCATTACGATTTGGATAGCGACGTACTATTTATTATCATCTTTGCTTTCTATAGGCGATGCTTATTTTTTTCTATATTAACAAATGCTCCCATAGGATCATTTTTTTATATAAAAAAATAAGCATTTGCACGTAGCAGCATTTGAACATTGCATTTTTTAATATCATAATATTAAAAAATGCAACGTTTAGACCAATTACATTAAAACAAACAGATCTAATATATATTTCCCTCTAAAACACTCTGAGCGGTAAAAAGCAACTAAAATTATATATTTATCTGTACGAATGAACAAATACAGAATCTATTACATCCTTGAAAGCTTTACGTCTATATCATAATCGTTTCCTAAGATAATTAATATTGTCTAAGAAGGCATTAATAAGTCCTTTCACCGGCAAACGCAAATATTAAATATTGACAGCTTTATTCGGATACCCCTTTATAAGCTTGCTCAAATGCCACTTGTTAATAGAAATTATTTCCGAAGAACAGCGAGTTATACCGAATAAAAAGTTTCGCTGTATACGGATATATTTTATCCGGTTTATACTGTTAGCATATTTTTAATAACTATGAGTTAATGCGTATCATTTGTAACATAATAATACTAATTAGTATCTTGATAATAATAATAATAAATGTTGAATAGATATAGATAGCACGTTATACGATAGCAAACAACGCGTTGGTCAACGCGGGCGACAACACACCAATAAATCTTTGATGAAATACTAATCTAAGACTTTTTATATATCATACGATAGCAAACTAGCAGATGGATTTCCTGATGGAAAGAGTCAACCATCGCCTATAGACACCAAATATGTTAAAGGTGCGTTGCTATCTTGTGGCGAGGTCTAATACCACATGCATAAGTTTACTGGCTACCGGAGCACTGACGCTATTGACTGTGACCGGGCACAGTGTGTGACAGACCGGGCGAGCTAATGCAGACTCTTCCACCTAATAGCCACGACGCTAGTGACTCGCTTAGCCAATCGTTCGCCTTTTATGACGTGCCTGGCAGAACGGCAGTTGGCCTATTCTTCAAAGGAGTCCGGGACCGACACGAGGAAAACAATTTTCAGGAATAAAACAAGCTAATTCTTTGTCATCTATACATATAATAAAATCGTAGGAAAGTCAAAACTGTACATTGAATATTTTTTTAAATGAATACTTGAGGCGTGATCTACAATCGATACCGAAGCTAAAAATATAGTTTTTAGAATTTTTGTCTGTTTGTCTGTTTGTCTGTTCATCTGTTTATCTTTTTGTCTGTTTGTCTGTATGTATGTCCGGGGTAAACTCAAAAAGTACTGCATGGATTTACTTCAAATTTTGCATGAATATTACTAACAGGTCGAGTCAACATATAGGCTACATATTATCACGCTATCACCTACGGGGGAGGAGCTGCGCGGAGTAAACTAAGTCCGCGCGGACGAAGTCGCGGGTAACAGCTAGTATCATATAAAACTAGAAATAGTACGTAATCTATTTTTTTTCGTAATATTTCTTAATCAAGGTAAAGGCAACGACATCGTACGTTATCATTAACGATGCCATCGTCTAAACCGACGGAGTACTAGATTTAAGGGTGAATTATATGTGATCTGACGTAGGTAGTACTAGCTTGTATCTGCCCAGACCAACTTTTAATTAATTTAAATAAGTCATAATTTCTAAGTTTATCATCAAAAGGCACGGCATACCTATCCACGTAGCCAAACTTGCATCGTTAGCTTAGTTAGGCTAGGCTTGATAGAAACCATAGCCGGCTTTTTCTCATCTCAAAACAAATTACAAATTGCGTTATCCATTATTATGACACAATTTGCTGGTACTTTACACAAACACGCCGGTTGCGAAGACTCTTGTCGTCACATTTTTACAGCACCCAGCTCAATCTGTAAAATCTTATAACTATATATCTAAACATCAACTATGAGGAGAAGGAGATGTCATCAGTATGAGACATCGTTCCGATCAGGTACTAGGTAATTATAAAACTGTCGACCCGTTAAAAGTGAAAGTTAAAGACTTTTTTTTTAATTTGGGTACAATAGCGTTAATATATACATCGCGGGCAGATTAACTTTACGCATGCCGTTGATAGCGTCATTTGGCGCAAAACGTAACAATAATGTCCAAAAACAATATAATAATTACAGAAAACTAACCAAATTATCTACACGCGTATCGGTAACAAAAATGATAACCATGGCCATACTGACACTTATATTATTAACCGGGCGAGCTAAGGGAAGCCCCGCCTTACATTCCAGAGATGCGTCAAGTTAACGTGACCGCGTTGTACCTTTTCGATTGTGCATTTGACTCAGCTTTTATAAAAGTATGCCGTTTAGGACAACTCGTAAAAAACTACGAGCGAAGGTTAAATGTATCATTACTTTCGTAGTAAAGTTATCCGACGACTCGTCCGGATACAGTAACATCGCTACATTCTTGTCGGCACAACGTCAATATTTGCCACTGCAGAATTCCAACTTGGAAGATTTCATGTCTATACCCACCAGTAAACTTATGCTTGTGACTTTATATCTCCGCAACATGAATAACAACATACTATTATTATCTTTGTCGCTCGTTTGATGCATTTTGCTATAAAATAACCATATAGCTATGTAGTTTGGAAAATCCAAATCAGCGTGACTTAGCAATCATATTTATCCAGTTATATACTTTATTAACATCATCTTAACCACCACCATCATTACCATCATCGCCACCTATGGTGGTCACCATCCATCCACCACCACCATCATTCAAAACTACATTACCGGCAATCGCTTAGTTCTAAAAGAATTGAGTGGTTTTTTTGAAGTATTAGCCATCTTCTCATATACTGTGTAATAATAAAAAATCAAAGCTAATATAGCTTAATTACAAACTAATACAAAGCTGCTTGGATATATAATAAATAATAAAAACATTGGATAAATAAATAAATAAATAAAAAAATAAATTACTATTGAACGGACAAACATTAAGCTTTAATTGATAATGTCTTCCCACAAGCTTAGTGAAGACGTTAAAAAAAATATGAAATTAATATGGTTCAAAAGTTATCGTGTTAATAGGACCGTAAAATTGTGGCCTTAAAAAAAATCGATAGCAGAATGCAAAAAAATGTAATTTAGCCCTCTTATAGCTATTACTGTTTCACTTTTATAACAGAAAATTTTGTTACTTTTAATGGTCACTTGGCGATATCATGTATAGCGTTCGGAAGTTGTTATGCATTATCTATATTTAACACGTTTAGTTATGTATCCTTAGATCGGACCGACGACCACGTAACCGACCATATTATTTTAACCTTAAATTTTACATTGAGTTGATGTGAACTTTGCATGGAATAAATTTTATTCAAAATGGGACGTATGATCAAGTTGCACACCCAACCACGGACGTCATCGTTGCATCAGACCAAAAATGTAACACATCACAAGTGAAGTTCAGACATTCACTAATTCAAACTTTCACTAATCCATGTTACTTTACTATGATAACTTTCAAATAACATTACATTCACTGTAATTGTCATAAAACAAGATTTAGTCCACGGGACATCGCACTATTTTTTTATGATGAATACGTGCTAGAAACTTCGCGAGTGACTTGCTTTTGAGGAGTCTAACAAAACTTTCTATCTACGACTTTATCTAAAAGCGCTGCGTTTTTTCAAATGAGATTGATCAAAATTTTGCAAAATTTATAAGTTTCTTTCCTTATTAGATACATACTTTTCGTTTTAATGCATTTACAAGATAATTTAATAAGTAATTGGAAAAATATTATGTCTGACAAAAATATTGCATTACTTATCTATCACCGCGAAAATACCGTATTTAAGTATTTGTGTTTGAAATAGGAATTAATACATACATAGTTCAGTTTTGCTAAACTTTTAAATAATTATTAATGTTATCTAGTGGTGATAGTATCCGACAAATTCCTCGCTGCGTTGTTTCAAACCGATAGGTTATACATATATTATGACGTTATCATGGGATTTCTGTTTCGCAGCAATTTCGAAAGAAGTCGTTGATAGTAAGTTTATAAGAATCTTCAAAAGGAAGCTACTCACGAAATATTAAGCGTGTATTTAACATTCAAAACTTAATATGATGTCCCGCGAACTAATGATTTACTGTTTAAATAAAACAAATAGCTACATAATCGAATTTTTCTTATATACGAAAGACTAGCTTACCCGCGCAGCTTCTCCCTAGTAGTAAGTAGAGTAACAGCTCATATTTTAAGACATTTCATACAATCTTTCATCCCCCATTAGCGTGTTTCTCTTAGACACAGAGTTTTTTGCAATTATATTATTTGTATGTATGTGGATAAAAGCATATTCACGCCCGTATCCCCGAAGAAGTAGGCAGAGGTACAACCAGTGCACCCACGATTAGTCGAAGATACTTACGGCCGGTTTCCAAACACAAATTACTCGTAATTATAACAAGCAATTAATCTGTGAATAACATAATTTTTACAAGCAAATTATTTGTTGAACACAGATTAATCGCTTGTTTAAATTAATTTGTGTCTTGAAAACCGGCGGTTAGTCCCACAATGTGGTAGGTGGCCAGTCTATCTCCAACCGGACACTTTTCAATCCCGGGCAACGTTGTTTTTGTCAGAAAACTGAAAGAAAAACATATTTGAATTGCCCGACCCCGAAATCTAACCCCGAGTCCTCATATGGTCAACTTCGACACCGGACCACTAGACCACAGAGGCGATCAATAAAAATATTTGAGTTGTTTAATCTATGCAGTAAAAATAAATTAAAATAAAAAAAATATATATTTAGCTTACAATGTTATGTTGGTACTAAATTCTTGTAGTGCGCTGTTGTTCCAATTACAATAACATGCGTTAAAAATAAAACAGGTTTGGAAGAAACATGTAATTTACTTAAAATAAAACCTTTTATTTAGTTACATGCACTTTTGCAGTATAATGTGCATTAGTCATGCGGTTAACAATAATAATCAACCTCATTATGAAGTTTTGCGATTTTGCCATTCTTCTAAAGGCCGTAATCGACGGGCGAGTAAAACCGCGGTTTTGTGGCTTGTCGGTAAACCTTGCGCGTGTATCATTGTAATACCGCGGTTTTATATACCAAAGAGCCTGGCCAGCGGCTCGTCATTTTTCCTATATTTTTTTATTATTTTTAGGACACGACAGTTTTACTCGCTAGTAGGTCAGCGCAAATGAGCCGCGAATAAAACCGTCGTTCTTGAAAACCGCGGTATAGGCTCGTACTGTTATAAATAAATATTCTTCCTATAATAGGGGAGCTCAAGATGTTAAATAGGTAGTTACTCGAGCGTCATAGGGACCCATTGGATTTTGTAGATTATGTTATAGGAAAAATAAAAGGTTATATAATGTTCTTCATTTCAATGGTGGGAAAAAAATCTACAGATAAAAATAAATTTTTTAAAAAGACTGTGACATGGTAATACTAAATCGCGTCAGATATATATAGTGGGTTAATTGCCACCTAAAATTTATAACATTTGCTGATTCAAGTGTAACGTAAGAGAGTGGGAGGACCACAAATTTGCAAAGAAAACCCTGTTTGATATTCTCGAACGCATCTGAATTTTCTTTTATTATACAGGAAATTATGTAAGAATAACGAAAAAAATATAATCTGACCATTTCCATAAGTCGAAGTTATTGGAATTGTTTTTTTTCTGCTCTAGCCACTCGCCTCTATATAAAGGGCTTATATTTGGTGGAGAGCTCCAACAGGATCTTCCTACGTTAATTTGACGCGCTCGAGTAAATGCAAAAATCTCCTCTTCGGCTCCCCTACTATTACTTAATGCATTTTGATTTTTAATATAATTATAAGAATCTAACTCCAGATTTTGTCCGGTTAACACCTATATTTAATTAATGTAAATTTCTATATTTCATTAAGTAAGACATTTATTTTATCAAGTAACGCTATTTTATCAAGTCAAACAACACAGATTAAATTAGTTTACAGCCAAATAAAAATGTTTTAAAAAAATACAGAATGTGCCGTCCTAACAGTACTTCGATCAGGGCCTTAAGACAACTGTTACCAGATTCATGGTTAGTAAAGACAAACTTAAAGTATATGTTCAGTTCATATTTCTTATAAAAATTAGCATCAATCTTTAATGTTTCCTCTCTTTCCTTACTAAATTAATAAACACAATCGCTTATGAGTGTCATTAATAAATAAGGAAAAAGTCTATCGGCCGGTTTCCGAAACGCAAGTTAGTATTTTAACAAGCAATTAATCAGTATTTAGCAGATTATTTGCTTGTAAAAATTATTTAGTTTTAATTTTAACACACATTAATTAGTTTGCGTTTCGAAAACCGGCCGTAAGTCTCAACACTGGCTACAATAAATTAATATTAATAAAAAATAGATAGAACCTAATGTTCTCAGCATAAAACTAGTTTCGTATTAATCCTCATTTACCCAGTGTTAATATAGTTTTAAAATTGCGACTTTTATGTGGTTAAAATGGGACTTCCTTTTAAAAAAAAAACCTGCATTGCTGCCAGGCAGTTTGAAATAGCCAAAAAATTTACGTAAACGTGCCACTACTGTCGCAACTGTTAAATGAACTATATCAACACTAGTTCTAGTATATATTATCCCAATTTGGTACCAGAGTCTTACATTTTCATACCGCAATAGTGTCAGCGCTTGTCAATATCGTGTTCCGGCTTGGAGGGTAATAAATGCGTTAAACTTATGTGCATGGCGCTATATCTCCGCCACATAAGTGGCAACGCACTATGTAGCAAATATTAACATTGTTTATATTAAATAAAATAAAAAATAATCAAAATGAAAATCTCTTTTTTAGAGTTATTTTTTCTTCATTAATTATGGAGACTTATAATCAGAGATTGCGTTTATTGAGTAAGAAAAAATGGCAAAAATAATAACATAAATACTAAATATTACTGTATAAATGACACAAATTGATTTAACCCTAAGCAAATTATTTGCTTGTGTTTTATGTGTTAGTTAACGATACTAATACATAGGAATACATATATAAATATTATAACCCAAACCCAGACATACAAACGTTGCTCATTACACAAACGTTTGTCCTGTCGGGAGTCTAAGCCGAGCCCCATCAACTCGTAGTTAGGTTCGCTAACCACTCGACCGACGTGACAATCAACGTTTAGAAACGACGATTTTCACAGTATGTACTCGTATCGCATGTAGATTATCGTGTCCACAGATTAATAAAACCTGTTTTAAACACAAACTAACGCTAAACCTAGTTACGTGACAATTTTTCTTCAGAATATACCTAAACGTGTAGATGTAACTACATGTACATAATACATATTCATAAAGTGTTTAAAAGTATAAGTGTCAACACTTATAGATACAAGATTAGTCACACGTTACTCATTAAGTTAATGTAAATACAAGACGACGGAAGCAACTGAGATCGTGGTTTGCATCAAGACTCGGGAATCAAACTATTCCCACGACGTACTAGCAAATAGTTGCAATAGTTTCTAAATTAGTAAAGTTTTTTGTTAATATCATAAGATGGCAAACAAGCAGATATAGCCTGGTTCACATTTACTTTTTATTATAACTTTTTTTATATAGTCTCCGAAAATTATGACCAAGATGTCATTCGATTTGTATTATCACGTAGAAAGTTTAAGGTAAAGTCCGGAAAGGCGCTGAAAAAATTACAAAAGTTATAAAATAATAATCCAAAAAAAATTGCGGGTTTGGTTTTTTTTTTGAATATCTCGAAAAATATTCACAATTTCCAAAATTAAAAAAGATCCAACTACTTAGATCAACAAATTTGCTAAACAAAAGTTCTCGGAGCTGTAAGGTTTTTTTTAATGTCTCGAAAAATATTTAAAATTTTCGGAATTTTAAAAAAGATCCCAAAATGTAAATAATTTTTTTTTCCTAAATATTGATCGGTTTGATGGCTAATGATTAAAGTTTCTTGGAAATCATTTACTACTTTTTTAATTTATGATTTTCAATTGTTAATATAAAAGAGGAAAATCCAAATTTTGTAACTTTTGTAACGGTAATCTTTTCATTAGCATATTAAGAATAATTTCACTAGGTGAAAAAAATTCTAGGATTTTAGTTTGATAATTATCGGGGTTTTTATTTTAACTTTAAACTTAGAAAAAGTAATTATTTAACAATTGCATAATTAATGTAAACATTGAGATAAAAATTCTTTAACCGCGGATTATTGTTCATTGATGCATTCCAATACTACATGAACTTTTTTATTATCTAATTTTCATATTTGATATATTTAAATATATTTATTGTTGCTGTATCAGATTAACGCAACGCGCGCGGAAGCCAGACTATCCGTTTTCGCTCTTATTTTCAGGCCTCTGTAAAAAATATAAATATTAGGAGTATAGCTCCGGGAGTTGAAACTTTTGTATAGAAAATTTGAAGATCTTTAGGGACTTTTTTTTAAATTATGAAAATTTTGAATATTTTTCGAGATATTAAAAAAACCAAACCCGCACTTTTTCGCTTATTAGTTTATAACTTTTGCAATTTTTTAGCGCCTTTCCGGACTTTTCCTTAAACTTTCTACGTGACGATACGAATCGAATGACACTTTGGTCGTTATTTTCGGAGACTAGGTATATAAAAAAGTTACAACAAAAAAATACATGTGAAGCAGACTAATAGCTCTCCTAATGGAAAAAGACAACCATCGCCTGTACACCACCAAAGATGTTAATGGGAAGTTATTATCCTTGTGTCATGGTCTTAATGCCACATTTTTTATATCAATAGATAGTACAAGCAGATCGCTCTCTTGATGGAAAGATAAACCACCGCCTATGATGTAATGGTGCGTTGCTATCAATACAAGTCTACCGGCTACCTTACCCTCCGAACCGGAACACAACTATGACAAGCATTGACGCTACACGTATTGCGGCAGGAATAGGTAAGGCGGTGGTACTAAATATCCGGGCGAGACGTTGCGGAACTCTGCCATCTAGTTGTCACGATTAGTGACACAGTTGGTCTATTCTTCAAAGGAGCCCGTACCACCTGGACCAACACGACGGATGGCCACAACCTTAGCCAATCTTTCGTCTCTTACTAACTGCCTGGCAGAAAGGCAGATAAGGACGGATCCAGCCTTTGGTTTAGGGTGGTCACATATTTGATGGTTAGTCGAGATATGTTCTTATCTTTATATAATCCTAATAAATCCAAACCTAGGCCGCTGCCTGGGGTCATCACCCCTCCCTCCCTGGATCCGCTTTAACTTAATTTTAACCGAATTTAACTTAATTTACGGATTATATAATGAAAGGTTACTCACCGTGAACTCTATTGTATGGCGTTAATAAGCAACATAATAACGCCCATTCTGTCAGTCTGGAATATAGATTATTTGTTAACGTTAATTGTGTTGACACTGCGATCCCATTATAGCTCGTATGTAGCGTTACTGCAGTCTTTGCTATATTTTATATAAAAGCTCCTTTTATTGGAAATGTGTCGTAGTGAATGCAAAATATTTATCTTAGTAAGCGGAGAGTGTTTGCAGTATCATCTACGCGATGTGGACACATTCTAATATTTGACTTACTCAACGCAATATTAGTTTTATCAAATCCAGAGTTTTACGCAAGGGAAATAGAATTGTTTTTCGTTGTAAGTCTCATAGATAAATCTACTAGACGATGTCCAGTATGCCAATAAGGATAATTTGCTTTCTTTCAGTATATAAATTAACTCTATTCCTGTTAAGCAAGCCGGCTGCCTCAGACGACAAGTCTTAGATTAGTACTTCTCATCAAAAAGTTACCTAACGCACATAGACACCAAAGATGTCATTGGTGTGTTGTCGCCCGCGTTGATCACTGTCTTGATAAGAACTTATGTACCTATATCGTCGTTGTCAAATGAATATGTACTATGTGCAAAAAGTATATCTTTGTGATACATAGCAGTTTTTAATTGACTATATTAGGGCTGATGCACATAGTATATATTTTTTTAGCAATCACAGTTCAGTTCAGTATTTATACACTGAAGGCTTAAAACCACGTAGCAGCCTTTTTATGTGAAAATTCGGTATGTAAACTAGTCATAATAGTAAAGATGTATAAATCTCCAAATCGTGCACATAGCAGATATTCATTTGACATCGACGATATGGCATTATATCATTACTAGCTGTTGCCCGCAACTTCGTCCGCGTGGACTTCGTTTACTCCACACAGCTCCTCCCCTGTAGGTGATAGCGTGATAATATGTAGCCTATATATTGACCCGACCTGTTAGTAATATTCATAGAAAGTTTGAAGTAAATCCATGCAGTACTTTTTGAGTTTTCCCCGGACATACATTGACTTTTCTACGATTTTATTATATGTATAGACTATAGATAATATAATGCCATATACATATTTGACGGATACAGTACCCTCAAAACCGAAACACGATATTGTCAAGCACTGACACATTGTGGCACGAAAAACGATTTGATACCAGTGTATCGAGACGATGTAGAACTCTATCACTTTATGCAGTCTACCACATTGTAAAAAAACATACAGCCGAATTGATAACCTTCTCTTTTTGAAAATAGCTCTATGTTTAAGACCAATAACATGTACCAAAAAATAATTCACATGTAAACTATAAAAGTATTTATCAAAGACAAACACAAATAAACTCTTAAAAATTATAACATAAAATATAAATACATGTTTGTAAAATGAGTACAGTGAAAATATAAAGACATTTTACGACTTTTTTATTGTAATTGTTTACCCTCGTTTAACAAGATTAAATTGACTGCTATTGACTTTTACGATTATAACAGAATACTAGGGATGACATACGAAATTGACATTAAACATTTTAAACATTAGAAGCTATTTTTAAAATAGCAATAAACGCTGCTTAAATATTACGAGTCGAGCAAGTAACATGGTTGTTACATGGTTGTCGACTGTCCTAGTTATTACTAAACTAATGCTCGTTATGTAAGTAGGCATTCCTTCTTAATTGATCGCAATTAATTCAATATTTTGGTGTTATATTCTGGGCATTAAATTCACTGTTTTTAATTAATTTATATCTCAGTTTCTCTATGTATGTGAGTTTAATGACATTGTTCTACATTTCTTTAAGTATACTTACTTCTAAGTATAAGAAGTGTATATACTGGTATTCTGGTAGATATTTTTAATAGGATAAGCTTGGTTTGTTCATATTGTTCTTATTTTTCAGTTGTTATATGTATTTTTACATTAGGTATTCGCGTTAGAAACTAGGTCTATTTCATATTTTTCTTTATGGGATATACCTAATAATATCTTATTTGAGAAAAACTTTTCTATTCGAAATAACTACGACAAAACTGAAGATATTATTTATATTATTGGACTAAAGCCAGACCTATGAATTAAGAAAAACATTGATCGAGTTAAAATTCTGGATATTGCTAAGATGTACTCGCTGAAGTGAAAAACCGCTGTCAAAAAAGGGGACAAACATTTATTTCTTTACTAATAAGATTAATGTCAATTAAAAGATATAGAAATAATAATAAAGCTTATTCAACTATAAAACCAGCGTTAACTTTTCTTGTCAAAAGGCCTTCAACTAATGATGTTTTACGAGTGGATTGTATTTTTTGTTTGCATGCAAGCACACAGGGATGTGTGTTAATTACAATAATTAATGGCGTAGCTTTATGTTGTAACCAAAGTCAGTTCATTAAAGTATTTGTTACTTACGAACATACAAACAATGTTGATATTTATAACACCATATATCTAATATTAAGTTCAAAGTTTGTCGTGTTTTGATATTCCATATTAAAACAATGTAAGATTAATGGTCTATTCCCCTTAGAAGGACAATGATTTGCACAAAACTACTTAATGCACAAGTTTAGACTAATAAACTCATAAATTAATCTTAAACCCTCAACTTTAATATTATGTAGTGTGAATGACACGGTATTCTGATTCATCACTATAACCAGTTATTATAAGTGCGAAAGTTTGTAAACATGTTTTATTTTTATTATTTATTCAGGCCTCAACGATTCTATGAATTCGCACGAAACTACCAAGTTTCATGCGAATCCGTAGAGTCGTTGAGGTAGAATTTCTCCTGAACAAAAATATTAAAGTTTTATTTCGGATTTTTTATCCCAGATAAAATATTGTTTCCGAGAAGTCATGAAGTTCAGATTGCAGTATTTGCGAGACTTAGAAAAATGGTTAGTTAATGCTGTAACGAAACATTGAGTGAATCTTATTTATTTAAATATCTTTATATATTTTTTAAACCCTGCAAAAAAGTTTTACTAAATTAATACGTATAAGACAAAAAAAAATATGAAATCAAACCAAAAAATATGTAAACGGTTGGCCCTGCAGGCCATCCTTGAAACTTCCCGCTAAATTAAGGTATTTTAAGCTCAAGAGAGTAAAAACTAAAAGCATAATTTTTTTAGTTCTTACATTTATTTTGTTATAAATGGCAGATTTAAGATTTTTGAAAAGCTATATATTTTGGAAACGATGATCGATTTTGATCGAGATCTAGAATATTGCTTTAGCTAAATAATCGACAGGTTGAAAAATTTCGAAGCAATGACAAAAAAAATTTTTTTTTTAATTTTTCGCCATTGATAAATCCCAAACAGAATGACTGATTTTGATCCAATTAACGCTATTAGACGCAGTTTTTAAAGAAGACGAGATGATTAGATTTATAAGTCAGTCGGTGTATTAGCCTGAAAGTTATCTCAAAAATATTAAGTAAGTTTGCTAAAACAACGTAATTTTAGTGTTTGAAAATTAAAATAATTAAATTGATCTTTAATACGGCATTTAACGTAGTTTTTTTAGTAAGTACTAAAATATCGTAGAATACCAAAAAATCATTGCTTGAAAACTTTCGAAGTTATATCGACAAAACCACTTTTTTCAAAATGTTTCGTCAACGATTACTCCCAAACGGATAAACCAATTTTGATTCAATTTTTGCATTGGACATAGTTTGTTGAGGAATAGAGCTGATTAGTTTTTGTGTTCAATTGGTACATTAATCTGGAAGTTATATTAGAAAAAGACTGTTTCGCGAAGTTTTTTTTAGATTTTTTCGAAATATCTCAAAATCTTCTGGACCGACCAGGTTTAAATTTTCAGGAAGTCTAAGTTAAGCGGAGTTCAATTAACCGCGTTTCGATCGGTCCAGCCATTCAAAAGTTATGAGAAGTTTACATACACGTATATACACATATACACATACATACATACATACAGACAAACTGATGTCATCGTGAAAATAGTAGGAAAAGGTTCCTAGGACCTCAAAACGTGGAGATCTGATGAAATGCCGATTTTCGAAAATCGGGGCTTAATCAGTAACTTCCTTATCTGTAATGATTATAAACATATATAGAACATGGCAATGAAATGCTTCCCTTTATTTGTAGTCTAAAATTACCTATGGTAATCGGAATACCACGGGCACACACCATTCAAGTCGTTTTTAGAGCTAGTGTTTGCTAAGTCATATTACACATTATACCTTTATAATAGCCAATAAACTTTTTATTTTTTCTAATTAGATTTATGCCTTTAATAAAATTAGAATGGTATTGTTAATTTTACTTATTTTTATCGCTTATAATAGTAACTAATGATCACCGAGTTCTTGAAATTTAATCACATATTTTTCCACTTCTCCATACAAACGTTTAGTAGATATGCCAAATCCATACAAAACATCCATAGTTAAAACAAGCAGATGGATCTCCTGATGAAAAGAGTCAACCATCGTCTATAAAAACCAAAGATGTTAATGGTGCGTTGCTATTTTGTGGAGAGGTCTAATGCCTACATGCATAAGTTTACCGGCTACCCTACCCTCCAAAACGAAACACGACAGTGACAAGCTCTGACGCTATTGCAGCAGGAATTGGTAAGACGGTAGTACCAGGCGCGGGCGAGACAATGCAGAATTCTACCAAGTAATGGTAGTAGTTTTTGCTTAACCTATTATTTTACAAATAGTGTCCAGTCTACACATCTCTATCTGCCCTCAATAATAGTCTATCTAGCTTCAATTTAAGATGTATACTGATATAAAAGCGAGATGAACTTAGTCGCGGCAGAAAACTGGTAAGTCCGAAGATTCGCGATTTAGCGAAATTATTGATCACACTAACCGCGACAACGTGAATTTTCTTCATAGAGCAATAATTTAGCCACAGCATTACTAGCAACTATCAAAGTTTTCTAATTATAATATATCTTATTCTGGTTATGAATAAACTTTTAACCAATTTAAATGCATATACCTCTACGTACGCACGTAGTTTTGAACGTGCTATCTCGTAAAAATTTCTAAAAGTATAGTAGGTACTATTCCTTACCACTACTTTCTAATTTCAACATCATAAACAGGCTTCATAGGACGCCTGTTTATGATAATGAAATGCTGAAATGCCTGTTTATGCTCAGAGAAAGCGGAAATCCATTATTAAAAAGGTGAAATTAATTAAATTTACTATTATCCGCGGACTCTTCTATGTATCCTCCGTGATGGTACCGAAAAGAAAGACGTCAGTTTAACGGCTTAATAAATGGATAAGACTCACCGATGGTCCGGATAAAAAGAAAACCCCAGCGGCACAATGTATTACTTACACTGTCGTTAGAGTCAGGCAGTGTTTGTTTTTCCTGAAGATGCTTCGGTTTCGAAGTGAAACGTGCGTTGAGTGCGTACATGAATTGTGTGCTTTTGTGATTGGCACCGGCGTGATCGTGGTTGTAAAAGTGTGGTGGATGTGGGCGGATAATTGTGCCGCAGGGGTCTTCTTTTTATCCGGACCATCGGTGAATCTTATCCATTTATTAAGGCGAGGTATTTCGACGCGCGTCAATTCTATAGAAAATGAGTGGCGCGGTATGTTCTGAAACCCCTGGGAAACGTGTTAATTTTCGAATAAATAAATATAGGACATCAGCTGAAAACTAAAATTTAGTACATTCGTTTTTGTATTTACACCTAAATATCACCATATAAAAATCATGTGGTCGATTAGAAATATTATTAACAAATTATTTGTTTAAGAGATTTTTTAGCCTGTTTTCGGAATGTTTATGATCGAGTAAAGTACATTCTATCATGTAATAAGTTAGCACATTCTTTAGATAATATCTTCAGGTATATCGTGTAATTTTTGTAAAATTGTTATTTAACAATCAATACAAAAAAACGTGATTTAAGAAACCAGTTTTTTCCCGTTTGTCGCGATGCCTCGCCTTAAGCCGTTAAACCGACGTTTTTCTTTTCGGTACCATCACGGAGGATACATAGAACAGTCCGCGGATAATAGCAAATTTTATTAATTTCACCTTTTTTTGTATGTTGATAGATCGAAAGGCGGAACATCACGTACATTATAATATAAAATTACATAAGTATCTACATAAATTTCGATAAAGCACGGTTATATAATTTCCTGAAAGCACTTCACCAAATTTATATATTTAGGCGAGTGCAAATGAGAACGCTACAAGCACATTACAATTGGGCACTTGAATTCAGGACGCTGACTGGAGCCAGCTATCCGCAGAAAACTAATTCGAAACCACGGATGGTAAACTTTTAGAGAGTTTAACTACATTTGGATCATTTCTGAATACTTTTAAATTTTATATGAGATAGAATTAAAAAACCAAATAGAAATTTCAAAATTTCTTATCAAATGTTTAGTACAAAATCTTACTTTAAAACGGAAAATGGTCAAATCCCTTGTACAACTAAGTTAGGACTCGCTCCTTGCAGCATAGAGGCTCATTAATCTCGCTGAAAAGCTGTTATCTGAGAATTAAAATTCTCTGCCATTTCATATTTTTTTCGCCTAAGTGTTGACAATATTTAAATGGTAATGTAATAGGGAATTTGTAAATATTAATTTATAAATAACCTATAATTAAATAAAATTTATGGCACCCGGAATTTTATTAATTACTTTTTGTGAATATATTTTGTGACACAGTATAAATATTTGGAATAATTTTATAGATCTATGTATATATGAAGAAAAATCTGTTTGCTATATAATCATGCTTAATAACCATCTTAAACAAACTATCGTTATTAGACACATTTTTATTGTGTGTAATGTTTTCTTCCGTAACTATAAGGACAAACATACATACATACACGACGATTAAACTATCAACAACTATCCTTTTTTATCGTAGATTAAAATACAAATTAAAATTCAGACAATATTTTAGTTGAAGAAATAATATTTAACGTACCACGAATCCACTATTTCACCCAAACTAGTTTTATGAGCACTTAACGGATGATTTATTCCCATTTTTAAAATTTAATCCCTTTATTTTATCGAGTCTTCAAATGAAAATTTTAAATTACGGAGTTGTTATTAAAGAGGACTGTCTTTAGTAACAACTGTATTGATATTTATATAGGAAATGAATGTCTTATTCTCTCCTAGTTTTTTTGTTTCTTTTACTCTATTGTTTTCGTTTTGACCGCCACGTTGACTAATCGTTAATAAGTATGTATGTTATTAACACAACACTAAAAAATTAAGGTTTAGGTATAATTTTTATAATAATAATTTCGTCAAGTGTTACGGTAGACTCAATCGGAACGTTACCTAAATTATAAAGCCTAAAAAATAATAATTTTGAGTCGACAACATATATCCGCAAAATTCGGATTATCGAGCATTTTGTTAAAATAGTGATTAAAAATTCTAACGGTGCTGACAGACAAATCGGCCATCTTTAAAGGTTACAAATATGTGTACTGTGTATGTGTGTATATATGTGTAGATGGCGCGAGCATTTATTAAAGTATCGTAGAATGGAACGCAGATTATCGAGAAACTTATTTTCTCTTCGTTCATAAGAGTAGAAAAAAAATAGCAACACTATAGTGTTGTCTTTATTAAACCAATATCATAGTTGAAAGAAGACGTCACTACAGTGTTGTTACTTTTTAATGTCTACTATTTGAGTTAGTATATAAGATTGCGTATTATGTGACTTCCGAGTGAAGCCGGGTTTTCATCTAGATATCTAATAATATATGCGAAAATAAATATGCTTGCTTTCGCTTTCACGTTTTAACTACTTAACAAATAATCAATAAATTTTACATACACATTGTCAATCTTTATAAAAATGAACAATTCTACTGTACAGGAAAGAAAAAAAACTTTTTTCAAAAGATAGTAAAATAACATTTATCGTGAGGAACATCGCAGGTAAAGGCTACATATAATTATATTGTGTGAAACTAGTTGTTACTTTAGGTACTTACCTAATGGTTAGGTTGAACCATAATGACATCACCGATTAAGCTTGACTCCCAATTAAAATACGGGTACATATTTATTAGTATCTTTTTATATAGCTTAGTTTTTACCATTTAAGTCAAATGATGCAAATATAATTTAAACGGGACTAAGAAAAAGCAATTATTAATAATCCTTACGGTGTTTAATTTCGATACACAGTTTTTAACTGGCAAATATCTCAGAAATAATTGTAATCGTCGTCAGATCTTCTTTCTTTGGTGCTATAAGTAATTAGAGTGCATTGATCATTGTCACAAAGAGCGGTCCCAACAGACACGACGCCAAACAGCGTTGAACGCCCTTCATCAGTTTACGAACCAACAACATAAACCAGATGTTGCACACGGACATATTCACACTGAGCTGGAGTTGCCAGCCTTTATATTACAAAAACAGGACACGAATAAATAATATTTTAATTGTTACACATATATTATTGTCAACTAAAAACTTCTTATATATGTATATAATCTCAGTAACTCGATTAATTTAAACCTAAATTATTTATATTATTATTAGGTAATGTAAAACATACAATAAACGATTGAAGTTCTTTTTTGCCAGGAAAATATAAACATACAGTAGCCTAAAATATATAGTAGGTATGTATACTTCAATATAAGACAGTAAGAAATGAGTGACAGTATCGAGAGTGTTTTGGTACTTACATAAAGATTTCGTTAAGTAATAGAGAATAGGGTATTTTAACGGCTCACTTATATTTGGTACCACCGCCTTAATTATACCTGCCGCATTAGCGTCAGTGCATGTCAATGTTGTGTTAGGTAAGGTATATCTGGTAGGTAAGGTAGTGAACTTATGCATGTAACATTCCAAAACTAGTCAGCACGCGGATGGTACTTAGAAGTTGGCATATTTTGTATCCATAGGCGACGGTTGTCTCTTTTCATCAGAAGTGCTATCTACTTGTTCACTGTCCTATGATATAAAGCAAATAGTTGATATGCCAATCTTGATATATCGCTTTGTTTAAAACTTTTCACATTCGCATTGAATATTTGTTTTCATAACTTCTCATCTACTATCCTTTATATAAAAATAAATTATAATTTTTTTTTATTAATAATGCTGTTTTGAAAACTTTCATCCTATCTTGAGAAACGTCATCCGTTATGCCAATATTTAAATCCGGATGTGAAACCCAGATTATAAAATTAACTAAATATGATTCAAATATATTATCTGTAGGCTTGCCTTCTATGCACTTCTGGACATACTACCATGAATTAGGCATGGAAACAGTAATTGCAACTTTGCCCAATAATAATAATAATATAATATAGTTGGACAGTATTTCCTTATTATGTAATAAACGTAACCCAAAAACATTATTTCGTTTTTCTTAGTAGGATAAGAAGTTGCTATCATAATTGTTGTTGGCATAAATAAAAATAATTTTCCAAATCCAACTGCTTCATCCAGAGACTAGTGCACTCAAACATATAAATTTATATATTTAAATGTAAGAAAAAATGTTAATTTCTTTATTTCTCATAGAAAAATTTTAAAAAAATTAACACAGTTTAGACAATTCCTACGTTAATAGGAAGCTACATTATTATTTAGTATCATAGGCTACATTTTACACAAGCAGACGAAGCCGCTTGCATCGATTTACTTACTATAAGCGCAAACTCGCATTGAAATTGGGACATTCCGCATTAATTAAACGACATGGTGATCCTACATCACCCACCCCCACTACAATAATCTCGTAAAAGGAATTTCTCGCGTCCTTATCGCTTGCTGAAATAAAATGTAGCGCGCTTCGTACGTGTTTTATTACAAACCGTCGCCTTCGGATTTATCTCTCGCTACACTCGCTATCCAGTGCTAAACTCTTTTAGTGATCTCAGATAGTATAGAATTTCCTTGTATTATGTATTCCTTGTATTAATTTATTATCTGTGTCTATATATTGTGTCTGATTCTGATATTCATCTTAGCCTCAGTACTTAATCTTAATTATCTTCATCATAATTTAGCTTGCAAGATACCGCTAAAGTAAGTGTTGATTTTATGTTTTTCCATGGATTGGAAAATATCTGTATATTAATACGTAAAGGAAAATTTTGGACCCCTTTTTAAGACAATCGCGCGTGCGATGGAGTAAGAAATTTGGCGAACTTAAAGTTTACATTGTATCGGACAACGGACTTGAGAAAACTATTTTTTTAAATAAAATGCATTAAAATATATTAAATTAATAAAAATAAACATTAAGCACGCTACATTCATGTGACATACATAATAATATACACATATAAATACCATTTTCTTAACTGCTAAGGTCAGAGTGCTAAGTGTGAGTTTTTCTTTTCGCATTCGATCGTGAGCGCGTTTCGAGTTTACTAGGAACTTGTATGTGATTTGTACAGCGCCACCTAGCGGTAAACTGGTTTCTCACGTTTACCACTAGGTGGCGCTGGCCGCTGTACAAATCACATACAAATTCCTAGTAAACTCGAAACGCGCTCACGATCGAATGCGAAAAGAAAAACTCACACTTAGCACTCAGTTGTCAAACTTAATCTATGATCGAATTTCGGCCACTGGCGATCGTTAGTAGGTACGAATAGATGGTTCCCAAGATTTTTTTATGTCATTGGATAGCATACATGCAGGTAGTTCTTCTGATGGAAAGAGATAACCCTTGCCTATTTAATGTCGGGGTTGGAATGCTACCTGCATAAGTTTACTGGCTACCTTACCTCACCGATCAGTTAATCTATTCTTTAAAAAGAGGCCTGAATCAACACGGGGATATATTATGCTAATAAACAGATCGTTTCCTTCATGAAATGTAAGCGATCGTCTGAAGACACCAGACATTATTGAATAGCAACGCACCATGCTTAGGATAGGAGTTTTGTCTAGCTTAAGATGTTCGCTTAATTTTAGCTAAATTGAAGGGTAAATACGAGCTTTTTAAAATGACACAATATTTTCATAAACAGAATAATTTCATTACTTTTTTGGTAATGTCTCTGTCGGGTCGGACCATTTTTGTCTGTATGTATGTACAGTGAGTAACTGACCGTCTAAATGATAATTTAAAAAATTAGGCATACATCAAAGAACTCTACAAAGTCAACTATATCCATATTCAAAAACTATTGAATTGGTTTTGGTGAAACTTGGACTGTTCCCTAAGTTGAATTAAACCTAATTTAAATCAAAAAGAATTATCTCAACATGACCTAGTTCCTAAGATATTCGTGGACAAATATACAAACACTCACAAAATTAAGTACACGAGTTCGGACGCCTAAATAGATCGTCATACTCGAATATTATCCAATTCTAACAATAACATACATACATGTCAAACCGATAACCTCCGCTTTTTTGTCGGTTCAAAAGTAACCCTCGCCATGGCGTAGTCGGGTAATAAAAGGGAGATGTATATGATCGAAAGTTATGGATAAGTTTAACACATGCAGAGAACGCTATCGCAATCCACAACGGCTTGATAGCTACTATAATTAAAATGTTAATTTGCACCAATAGCTCGTTTTTAATTAATCGCAATAACGATCTAACTTTCTCAATGTATTTGCATATTCGAAATAATTTATATCCGAACTAATTTAATTATTTCTATTTTTATTGGTACTTACTTCGTTTATTTTATTACAGTTAGGGACACGTTACAGTTAAACATTTGGTGAATTATGATAAACTAATTGTAAGTAATAAACTGAAAATCCAAGGACGCTCTTTTGCGTTCACTACTTACTACCTATATTTATCATATATCTTTAAAAATTAAAATAAATAAAATCAAATAAAATTCCATAAAATTTAGCAAATATTTTAAAGTGAAAATCAATACGTCACGTTCGCAGCATTGATATCATATTTAGTGTTGCCATAGGTAATATTTTAAACTATCACTTAAGATTAATTATATAGATCCGGAAAATTTATCTTTCAATATCCAAAAACGTAATGACATATATCTTAAACGAGCAGCTATTGTATATTTGTATGTAAATAAATGTTTAAATTTGATCTAGGTAAGTGCCACCTCTGTGATAATCTGTTTTGACACGAAAAAATGTCATCTGAACGAAGCTCGGTCGCTCTACTAGTGATCGAATTAAGCTGCCAAACGATGCCTTTGGCGATTTAACAGAGCTATTATTACAAAATGTATGCCTATATTAAATCGTGAAACAAAAACTTTGAATTTCCCTTTTAAGAATAAAGCGCGCACGGAGGAGTTTAGGATTTGGTATATTTAACATTAGCTGTGCCCGCGACTTCGTCTCCTTAAAAAAAAATCTAAAATAAAAGTAGGGTTTTACCCGCATAGCTCCCGTTCCCGTGGGATTTTCAGGATATAAACTATCCTATATTCTTTCTCGGCCCTCAAACTATCTTTGTACCAAATTTCATCCAAATTGGTTTAGTGGTTTAAGCGTGAAGAAGAGACATACTGAGTGTACATTTATTTGAAAAAAAAATTAGCCGTATTTCGACGACTAGCATATTATATTATTAGACGAATTACATAAATGATATATTTTAACCCAAAAATAATAAAATTTATTTAAGACACAAGCCCAGAAATACAAGCATTAATGGTCATCACACAAACGTTTCTCAGAAATCGAACCGAAGCCACATTGATTACTTAATCAGGGTCTCTAAGCACTAGACCAATACCAATATTGTTATTTTTCTGTAAATTATTTCCATCCAGTAAATAATTATACCAATAAATCCTACTCATAATACATTTCACATTTTACTTATATCTCGCAATCACGCAAATATATTCGCGTGTAACTGATACTTATTTACACGTCAGCTAACAAAATATTAGCATCACTTTCTATTAACTAGAAAATAATTCAACATTAACTTGTACTTATCCACAATTTATACTGTATCTTTGATATTAATTAAATAACCAACGGATTTAGCATTTAATTTCATTAACAGGGCTAGAACTTAAACTATCAACAAAAGTTTTGTGTTCATAAACATTAAAGTTTTTTTTATATCATAAGATAGCAAAACAAGCCGATGGCTCTCCTGATGGTAAGAGAAACCATCGGATATAGACACCGAAGATGTTAATGGTCTGTTGCTAGTTGTGTGGTAGGATGGCAATGCTGCATGCATAAGTCTACCGGCTACTTTACCCTCCAAACCGGAACACGACAATGACAAGCATTAACGCTATTACGGTAGGAATAGGTAAGGCGGTGGTACCAAATAACCGGGCGCGATGTTACAGAACTCTCCACCTAGCAGTCACGATGTTAGTTACACGTATAGCCATCAGCCAATCGGTCGCCTTTTACGACCTGCCTGCCAGAATGGAAATTAGTCTATTCTTCAAATGAGCCCGGACAAACACGGCGAAAAACGTTTACGGTATCATAACATTTCCATGAAGTTTATCTAGTGCCGACGATGGAGAGTATATATTTACTAGGTGGTAGAGTTCTGCATTATCTCGCCCGGGTCAGTTACCACTGCCTTACCCATTCTTGCCGCAATAACGTCACTGCTTTTCACTGTCGTGTTCCGGTTTGAAGAATAAGGTAGCCGGTAAACTTTATGCATGTGGCCTTAGATCTCGCCACAAGATAGCAACGCACCATTAACACCTTTGGTGTGTATAGGCGATGCATTTGCTTATTTGCTATCTTATCATTATCAAAAAAATTATGACTGAACATTATGTGGGATGTTAAGAATTTATATTTATCGAATATAAATTCTTAACATCGATGGTCACGAGGCGATGCATTTTTTGTAACAACTTTGTGAGCAATATGCAACTGCGTTGCTGGTCTTTTAAGAATGAACAAGTTATTTTTTTGAAGGTCTCCAAAGCGAAATATTCGGTAAGAGTGGAACAAGTGCCTCGAGAATTTGAAACCACCATTCGGTACAGTTGATGATTTCTTGGCATCGAAATGGCGAGGATGTAATTTAAAATCAAGTCTATCAATGTCACTTTGAAACCAAACAATCTCATTTTTATCATGTTACCAAAGTAGTCGGAAAGCCCCCATTGGAACTTAAACCTGAACATACTGAAACTCAATTTTGAACTACAATCCTGAGCATATTATAAGCTTGATATATAATTACTAGCGACCTGCTCGCGGTTTCACCCGCGTAGCTTTTGTTCCCGTGGGAACATCGTAATGGTTTATATACTAAAACCTTCCTCAAGAATCAATGTATCTATTAAAAAAACCGCATCAAAATCTGTTGCGTAGTTTTAAAGATTTAAGCATACAAAGAAAGCGACTTTGTTTTATACTATGTAGTGATTACATATATTAATTTGCGTAATAATTTGAATGAATCGCCTGAATGGTCTAGCTTCTGTGTAGACACATGATGTCCTGAGTTCGAATTCTAGATAAAATTCATTCTGAATATTTTTTTTAGTTTTTTCTGGAAACAACTTGTTCGAGACTAGAATATTTGCCCAATTTGTAGCTAGGTTGGCCACTTATCACAACATCGCTTGATATTAACTAATCGTAAATTACTTCTTTTGCCTCTTTCGTCGTGAATACGGACGTGACTGTTTTTTTTAGTAATTATTTGCCTGTTTTCAAACCGTATATTCCTAGTAAGTCATAACAACCAGCATTGTGATTCGAACCCAGAACCTCATGCGTGTATATCAATACCGGTACCAATAGACTACTGAGATGCCTAAATTATATTATTTAAATAGTTCCCATGTCCATTTTTATCAAAGTGGCAATAAAAAGGGACAAATTTGTAGTAATATCTTTATTACAAATTTGTATTATATTATATAATATATATTGTTGCTTTTTATTGGCATCCATTTAAAATTAACCATAATAAGATTAAATAGAAGCTTATATATTATGACAGAGCAAAAATTCTCAGAATGAAATGAAATCAAAAGGTAGGTAATAATAAATCGTAGATACAAAAGAATCATTTTTGGTGTGAAGCAAAATTTTTACGTGAAAACATTTGAAATTATATTCAGATGAAACGACTCCATTTGAGGTAATGCCGCTTTGATGCCATTTGTAATGTTCTACGAAACAGTAATTCCTTTTATATTGAGTGCCCATTCGATTACTTAACCTAGTTGTACAATCCTACAACCGTACCGGCAGTATAATTAATGTTAAGTAAACAATGACCTTATTTGTCTAACTAAAACGCGGAATAGATGCGTTAAGTCCTGAGTTCGGATTCTGTTAGACAATTGTCTAAACATTTTTATTTCATTCACAGAAAGAGACTGAACATGTGGCAGATGTGTTTTTACGTTACCTGTATACCTCACGATCGTTGCACTTTATCTATGTTTAATTGTGTTCCTCTTTCTACCCGGTGTGTGGATATCGCTATTTTTAACCATTGCATCTTTTGCTATCGAGTAACTTTCACGGTCATTCAAGCAGCTTTGTAGTATTTTATGAAATATACAGCTATATCAAAGGTGTACGACTTTGATATGGCTGATACTAAATAGGTATACTCAAAAATTCACTTAATTCTTATTGAACTAATCTATCGCTGGTAGTTTCAAACGATGGCGGTGATGGAAATGTTGATAATGATGGTGATAGAGGGGATTGGGGTGGTGGTGATAAGAGTGGACCTTGTAATGATGATGATGATGGTGATAGGTCATATCCATAAATATGGATGCTAAAGCATGCTCATTTGGATTTTCCAAACTATTTCTTTTAATAGACAGCGACACTTGATGCTAACAGTATTTACCCTACAATACAGATTATGTAAATGTGTATTGATAAGTGCCTTATAATTTGATAAAATATTTAAAAAATACCATCATGTACAAATTCCCAAGAGGTGGAAGGTGCAATTAGTGTATTCATGACTAGTACTAGTAGTAGTAACGTAGTATGTATGGTATGACAGTGACAAGATCGACAGATCTAACACTTTTCAGTGTCAGACAAGAAATGATTTAAAAACAATTGGACATTCACTCACTAACTTGACAAATAGAATGGAACTTTAAAACTAACGCGATCCTCTAATATATGTCAAACCTCCAAATGATCTAATTAAAAGAATAACTTCGCTTATAAGTGTAATGCTGTGTTGCTATCCATAAGTCGCTAGTTCATTGCCGGCTCGGAGGACCAATTAACTTATAGAATAAACACGTTATAATTTTTTGGGTGATAAATTATAATTTTCAGAATATTTTGTTACCTGTAAAAATATATGGAAGTGAAAGAAATGAAAAAAAACTGTTACCAATGTAATAATCGGAAATTAATGTTTCCACTTAAGTACCTATTGAATGTAAACAAAAAATAATTACCGCTATGAGCATTATATTTTATGTTTATTTATTTATTTAACAGTGGTTCTTGTACATAAATTAACCGGCTGGCATACCGTCCAAATCAGAACCAAATGATACCATTGCGGCGGGAAATAAAGCGGTGGTAGCAATCCGGACTAAGACATTGCAGAACTATACATTTAGTGAAAAATTATATTTTAAATTTTGTTTTCTTTAAATGTGTATGGTTGTTGTATCTTTATAACTATATGACTACCACGTCGCGTCGGTTAGTCACTAGCCTATTCGGCTCAGATTATGCGATTCTGGGACGATCCTCAAATGGGATGAAACGATTATTATATTTCGATGGATTAAACAGGATACGTGGTTCAAGGCAATTTCTTAGGTTTTACTGTAACTTGCACTTACAAACAGATATATAGAATTAATAGTACTTGCTGATGAAATAAAATCACTTCAGAGGTATTTCTTTTCACCTTGACTTGATTGACATATTTCTATTTTTTCACAATATATTATATCTACAAGCGTTTGATACTTAGGAGCATTTCTCTTATACGCGGCTACAAGTTTTCCGCCCAACACCGGTTTATTAATGTTGTGTGATTTTTTTTCTGTCTAGGAAATTTTAGTAGCCGCCCGAAGTGTGGAGTCTTGAAATACCCCCAGGTTAGAACAAATTTGAAAGTTTTAAAATTTGATCACAGAGCCTCGTGCGCTAAATCATTATGGCGGACTTAAAGCCATTAACAAAACGTGTGTACACTAGTTACAACTCTACTTAATCTTTAGAAATACGGGTGTGACGGTAATCATCAATAATTATCAGTAGAAGACTTTAAGCGTACACTTATTACGCCTGTATATTTATTGAGATCACTAAAACACAACTTTAAAAATGTAAAATAAAACATGAGTGTTATATAAAGAAACAATTTGTTTCGTCACGTATCAGAAAGACGGAATTCCAATTTGGTTAGACAGTTATATAGTGAACAAGTATAGAAACAAGTTGATAAATGACCGCTATATGTCAACTGTCAGGACTGTCACAACACTGCAGCTCGTTAGATTCATTGTGCCCTCAACAGGCTGTAAACGGAGCTAATTTTTGTGTTATCAAATTTTATTATTTTAAAAAACTCGTTTTCACTTTCTACTACGGCTGTGAATAGTTTTTGGGACAAAAATTTCGAAATATTTGTTTTGAATAGTGAAATGCCTTTTCATAATTGAAAATTTCTACTGCGTCTGTGAGGGATCAAAGCCGTATAGGTTTTGGGATGAAAATATTTACACGTTTGTTTTGAACATTAAAACGCTTTTTGTTATTTAAAAATAACTAGTGATTCACCCCGAACTGTGAACCCGCTTTAACGTTAGATTTTAGAGTCCGTCTTATAATCCGTATAGCTTGGCAATTCCTTGACAAAATAAATCGTTTTAACTTCCCGCTAAAGGAGGTTATTGATTTCAGCCCAATTTTCAAATATCGAATTTCCATTAGATGTTTTGAGGTCCTAGATCTATTTTTTCGATAACGTCAGTTTGCGTGTGTGGGCGTGGGTATGTATATGTATGTATGTAAACATCTCATAACTTTTGAACAGTTTGACGATAGAATTACGGTTAGCGGCATTCCATTGGATTTTACCAAACTTAGATTTTTCTAGAGAAATTAAAAAAAACCCACAAAACAACGTGTTTTTACAATAATCTCTAGAATAATGTAATGGTTGATTCCAATCAGCTCTTTTTCTTATAACATTGCGCTCGTTGCCGCAACTAACATAAAAATCGGTATATCTGTTCGGGAGCTATCGTTGGCAAAAATTTTTGCAAATATGTTACTTCGACATTCATGGGCGTACCCAGATTCTGGGCCAGGAGGGGGTGGGGGGGCAACCGTAACATTTTAAGACCCAGGTTTTGGGCCAGGGGGGGGCAACTGTAATATTTTAAGACTATATTTTTATGTTATTACATTTTTATCTACAACAGTCTATAGTGAGATTAGTGAGTAGAGAGGTAAACAAACTCCAGGGGGGGCGGATGTCCCTCCCTGCCCTCCCCTCAGTACGCCCATGTCGACATTAATTACTTAGTAATTTTTCAACCAATCAATTTTATTGCTACGACAATAAAAAACAGTGTTGAACGCCGATCGAAAGATCAAAATTGGTTATCGCGTGCAAAATACACATCTTTTCAAAAATTAAAATTCTATAATTTTCATAACTTTAATTTTTTGTATTCTGAGCTTTATGACCTCAGAGTCAGAGATCTGTGCTTAGACTGTTTGGAAATATGAGCTAAAAATGATTCAACTTAGCAGGCAGTTTCAGGCAGGTACAGCCTGTAAAATACCGTAAATAACCGGTTTACATATGTTTTTTTTTAACTCGTCTAATAAATTTCACAATGTCGTACAAACGTTTATACATACATACATACAAACGTTAAATTATTCCAATTAACTCTGAGACCTTGTCTCGTTTTACTCGTTCGTCAAATCTGTGTTTGTATCCTTTTATGGAACAAATTCATGAAGGATGGACGTATTTTTAAATTCCCGCTAAAGAAGTTATTAATGGTTCGCCGACGGTCCTAAAATGATGGGAAGTAAAAGTTTTGCACTAGTTGTTTAATATTGTAGAGGTTATCGAGAGGAAGAGGGTTATCACACACGGATAGAAACAG
The DNA here is from genome assembly GCA_036924255.1 of Apodemia mormo. Taxonomy (NCBI): domain Eukaryota; kingdom Metazoa; phylum Arthropoda; class Insecta; order Lepidoptera; family Riodinidae; genus Apodemia; species Apodemia mormo. The sequence goes on along the minus strand of JAUPFN010000012.1, from coordinate 20,035,178 downwards.
CTATATCTTCCCAACCAGAAAGGGTTTACTGCCTGGGGACCACAGTTCATCTGAAAAGCGTCCAAACTTGTATATAGTGTTTACAAAATAAAATATAATTGTCAAAAACAAATTAGGAGTTAATTAAACTTTTATCTGTTATTAAGTTGAAGATTGTTCTGACTGTTACAGTATAAAATATCTATATTTAAGGTTCAGATTCCTCCGTAAGCATGAAAATATGATCGTACAAATTGCGTTGCGCATATAACTTACGTAGGTAGGTAGGTACCTATGTGTAAGGAAAAAACGACAGAGAATATATTTGTTACATAATATAAAATAACGTGATGTCTCTACACGATGTTCAAACGGAGGATGTCGATTACGAAAAATAAACATTGACAAAGTTTATGAACCATAAAATTATTTTAAATGAACAAACATGACTTCTATTTGATCATATTTAAAAATCCGCGGGAACTAAATCGGAAATTACTGCCTGATTAGTGGAGTGGTTAACGTACACGCCTAATGACATCGACCGAGACGAAGCTCAGATTTTTTCTTCGATAGGGACAGGAATTTGTATGATCGTATCGTTGACTAACTCCCATATTATAGCAAATAAGTTGCTTGCTTCGATGTTATATCAATTAGTGTTATTTGTCCAGTAATAATTATTCTTTTTGTTAGTTTATTATTTAGTGTATCCCACTCCAGCATTTACATTTGAACTCCTACTACTATTGAACTCCAGGAATATATATGAAATTAAAAATTTTAAAACGCTGAATAAAAAGAAAAATCCTCTTAATGGTTGTTACCGAACTATTGATACCCTCAATACTATCTATTTTTTTTTGTCCGAAATATTAAAAAAAATATTAATTCACTAAGAGCGATATGATTTTACGACATTCAAGAAAAGTAGCCTTTCAATTTATAAAGGCCAGGCCAGTAACACTTGGGTAAGGCACTGAACTTGAATTTCAAACTTTTGAATTATTTTCAAACTTTGACACGACAGTGACTAGCACTGACGCAATTATTGAAAAAATATAAATCCGTTCTCTACCTCCTTAAATCATGAGATGCTATGATTATTTACTTATACAAATAAACAATACAGAACTAAGAGCTAAATTTTTGATTGAGTCATTATCTATATACATATAATAAAATCGTAGGAAAGTCTATGTTTGGCCGGTGTAAACTCAAAAAGTACTGCATGGATTTACTTCAAATTTTGCATGAATATTACTAACAGGTCGGGTCAACATATATGCTACATATTATCACGCTATCACCTACGGGGGAGGAGCTGTACGGAGTAAACCAAATCCGCGCGAACGAAGTCGCGGGCAACAGCTAGTCCACAATATTAACAAACTTTTTTTTATATCATAAAATAGCAAACAACCAGATGGTTCTCCTTCTGGAAAGAGTCAACCATCGCCTATAGACACCAAAGGTGGTAATGGTGCATTGCTATATTGTAGCGAGGTCTAATGCCACATGCATAAGTTTACCGACTACCTTACTCTCCAAACTAGAACACGACAGTGACAAGCACTGACGCTATTGTGGCAGAAATAGGTAAGGCGGTGGTACCAGACCCGGGCGAGACAATGCAGAACTCTACCACCTAGTAGCCACAATGGTAGTGACTCGAATAGCTGGTCGCCTTTTACGACCTGTCCGACAGAACGGCAGTTGGCCTATTCTTCAAAGGAGCCCGGGACCAACACGGGGAAAATTGATAAATTTCAAAAAAATTGACAAATCTCAAAAAAATGACCGATTTTGATTAAATTAACGGTATTTGTAACGCAGTTTTTAAAGGAAAGCTAATAAGATTTTTAAGTCAATCGGTGAATTAACTTGAAAGTTGTTAAAAAGAAATTTAGTAAGTTTGCTAAAAACAACGTAATTTTTGAATATTTGAAAGTTATAATTTTTGAGGATTAGATTCGATTTAATCAAATAGACATGTTTTGTACTGTTCTCACCTCTGGGCCGGAGCTCCTCAGTACCAGCTTCTTCCTCTTGATCGCATTTAACGTAGAGCGGTTCGAATCTTCGAGGATCAAACTATTTCTAATCGGCTTGACTCTTTGGCGTTACGCAGAGATGTAGGTTCGCTCTGCATTTTTTACCGTATGTATCATGGGGAGTGTTCCGAAGAGTTATTCGGACTAATTCCTGCAGCTAAATTCCATCATCGGACATCTCGTCAAAGTTTAAAATTCCATCCTCACCACCTCGATATCTGGAAATCCACAACCGTGCGCTTTTGTCGGCACTTTTTGCCTCGCACTACTCCATTGTGGAATCAATTACCCTCGGGGGTGTTTCCGAACGGATACGACTTAGGGACCTTCAAGAAACGAGCTTATTCTTTTTTAAAAGGCCGGCAACGCAGTTGCACGACCCCCGGTATTGCAGTTGTCCATGGGCGGCGGTGATCACTTACCATCAGGTGCACCACCTGCTCGTTTGCCCCCTCTGCTATAAAAAAAAATGACGTAGATTTTTGGTACTAAAATATCGTAGAATCTAAAAAATGATTAGTTGAAAAATTTCAAAGCTATGTCAAAAAATAACTTTTTTAAAAAATTTCGTCAACGATTACTCCAAAATGGATAAGCCAATTTTTATGCAATTTATGTATTGCACGTAGTTTTTTGAGGAATAGAGGTGATTAGTTTTTGTACTCAATTGATACATAAATCTGGAAGTTATATTAAAAAGTTCTGTTTTGCCAAAAATTTTTTTGGGGTTTTTCCAAAATTCCTCAAAATCTGCTTGGCTGAATCGATTTAAATTTTCGGATATATAATAATATTTTCGGATAATCTAGGTGAGCGGAATCCAATCGAATGCCATCAACCACGTTTCGATCGTTCCAGCCGTTCAAAAGTTATGAGATGTTTACATACACACATACAGACATACTGACGTCATCGTGAAAATAGTCGGAAAAGATTCCTAGGACCTCAAAACGTAGACATCTGGTAAAAATTCGATTTTAGAAAATCGGGGTAAAATCAGTAACTTCCTTCTACATTCTATCTACATACATAGTGGGAAGTTAAAAACTTACATGGCCTGTTTTCTATATCATCTTTATATGCAATTTTTTTGTCACGCAAACGGATTCTAGGATAAATTGTCGGAAATTTCTAGTTGTCACGATAATATAATATTTTCAGCCTCGTTACCATCTCACGAGCTATTTCGAATGCTGGTAGACGGTTTGTACCCCACAAAATGCACACATCAAAACCCTCATCTTTTAACACCTCAACAGTATATTTTTCTATCACGTTATTCATTACTAATTGTTGTGGAAAATCGAATATTACTCACTGCGGTAATGCCATTTCATACTCGTCTTTGACAGTTACTTAGCTAGCAAATTAATCTGTCAGTATGAATCTGTTTTCTACAATGGTTTGAGAGTTTTTTAAGTTTTGATGGGCTAAGATTAGTTCTAAAATCTTTAATCATCAAACTGTGAAATCTGATAATGCTGGAATATTTTAGTTGAGATGAGTTGTAACAAGTTTCTTGTTGTTTAATTGTTGTCAAAATGTAAAATATTATGATACTGAAATATAAATTTAGGTTGACATGAGTTATGATTGGTTTATTAAGTTATTTATTACTAGCTGCGCTCGCAGCCCGCTGTCGCATATGTCCCATGGTCAATTTGCATTCTTTCGAACAATCTGCATTCTGCCAGGCAGTTCGTAAAAGGTGATCGATTGGCTACACGAGTCACTTCCATCGGGACTACAATGTAGTAGAGTTCTGCAACCTTTCGCCCAGGCTTTGTACCTGCCACAATAACGTTAGTGCTCATAACTGTTATGAGGAATGCTTAAGAGGTATAGTCGTTAGTTGGCTTCATTTGTATAAAGACATATTATACTAGGTGGTAGAGTTCTACAACGTCTTGCCCGTGTCTGGTAACACACTTTACTAATTCTGACGCAATAGTTGTGTTCCAGTTTACGGGGTAAGGGAGCCGGTAAATTTATGCACTTGGCAATAACACGCCGACACATGGATGGTAAAGCACCATTGATATATTTGGTGTCTATGTTTTGTTAACAACCATCGCTTATAGATTCTTATACTATTTTTTAATTTTATAATAATATAAAAAATAATGTATGCTATTATATTACGTTGTACCTATACAACAAATTTTATACATACAAACGGCGAGGGAAGCAGATCGTTCCATACAAATATTCGAAAGACATAAATTTTCGACTTCATAATATTAGTGAGATCAAGAAACTGTAATTATGTACAATAAGAAACAAATAAATAACAAAAATAAAAAAGTTAACATTTTACGAATTTGCATGAAATTTAGTATGCAGGAGATTTGAGGGAAACGCCTGTTTAACCAAAATAAAAATACAGAGCAAAGCTCGGGTTTTTCAGGTAGGCACTGCAGCTTGCTTACTTTATTTTTGACTAGCTTTGTTATCTAAAACTCAGAAATTGTCCTGTGGACATATACACGTCAAATTGAAAAATGATGTTAACGAAATCTTGTACTCTATGAACCCTTGTTAAGTCTTCAATTATCAACTGTCAACACAGCAATTAATTTTTTAGTATCGTGTCGTAAAAACTCCTGCTTTAAACTCCATTATTCCAAATCCCAACCATACAATGAAAATTAAAATGTCTATTTCTAAATAAGGAAATGATTTTGTAACAATCTCTTACCTATATTGACTTAGAGCGTATTATAGTTTATTTTAGTTATAAGTTGGGGTTCGTCCCACATGTGCTACCCTTACACGGGGTGAAAGTATAAATAAATAAAGCGTCGACGATGGAGTTAACCTTGTATGCGATGGGATCCGTACAATTCATAATATTTACACTGTACAGTTTTATATCTTAGATAAAGTTTGTTGCTATAGCAATGGTCCCTTCATTACAGCGTTTAAGGGAGGCTCTATCGAAATATAAAGAAAACATGTCATTTTACATTCTAGGCAATTACTTTTTTGTGGGAAATGAAAAATTTGTGTTTTTTGATTTTTTGTTATTTTCACGTCACGCTATGTAAAGTGTACTTTGCTTGGTTTCATTGTACCCGCGGATCTCTCCAAGCAGCCGTTTATTTTGCGCGCATTTTTATTTACGTGGCGCATAATACATTGCTTATTTTGTGTATTTCCTCAAATTTTACTATTTTTTTAGAAAAATCACTTTAAATCAAATTATACAAAGCTGATGTAAAACATTAGTCAAAAATATCAAAAACTAACCACACAAATTTCCAACGGTTTTCATCTCAGAATCGTGGTCGAAAGCTATGATATCGATTTTCGTTGGACCGTCCCTTACAGGCTATATTTTAGAAGTGTGACCCCTATAGAATTGTGGTGAATGATCATCTATAAGATTTTGCCTGTGCGAGAATTAAATAAAATACCCTATAGAATATTTCATATTACTGTTTCCTTTTTGTGCAATGCAGCGTAGGCTTTTTTTTTCAAAAACATTGTAGCCGGTAGCTTAAAGAGCTACAACAGTTACACCGAACAAGAAACTCTTGTCAACTAAGCGATATACGAATGTATAATTTATTGTCCATGTATATTGCTGAGTCGAACCGAGAGAGAAGACGTCACAAATTAAGTATAGTATTTACAAGTACTGATTATATTTGGTCTAGCCCGAGCATTTTAAGTATGTATATTCGTCTGATTCTCCCGAAATTATTCTTCTAAAGTTTTAATTCTCCATAGTATGTACTACACATACACTTTTATTTTGCAATGTGCATATAGTGGTAATAATCATTCAATAAAAATTCCAATGTCTGCCGATAAAAGTAAACGATATAGGCGTATAAAAGCAAAGTGTAGAGCCGTAGGAGGGAGGGTCCTTGGCATGAGAGGACAGTCGAAAAATCCCCATAATATAATAATTTTGTAACAGAGTCTCATTAGTACTCTTCAGGTACGGAACCCTAATAAGGCTTGCAGATGTCTGTCATCCAAAGAATTAGATTTATTTCTACCGTAGCGGAAGTTGAAGGACCGTGCCCCCTCGAGATCCCTGAAACATTATTTTTCTAATGTTTTGTGAAAGAATTTCACGCCAAGTTTAAGTGAACATTTAAAATGCTTCCGGTTTGTGTTATTGTGTATTAGAGTTTTTTTTTTATGTCATAAGATAGCAAACAAGCAGATGGGTCTCCTGATGGAAAGAGTCAACCATCGCCTATAGACACCAAAGATGTTAATGGTGCGTTGCTATCTTGTGGCGAGGTATAATGCCACATGCATAACTTTACCGGCTACCTTACCCTCCAAACCGGAACACGACAGCAACAAGCACTGACGCTATTGCGGCAGGAATAGGTAAGGCGGTGGTACCAGACCCGGGCGAGACAATGAACTCTACCACCTAGTAGCCACGATGGTGACTCGATTGCCAATCGGTCGCCTTTTACGACCTGCCTGGCAGAAGGGCAGTTGGCCTATTCTACAAAGGAGGCCGGGACCAACACGGCGAAAACTTATACTAACGAGTTCAAAAAGAACGTATAGATAGCATTGGATAAAAATATATTAAGTTCATCGGTGTATTTACGTATATCAATATTTTTTACATATTTATAGGTATATTTTTCATATACTGGGCAATTAAAAATTAAACAGCATATATGGAATTTCTTTCACAGGAATTACCTCCTAATCAAAAGAAAGCCAAAATAATATTGTATTATTATTTTGAAGCAAGAACTTTCGAACAATGTATATAAAATACTGGAGAACCAGGATTAGCGCCTTAGGTAGTATCGAGATTCATCCGTTTAATTTCAAAATAACTTGTGGACTATATAACACTAACCGTTTCCCATAGTATGACCCGCCCGTATTTGATAAAATTTAGTCCGTTTCAGTGTCACTAGGGAATAACGTAGAGACTAATTCCAAGATTAAAAATTTAAAAATCAGTTTAGTAGTTCCAGAGTTGACTTTACTTATTTATAATTTAAATAAAGTAAACAAACAGTCGATTTCCAATCTCCTATATTTGACTTCCAGGTAACTTGAGGAAGCAAAGGTCAGATTTTCATCAAATTTCTATGGGACGAAATTAGGTATATCCATCCAAACAAAAGAATTATCAAAATAACTCTTTTTAAAAGTGTCTATGAGTTCAGAGTCAACCGATTTACAGATTGTTTTAGCCTTTTCCACTTAGAAAATTTTCAGTAGAAGGCCTACCGGCATAAATTTGAGTGGTATTATTTATTTACTATTTTGTGAGTCACCACAAATTGGTCGTTGGTCCCCACAGACCACCCCGTTGGTCGAGTGGTTAGCGATCCTGACAACGCAATCGACAGGTCTCGGGTTCGATCCTCGACAGGGGCAAGCATTTGTGTGATGAGCATAGATTTTTGTATTTCTGGGTTTGGGTGTTTATTATATATGTAACAGTATTTATTTATGTATTTCTATGTATTAGTATCGTTGACTAACACCCATAACACAAGCAAATAATTTGCTTACTTTAGGGTTAGATCAATAAGTGTAATTTGTCCCGTAAAAAAAAATTGTTGGCAGAGTTTTGCGTCGTCTCGACCGAGATTTTTACCAAAGCCTTGCCTTTTCCTGCCGCAATAGCATCAAAACTTTCGTGTCCCAATTTAAATGGTATGGTAGCCAATAAATATATTCATGTTTGCCCGCCCCGTTGGTCGAGTGGTTAGCGACCCTGACTACGCATCGATGGGACTCGGATTCGATTCACTAAATACATATATGGATTTATACATGGTACATATACCAAAAGTACAAATAAATAAAATTGGAGTGTCTGTAATATTAAAATAGATATATAAAAGGCAAAAGTGAGTGACTGAGGAATCAATGCACAGGCCAAACCCTTAGGGCTAGAAACTTGAAATTTCGCACAAGTATTTCTCTTATTATGTAGGCAACCACTAACGAAGGATTTTTCAAAATTCAACCCCGAAAGTGGCGAAATAGGGGATAAATGTTTGTGTGAAACTTTTTATTCCTTGATATTGATACATATTTGCATGAAATTTCGTATGAATTGAGTACATAAAATACTGAATTACGTGTTTAATCGTTTTTCAAAATTCGATCCCTAAAGGAGTAAAATACTTCCCTACTTCCCTTGTAGCTTATAAAGAAAGGTTAATTAAGTTTTAAAGTAAATATGCGCGAGCGAAGCCGCTGGTAACAGGTAGTATTAAAATAACCCTTTTTCACTAAATAAATATGGATGTATACATGGTACATATACCAAAAGTACAAATAAATAAAATTGGAGTGTCTGTTTGTAATACTGAAATAACCATTTCTTACTAAATACATATGGATGTATACATGGCACATATACCAAAAGTACAAATAAATAAAATTGGAGTGTCTGTTTGTAATATTGAAATAACCATTTCTTATTAAATACATATGGATGTATACATGGCACATATATCAAGAGTACAAATAAATAAAATTGGAGTGTCTGTTTGTAATATTGAAATAACCATTTCTTACTAAATACATATGGATGTATACATGGCACATATACCAAAAGTACAAATAAATAAATTTGGAGTGTCTGTTTGTAATATTGAAATAACCATTTCTTACTAAATACATATGGATGTATACATGGCACATATACCAAAAGTACAAATAAATAAAATTGGAGTGTCTGTTTGTAATATCATAGACGAAATAGTACATCTCCTATTCTCTGGTAATATTGAAATAACCTTTTTTACTAAACACATATTATGGATGTATTGTATAGGTACAGTAGCGGTACGAATGGGTTCGTCAGTTTTCAAATTGATTCATTTAACAAGCCGCGAGCACATACTATGATCTTTTAAAAATTTGTCACATAATAGACTGTTGCATAGAAAATTATGCTTAACTGTTCGATAACATGATTCAGACTTGCTTGCATCAACACTATTTCCTTATTTTATCTTGTGTAAATGATTATTATCTAAAGAGATGCTAATGTTTTTTTAGCTAAAACCTTTTTATTGATTTGACCTGCCATTAATATTTATGATAAAACTATTGTCATGGTTAATGTCACCGTTGTTATTTCTAGATTTCTAGTGTTATTCAATATTTTATTGCAAAATATATCTGCCATAAATATAATACGCTCCTCGAATAATTTTCAAATTAGCAGTAAAAGTTAAATCTATTCAATTGAGATAAACTTTGATTTCAAAACATCACATTTATTGTTGTATGTTAGTAGAACTGTTTTTTGTACTGGTATGTTGGCATGATTGATTCGTACACTAGTGCAAGCGAAACTAGATCTTAAGGTGACGAACCTATTTTTACCGTGACCATACATGGTACTTATACTAAAATAACATTTTTTTTACAATTTTTGTCTCTCTGTCTTTCTGTTTGTTCCGGCTAATTTCAGAAACGGTTAGACCGATTTTGACGGGACTTCCACTGGCAGATTGCTTATATAATAATAAGGAGTAACTTAGGCTACTTTTATTTCAGAAAAAATTCCACGCGGACAGAGTCGCGGGCACTCCTAGTAAAAACATAAGAGCCTTAAGCCATAAGGACCAAATCAAAATAAAATATCATGGATATGACAGATAAGGTCATTGCTTTACGGCTTTCATATGTTGTAAATATAAACTGTTATCGCTCGTACACTATTTGGTACACCCCACTGCGTATGGAGTAAATTATTTTCGTATCTTGTTCCATATATTGGGGTCATGCTTGATCGTCCTGGAAAAGGGTTTTGTGGATAGGGCGGATATTTTGGTAAATTATGATAATGGCAGAGTGACGCGGGCTGTACCAGATGTCGATATTTAAATTGCCGGATCACTGATGTACCTTTTCTTGACAGATTTCGGCCCTATAGTGTTACGAGGATATTTTTGAATTAAACTATATTTTGTGAAAGTATTTACATCCAAACTGATATTATAAAAGCAAGTCTGTCTGTTATGCTTTCATTCTCAACCGCTGAACCTATTGTGATTTAATTTTCCTCTGTTGGTCCCGGGCTCTTTTAAGAATAGGCTAACTGCCGTTCTTCTTGCCCAGGTCTGCTACCACCTATTCCTACCGCAATTGTGTTGCGGTTGTGTGTGTTAGTGTTTATTATTGTCGTGTCCCGGTTTGGAGGGTAAGGTAGCCGGTAAACTTATACATGTGGCATTTCTCTCGCTATAAGATAGCAACGCACCATTAACACCCTTGGTGTCTATAGGCGATGGTTGACTTTTTCCATCAGGAAACCCATCAGCTTATATGCTATCTTATAATGTAAAAAAAGTAGATAATTCTGCCCTCGCACGTAAAAAGGACACATCTGACATTTTTTCAATCATGAATTATATGTACAGTATCCGGGATCGGGAGAAAGGTGGAGCTACTTAGTTTTTTTTTTTATATCCATAATCTGTACATATATCCATAATTATAAATGTAAAGTCTGTCTCTCTGTTACGCTTTCACGGCTAAACTGCCGATTTTCATGAAATTTGGCATGGAAGTAGTTGAAGAGCCGGGGTCAAACATAGGCTATTTTTTTTTCAAAAATCAATCTTTAAAGGGTTGAAATAGGGGATGAAATTTATGTGAAAAGATATCTTGACATATTAATCTACTCGCGGGCGAAGCTGCGCCGGTCAGCTCGTAAAAAGATAAAAAGAAATATCTGACGGCAGATTTGACTTTTACTATTTTAAAATTAGTAAAAATAGTATTATTCGTTCAATATTTTATATTCAATTTATTTCAAATTATAAAATATTAAATCATGACAATTAGATATTGTTTTGTTTTTAGTTATAAGTTGTAAGCGCAATCAGTTGGACAGTGTATGTAATAATTTATTATGAAAACAGTACAAGTGTTTTAATATAAAACATTGAATGAAACGAATACAATCTGGGGATCTTCAAGAGAAGAGTGAACAGGTACCTTCTAGGGAAGCGCGTTCCATCTTAGGTCTCATCTTAGCTTACCACCAGGAAAGATCGAGGTCAAGCGCTTACCTATCGAAAATATTAAAAAAAGATAATTTTCTTAGAGAAATTCGCTAATTACATCACTATCGTAAATGTACAAATTGGTCTAGGCCTTGTTAGAAGAATATGCCATATGACTTTCTGGCAGACAGCTTGTAAAAGACAATTGGCCAAACGTGCGTCCTTTAACGTAGCAGAGGTCTGCAACGTCTCGGCTGGGTTTTGTTTTTCCTTGTCGTATTAGCGTCCCTGAGAGAAATCCACAGACTAATGATGTTCTAGTCAGGGTCGACAAACATTAAACCATTGGAGAAATCAAATGCTATTTTTTCTTAAGCTACGCACTTCATTTGATCCCAAACCTGTTTAAGAGTATGTATGTCAGGTCAAGATCCTATTTGGAAAGACAAAATCCCTAAAGGATGCCAAAAGTTACGTTTCAAAAGTACTTTAGATGTTGGAAATGTCACTAGAATAAATTTATTATTGCTATTTGAGGGAAGTCACTCCAAGGTAACAAATTGTTTTCGCGAAAAACGAAAACTATGTAAGAAAATTTAGACGTTTTTCGGACTCAGTATTTTACAATATTTTTTTACGAATATATTTTCTCCGTGATGGTCCATGCCACCTTGAGGAATAGACCATCTGCCATTCTGCCAAGCAGTTCGTAAGTGGCGAACGATTGGCTATACGGGTTACTACCATCGTGACTTCTAGTTGGTACAGATCTGTATTTCACTTAGGTCTGGTACCACTGTCTTCCCTATCTATTCTTGCTTCAATAGTGCCAGTGCTTATGACTATCGTGTTCCGATTACGAGCAAGGTAGCCGGTTAACTTATGCGTGTGGTTTTTTCATATCACTAGATAGCCAACAAGCAGATTGTTCTCCTGGTGGAAAGAATACCATCGCGTACAGACCGAAATGTCAATTGTGCTTTACTATCATTGTGACGCGGGCGGGGTGGTATGGTGGTATGCATAAGTTTACCGGCTACTTCAACCTTCAAACTGGAACACGTCAATGACAAGCATTGACGCTTTTGTGGCAGGAGCAGGTAAAGCGGTAGTAATATTTGCGAGACGTTGCGGAATTCAACCACCTCGTAAATTATAAAATAATGTGGTGTTAAACCTCGTCATATGGACATTAACATCTTTGTTGTCTATAGGCGATGTTTGTTTCTCTACATCAGGAGAGCCATCTGCTTATTTGCTATCTAAAGATATATTACAAAAGTTTTATTGAACTTATTTGAAAATGGTCTCTTTATCGCTTTTGTGGTCTAGTGGTCCAGCGTTGACGTTGACCACATGAGGTCCCGGGTTCGATTGCCGGACTTAAAAAAAGTTTTTTTATCAGTTTTCTGATAAACACAAAGTTTCCCGGGATTGGAAAGTGCCCGGTTTGGCGATAGGCTTGCCACCTATCACATTTGTGGGACCAAGTATCTTCGGCTAATCGTGAGTGCACTTGTTGTACCTTTGCCTACCCCTTCGGGGATACGGGCGTGAAGATACTGAAAATGGTCTCAGTAGAGCTTTGAAGTTAAATAGTAATTTATAAACAACCAGAGTCTTGGATAAGCACGTCTTGGTTATCGCTAGAAAGAAGCGATAGTCCACCCATTTCGTCAACTGATGAAAAGGTTTATATTGGTGAGTCTTAACGTCTATTGATGCTCGGTTTGCCTTGCTTACCCCTCAAGGAAACTGAAATGATATTTTTTACAGAAGTCATAAGGGTGGGCAGTGTGACCGAACACCTACAAACGCTCAGAGTCGCACAAATTCACTGATGGTAGTTCCGGTTTTCATATCATCTCAGAAACATAAATAGCTTTATGTGTTCATGCAACGCACGGGGTATTTAATATTAATACACCATCTCCTACACAACATTTTTGCCATATCCGGGAATTGAACTCCAAGCTTTTCCCAGGCAATCATGATGCAAGTCAAACTGGCAAACCATTCGACCAAAATATTGTTAAGAATAATGACAACAATGAGATTTTGTAAAAACTATGTAGGTATTTCAAATCAACCGAAAAATCAAAGGAAATTGTACCTACGTGATGTAAGCACAACATCACTATGAGAATTTGGCCGACTATATGTACTTAAACTAGCTGAGCCAATATTCGGTTATTATTCGATATTCGACCTATTCAACTACTTTCTTTGGTATAGGATTTTGGTCAAATATTGCGTACTATTTGAAAGAATACCGAATACCTAATCATGGGAAAAAGTCGCACAATTTGCTCAAAAAATGAACAAAATTTACCAACAAATATTAGAAATAATATTTAAAATTTATCAGAGGTAAGTTGTTATAAATAAATAAAAAAACAATCTTCTTTGATATGGATGATACTTTGACATAGATATATTTATATACTTAAAGACTTAGGACGACCAGATAGAGAATATTTTTAGCAATACAATACAGCAAGGCTATTAGTTACTGTATGTAACTATTAGGTGACTAGCGTCGACCTACCATCACGTGTAGGTTTCTCAATAGTCTAGACACCACTAGACAAAATCAGCGCCGAATAAACGGCCCTTCGGCCAAGGGCCCAGCCGGATATCACTATTTGTGGCAGCTTTAAATTGTACACTACATCTTCCCTATTTAAAAATGATACCAATTCTAATTTTATTTTTTGAAATAGAAATAAATATCAACGTCGGTTCCCTAGCTACCCTTGAGGTATGTTACCCTTAATAATATCATAAATTCGAAATTATGTACCTATTATTTGTTGACAAACATTCAGGTTTCATTTTAATTTTAATTGACCTAACCACAAAGTAATCAAATCATTTGCGTGTGACGTGTGTTAGTCGACGATATTAAGGAATAGAAATACAAATATAAATACTTACTCAAATACATTTACTAAACACCCAAACCCAGAAATACAAACGTCTATACTCATCACACAAATGCTTGTCCTTGTCGGGAATCCGAAACCGAAACCCATCGATACGAAGTCAGGTACGCTAACCACTCGACTAACGGGGACGTCAAATTCATTTCAGTAAATTCATTTCAAATATAGTTTGACATTTAATGTATCTTAAAAGTAAACGCAGAATAGATTCACTGATACTCTGATTGAATCAACGATAAAACAAATGGAGCGCTCAATTTAAATAGATTGAATGGGATTTATGTTTCATTTTGTAGAGCTTCTGAATAGCGGGCGTTTTTGCCTCTACACCTATTTATCGCACGATATTCCATCGTTTGAACTCATTAATACGCGATCGGTCTGCATCGGTTTCATTTTCCTAATTAAATTGAAGCGAATTGGATAGCTTAAGTGAAAATAGGATGGAATGAATTATGTGCATCGTAGCCAGCGGCCATGTGGCGATGCGCGTGGCACGCACGCGCTGCGATATCGAGCTGAGACCAACTGTTGAGTGCCACTGTCTCATCCCACCGGGCCCATGCCACCCTTACAACTGTGACGTCAGCGTACAGCGTTTTCTATCGTACGACCGTATATTGTTTAACACGAAATCATGTGTCAAAACTCATTATAATACCCTTAATTATATGGTAAATTCTGTTCCAAAAGTTTACATCGCGCGGAGGAATTTATTTTTGGAATATATTTAAAATTAACTGTATGAAGTATGTGGTTATTCGTTCGGAAATTAAATAATTTATGCAACAAAATTTATAAACAACTATCATATTAACAGACGTGGAATAAATATGGTGGTATTATTTTTAATATCTTCCAAACAGAATTAACACGCACTAGGATATATGAGGATGAATTTCTCGGTCTACATATTCGAATGATTGATCGATTTTTATTCGTTGGACGTTCATTTATAACTATGGAAATAAATAAATAATAATAATAATAAATATTCACGGGACAAATTGCACTTACTGATCTAACCCCAAAGTAAGCAAATTATTTGCTTGTGTTATGGGTGTTAGTCACCGGTACTAATATGTAGAAATACATATATAAATACTGTTACATACATAATAAACACTCAAACCCGGAAATATAAACATTTACGCTCATCACACAAATGCTTGTCCCAGTCAGGCACCGAACCCGAGCCGAATTTTAGGTTTAATAGATTTATTCAGGAAAATTATAGCTACAGTGTATTTCTTTTTACGTGTCTTTTTTGGTAAACAATAATGGCCGACCAGTGACTTAAATTAGTCATAGACAATAAATATGGTTGTGAAAAATCAAAAGATCCATTGTACAAGTATGACAAACTAAATTGAATGAATGATATTTATTGTAACAACTATCTATCCATTTTGTTATATTATTACAAAGTATTATAATTTTTATAACTTTATTAATCTATCTATATTAATGTTATCCATATTCCATATTATAATTTATAATATTACAC
The DNA here is from genome assembly GCA_036924255.1 of Apodemia mormo. NCBI lineage: Eukaryota > Metazoa > Arthropoda > Insecta > Lepidoptera > Riodinidae > Apodemia > Apodemia mormo. The sequence goes on along the minus strand of JAUPFN010000012.1, from coordinate 20,019,721 downwards.
ATGCAAAAGTTTGAATGGATGTTTTTTACTCAATCACGCAAAAACTACTGAACGGATTTGAATGAAATTTGGCACACATATAGATGATAACCTGAATTAGCACTTTTTAATCCGGAAAAATTGGTTGCTCTGGGGGATTCACCAAATACTATTATAATGCAGCAGCTGCACTTTGCAGCTAGTTATATTATAAATACGAAAGTTTGGATGGATGTTTATTACTCAATCACGAAATAATTTCTGATCGGATTTAAATGAAATTCGGCACACAGGTAGATGATGATCTGGAATAGCATTAAGCTTTTTTTATCCCGGAATTCCTACGTGATTCATCAATTTTTTTTATAACGCAGAGAGCTGCGGGCTGCAATTAGTATGTTATGCGAAAGTGTGTTTGTTTGTTTGTCTTTCTTTTAGTTAAGTTAAACTTGTTACTATGCTGTAAAAAAACTAAAATACTTCTGCTGGTAGATACCACAGAATTTTTCCTTGCCATTAAAGGCATCCAACTTTCTGCGATTTCAAATTTTGGTGTCACGTCAGTGTCACAACGTCAGTACACTCAAGAGAAATCGAAATCCACTACACCCAAGCCAAGTAAAACAGTTGAGAATGAGATCGAAGTACTAAAAACAGTCCAAAGTCACCAAAAAACCACCAAAACAGCCGAAAACACAGAAACCACATTCTCGCAACAAAGAAGTAAACGGAATGAGTAAATTTTACTTTCACTTTTTAGACCTTAATTTAAAGTGTCATAAAAGTTTTAAATTGTGCAATCTTCCTTAATGTTGCGTCATTTTTAAGTGTCATTGTTACTACTAGTAATGGTGGATTTGTATATAATTCTAAATAATTTAATTATTTTTTTAATATTATAAGACAGACGAAGAAAAGAAAGACGAAATAGAAGAACAATTTAAAAAAAACAATAATCCCTTTTTTCTAGAAAATAAAGACACGTAATCAATAATCGTTCTTCATTTATTACTAACATAGTTTAGAAAAATAAGTATAAAAAACTAGAAATCTTCGCATGGGAGGAGTATCATTAGATACATACATCCTAAATAATTTAATTAATTTTATAATATTATGGGACAAGTGAATTTAAATATAACTATTAACAAAAAACAATACTTACGTTTTTTTGCGTTACAAGGTCATCGAATTAGTGTAGTATACAATGATTAAATAACCTGCCTTTATTAAAAATAAGATTTTATTTTATTAACAGCAGGTTACTTTACTATTACAAAATTATTTAGATTTAAGAGCAAGGATTTAAAACATTATCAGATAACAGAACTTATTTAACGATACTTAACGTTATTATTATAGCGATACCTCAGTTACAAAGTTATTTTTAAACACTATAATATGTATCGCTATTCGCTACTAATTTCGTTCTATGATATGATCATAGAACGAAATTGTTAACGCTAAATAATGTTATGATACCGATACTGTTTTGTGATTGGTTCACCGCGTTTCATGCTGTTTCGTGATTGGTGCGTCAACTAGCTCTAGAAGGCAACGTCATAATACCGTATAACATAATGTTAATTCGTAGTGTTTAATAGAGTGTAATGAATAACGTTATTAAACAGTAACAAATTCTGTATCATTTTTGGTTAATTTTATACTTGAAAATAACGTTTTGTCATGCTACAAGCAATAACGTTACCACAAAATACCTATATTAATAATCTCTTAAACAAGGATTATATATTTAAATCCTTGTTTGAGAGATTGAAAAACTATATTGTTACTTTAAAAGTGTTAATCTTTGAAAAATAATGATTCAATAAAGGGGATATTTTAAATTATACAAATCAGTATTTAACATTTAGACAGTTTGTATATTTTTCTATATATTATTATAACCTATTTGTCGTAGTTTAGGAATATTTATCTTTAATAAGGAATCATTCAATTAGTCATTCAAATTCGTTCATTAATGCACGTGTCTATCAATTCCATAGACACTCGGATATTCGACATGTCAAGTTCCCGTGGTATTTTTCAACTGTGGAAATAAATTTTGTATTCTAATAAGTTTTCGTAAATTAAATATGATAAAATAATATATTAGAAGCAGTTTTTAGTGCCAAACAAACCGTTTACAATGAAAGAATACGATAATCTAATTATATTTAATTCAATGTATATGATTGATGTGAAACTTTGGTGTTTTTACAACAAGTGGAGTTTATTTACCAAAAAAGACACGTAAAAAGAAATACACTGTACGTACATAACATATTATCGCTCTGTGCTATGGTTCGCCTTGTGTTACCTTTATCATGCGTAGGAAGTATCATTGGTCCATAAGTTTTTGAGTTTATTTGTTACAAATATACAAAAATTCAAAAATACAAATATTTTTTGATTAGCATCCATGAAACCAAATTATTTGTTAAATGCTTTTAGGTGTGTATATATATACTATATTCCATGTAGAGTCAGTTTTTTGTTTTAATTAATATTGCACACTTACCTAACAATTCTTTTTTTAACATTGTATTTCAGTCTTGGCTTAACTGCAAGATATTTCTTATTTACAGAGATAAGCTCACCTTTTGTACTGTATTCATTTGTAATTTTCTGTTATTTTATTGTGTGCAATAAAGTATTTAAAAATTAAAACGCATATTAAATATGGTCGAAGCTAAAAAGTTCAGCTAGTGTCCTAATAATTGTCAAACCTTTTAGAAATCATGCACATCAATCCTTTTAGAACTCCAAATTTTGGGAAACGAACGTAAACGAATAGAATTACGTATATTTCAAATTACACAGACGTAAAGCCAAATTACATAACATTGTAAATACTTTTAAATTAGGTAATATTCTATATAAGCAGCATAAAAATTGTCCTTCATTTTTCGACATTGTCCTTATATAAACGGTAATAAAACCCTTGTAAAGGCCAAGGGCTCTTGAAGACACCCTCATGTTGTTACAAGCTTACCGCGCAATCTTCGCACCCTACACTTATCTGCCATCTAAATATTACAGTCACATCAACAATAATGAACTTGATGCTTTTTTAACCATAATATAGTAACTTGCAATGAGCAATCTGACTTTTTGCTTTCATTCCGTTCTTCTCCTTTTGACTTTAGTTTGCGTATACTTAGGTCCGACTGCACCAAACTATTTAACACACTTTAAACGACTTACTATGGTTCAATTCATTTAAAAGTATTATATAGAAGTGGGGGCAAACGGACAGGAGTTCGCTTATGGTAGGTAATGGGTCTGTCAGTTGTGTTGCCGGCCTTTTAAGAATGAGTAAGCTCTTTTCTTGAAGGTTCCTAAAATAGTTTGATATTTAAATAATTATGTGCAAACAGACCTTAGAGTTGTTTTAAGTACTTTTTAAGGTCCTTTTGTTATACAATTTATAAACTTGCTATGCATAAATTGATGTTAGTCTCCCAGCTCCCCTTTTCCCAAATAGATCATGTAACTTCCTGCCAAGCAGATCGTGATAAATGGCCAGACCTGTCATTACCGACGTATTAACTAGGTGGCAGATTTCTGTTAAGTTTAGCCTGGGTTTGGTACCATCGCCTAAAATTTTAAATTTAGGTAACAAATAATAATCGCTAAACAAATTACACAAATCGAAATAACCCCAAAGTAAGTAAATTAATTGTTTGTGTTATGGGTGTAAGTCAGTGATACTAATACATATAAATACTGTTACATATACAGCCTGTTAGGTAAGTCGACCTAAACTTTGAAGGAGGTAATAAGGTATCTGATTCTCACTCCAAACAAATAAAAAATAACATATCCTTAAATTTTAACCTCATTATCCAAAAAATTCATAATTCATACGCACCAACACTTTCGCGCAAGTAACGCGAATATCGATACATAGATAAATAGGTAATTACATAAATACTGCCTATTACTGCCTATTTATGTAACTAACTATTTATCTATCTATCGATATGTGTGTTACTTGCGTGGACCTGTTGGTGTGTATTAATTATAAATTTACTAAATAAATAGGTTAAAATTTAAAGGTATTTTTTAATTATTATTTATTTGAAATGAGAATCAGATACCTTATTACCCCCTTCAAGGTTTAAGGTCGACTTACCTAACAGGCTGTATAAATATCCAAACCCAGAAATACAAACATATATGCTCATCACATAAATAATTGTCCCTGCCGGGAATCGAACCGATCCGTAGCTAGGTTCGCTAACCGCTCGACCAACGGGGCGATCAACAAAGCTTGTCATTGCCACGTAAAGGGGATTAATGAAATCGGCCTAAAAGTACTACAAGAATAAAACAACATAAACATTATCAGATTCATTTAAGGTGTTGGTCCCGGCCTGCTTTAAAGAATAGGCCAATTGCTGTTCTGCCAGGCAAGTCGTAAAAGGCAACCGTTTGTCTATACGAGTCACTACAATCGTAGCTACTAGGTGGTAGAGTTCAGCATTGTCTCGCCCGGGTCCGGTGCCACCGCCTTACCCATTTATGCCGTAATAGCGTCAGTGCTTGTCATTGTCGTGTTTCGGTTTGGAGGGTAAGGTAGCTGGTAAATTTATTCATATGGCATTGGAACTCGCCATAATTTAACACCTTTGGTGTCTATAGGCGATGGTTGACATTTCATCACGAGCCACATCTGCTTGTTTGTTATCTTTATAAATAATAACAATTTTAAAAAAAGGAGGACTTCATAATTTCCATGAATTATGAAGTCCTCAAACTGTTATACATTTTCTTATTTTTGTAAAAGGATCTTTCTTTTGTGCCATAAAATTAACACTTTGTTTTATTCGTGACAAGCGGAACAAGTTACAATAATGTCGGATATGTAGGATGCAAAATGTTTAGCAAAGTATTAAAATATAAAATGTAATAAAAAAAGGAAATATTTATTATAAATAGTCCAAGGCTGTATAAACATAAAAATTTTGATATTTTCTCACACAAAAAATAACAAGTAAAATCTATATAATCTGTAAGTGGCATGAAATACCATAAAATAGGTATTATTTTGATTTGTTTATTATTTTCATCAATGAACTTTTTAAAATAAATGATTTTATGACAGATACAAAAACTGTAAAATCTATATTCGACCGCTCCGTTAGTCGAGTTTGTGACCCTGACTACGCAATCGGCGGGGCTCGGATTCGATCTCCGGCGGGGACAAGTATTTCCGGGTTTGGGTGTTTATTACATATATTCTAGTATTTATATATGTATTTCTATGTATTAGTATCGTTGACTAACACTCATTACACAAGCAAATAATTTGCTTACTTTGGGGGTTAGATCGGTAAGTGTAATTTGTGCCGTGAATATTTATATATTGCCAATATATTATGACGTAAATGGTTAAAAATTTAATGTAATAAATTACCATTTGGTTTGGGTGTTTATTACATATATTCTAGTATTATATATGTATTTCTATGTATTAGTATCGTTAACTAACACCCATTACGCAAGCAAATAATTTGCTTACTTTGGGGTAAGATCAGTAAATGTAATTTGTGCCGTGAATATTTATATATTGCCAATATATTATGACGTAAATAATTAAAAATTTAATGTAATAAATTACCATTTGTTTAAATTTTTTGACAAAATTCACGTGACTATAACTATACTTGTTGGTTTTCTGTGAATTAAATCATTTAAAAAAGTGTCTGTGATACAATTTACATTTCAGAAGAAATTAATAATTTATCTTAAAATATTCACCATTTATTAATACGCGTTGGATTCTAGGCAAACTTTATATGAACACTCGTCATTCTCTTTTACACATCATTATTAAAATTAACCAAAATCCTGAACATATCCTACTGTTTTTATGGATTATTACTGCTGCTGCAGCAACTTTAAAAAACAACGGCTTTGACGCGATATATTTATTTCATGTAACCGTTTTTTTTTTGGTACCAAAAGATGTTACTGGCACGTTACCTTCCATGTGACGTGGTTTGATAAATAAATTAATATTTCTAGACCTTACCTTACCCTCCAAACTAAACGACAACATTGGAAATTGGAAAGCATTAATGCTATTACGGCAGAAATGGGTAATGCGAATTGTCTAATCTTTCGAGTTTTACGAACTGCTCGGCAGGAAAACATATAGCCTTCTTGAGAAGGAGCCCAGACCAACACACAGAATAATTCTGAACAATTAAGAAGCAAATAAATATTTTGATACTTTTCCATAACTTATATGCTTTCAAATAACGATTTAATTCTCATTAAAAACTATGACGTATTTCCCCTCATCTTGATACATTGTTCGTTCTGGCTGACACCTGTGATGACGTACGAGAGATTGCGATTTCCCCCGAGCACCGAGAAACAATGACGGAACTAGATTCTATGAGATGACACAAATCGTTGTAATAAATAAACCAACAGCTGTTAATAAAAACTCACTGTTGTTATTTTTATTTTATAATACGTAGAACGATAACAAGAAATTATATGCTATACATATTCTACTTAATATATTATTCACTAGCTGTAGCGTGCAGCCCGCTGCATAATAAAAGTTTTAGGTGAATTCCGCGGAACCACCTAATTTTTTGGGGTTAAAAATTAGTCTATGTGCTATTTCAGGTCATCACCTAAATGTACGAAACGTATATTTCAGTCATCTCGTAAAACACGCGAAAAGATTAATACATGTCAGTAACATCGTGACTACTAGGTGGTTGAATTCTGCAACGTCTTGCCCGGATTTGGTACCACCGCCTTACCTATTCCTGTCCTGTTCCGCCCGCCATGCCCTGTAGAAATAGCAACACACATTTGTGCTATTTTGACACAAATAGGTAAAGCAATGTTGACGTGAGGTCAAGTTTTTTTTCGAGGTTGGAATATTACGCATAATTTACCTTAAATTATGCGTAATATTCCAACCTCGCCATACGCCCATCTGTGGTGACTGCGTATGAGATGGAAACCTCTTTTCGTCAGAAAAGCCATCTGCTTGTTTGCTATCTTATGAGTTATGACATAAATAAATTAAAATATTCAAATAGTTATAAAATATTCAAATAGTTTCTTCCGCCGGATCTTCTCAGTATGTGGCCGTGTTCCGATCCGGTAGTAATCAACCTAAATTAAAATGTTTGCACGCCATATTATGGTAGAATATGATGGTAATTTATCTTATTTTAATAACTTGTTACACCCATATTCTTGCAAATAAATATTTTTTCGTTTGGTGGTGTTCAAATTCGTTTAGTGGTTTTTGCGTGATTAAGTAACAAACATTCATCCATCCATCCAAACTTTCGCATTTATAATATTAATTAATATTAATATAGAATATAGATATAAAAGTTTGTATGTAGTTGTTTAATACCGAAAATATCGAATCACGCGAAAACAGAACTACATTGGTTGCAATTCGGCATGCATACCAGGGAGTCATAGCCTGACTAAAATATAAACTATTTTTTATTCTGAAAAATGAATTGTTACCGTGGAATTCATGGAAAACTCCTGCAGAGAGTGCAGGGCTCATTAAAAATATAGTTTTATTCAATGACTGTTTTTTTAATGCCAAAAAAGAAGCAGATGGCTTTGATGATGATGATGAAAGAGACAACCATTGCCTATAGACACCAAAGATGTTAAATGGTACGTTGTTAGCCTTAAGGCGGGGTCTTTATGCTACGTGCTTCAGTTACCGGCTAGCTTACAGTGACAAGCACTGACGCTATTGCGGCAAGAACAGGCACAGGTAACAGACCCGGACGAGACAATGCAGAATTCAATCACCTACGATGTTCCAAACGTCCGCCTCTTACAACCAGGCTTGCAGAACAACAGATGGTCTAATCATCGAAGGGTTCTCGGACTAACACACAGTCCTCTTTACACAAGCACGCCGAGTGCAAAGACTCTTGTCACCACGTGCAAACAGTACCCAATCAATCTGATCCATGGTATGTCAGTTTTGTTCTTTCCCGGTACCTACATCCTCCCATATAGTGTATCTGTTTTGTTAACTTTTCACCTACCATTCTTTCTACATGCCCGAACCCACTGTACATACCCTTTCTCGTTTTTACACCGATACTTTCATCCCTAACCTTTCACTCATAATATTACAAATCCGGTCCGCGAATGTTACGTCACACATGTGTTTAGAATACCGCTATAGGCATTCTATAGATAGCTACACTTCCTTTTTATAAACAAACAATTTTATCTTCTGATATCGATAGGACCCTGAAACAAAAGCCCGCTAATAAAAATTACGTTGCCTAAATAGATACAAAGCTTAGGCCTATTAACGAATTATAATTGGATTGTCTGGTCTTAAGGGGGAGCTAACCGAGTTACTGTATCATTTGCTGAAACATAATTAAACCGTTGCTTGGCTGGGACGTCCTCACTGCCTCTATTGTTTTGATTTACAGAATAAACTTTAGCTTTTTTGTTAATATTGTTTTACGAAAAGCCTCATTCCGTGCTTGTTAGCGTTTTAAAGAATCGTATTGCATATCTGAATGTTGTATATTAATTATACTTTATTAAAAAACTGTTAGTACTTATCTTTAGAAAAATAGACTGTCTAGAAAGAATATAATAACGTAACATAAGCCAAATGCATCAACACCAACATGATAGGATGTAGATTTTTGTAGGGTTCTGCAACTTATCAAACTATTTAGTATCACCACCTTACCATCTGGAGCAATCGGTAATCGTTAATCGCCTGTGGAGCTTAAGGCAACAGGTTAACTTATGCATTAGAACATCTGCATGTTTGATCTACTATAATATAAAAAAACTAATTTATGAATATTTGTAACCAAAAGTTACAAACATTCTGAATTAGGTGATTATACAGTGCCGAATTTACCCATAGGCAAAATAAGTAATTAATTGGTTCGCGCATCACGTCTTGGGGGCATCAGAAACAAAAAAAAAATATTTGCTAGCAAATGAACGGTAAGGCTGAAAAAAGCTTCGCGTTTCGGGACGTTGTGATCTATCTCGTAACAAACACATTTTTTTAAACACAGATACTAGCTTAATTATTGCTAGGGGCTAGGGATGAGACTCCGGAATGAAGTGCGTGTTACGTCGCCGTCAATACGTGACAAAGTGTAGTTTTTAAATATATTATGTTAATTATATGTATGTTAGTCTATAAGGTATTTATAATATGGGCCATGTTGCCTGAATTAAATGGTTATTATTATTATTATTATTAAGGCATTTTTTGTGGGGATACGGAGGCACCGCGTGCCCCCAAAGGAAATTTCGAAAATATCGAAGAATTGCTAAAACATCACCTAAACCCAGAAATATAAACATCTACGCTCATCAGATAAATGTTTGTACAGGTCGGGAATCGAACCCGGGCCCCATCTATTCGTAGTTAGGTTTGATAACCACTGAACCATCGGGTATATCCATATAGGATAGCAAAAAGCGAATTACTCTTATCATGACCATCGTCTATAGCCAAAGGTGTGTTGCTCTCCCTGTGGCGGGATAGTAATGCCAAGTCTACCGACTACCTTACTCCACGTCGAAAAATGACAGTGACAAGATTAACGCTATTGCGACAGGAAAAGACGAGGCGGTGGTAACAAACCCGGGGGAGACGTTTCAGACTACCACAGTAGTCACGGTGGTAGTAACACATTGGGCCAATCAGTCGCCTTAAACATACTGCAGCTGGAAAAAACTGCAACTACAATTTTTTGCAGCTGCAGTTTGTAAAAGAGTTTTTTCTTCAAAAGGGGTCTAGACTAATACAGAGATTAATAAGAATGTTGTGGGTTCACTATTTTTGGATCTACGAAAGCGAAGTCACAGGAATTCGCTAATACATAACAAATATACTCATCATGACAATGTGTTGAAGCAAAAAAGTTACGATTTATAAAAACTCTTTTATAGAAAAAACGATTACAGAATAAGACTAATTCAAAAGGGAAACAGAAGTTTCTGAATCCAATTTACGAAGAGAGAATAAGTTTTTAAGTCAATCGTGAGCAAACTCGCTCGACTTGTACGAACTGTCCAAACGTAACATAATCTCAATGAAACTTTACAGTTGTACAAATACAATAAGTAGACTGGACAACACATTATTTATCCGCCGATAAAGCCTTGTCTTTTATGTGTTTTCTATTCTCAGCAGAATTTATTACCTGCTATGGAATTGAGATAATAAATTCTTTTAACTTGTTTTTAAATAGTAGAGCTATAAGTAATGTTATGAATTTGTTATTTCTGTAGAAGTATTATCACGCCCGCTAACTTGCAGGATAGTCCATTATCATCACCACTACTGGGTGGTAGAATTCCACGACGTCTCGCCCAGGTAAATGTTGTCATCGTCTTCCATATTCCTGCTGCATTAGCGTCAATGCTTGTCATTGTCATGTATATGGTAAGGTAATATGTGTAGGGTAAGGTAGCTGGAAAATTTGGGCATATGGCAATGCCATGCCGTCACACGGATAGCTACGCATCGTGCCTATAGGCGATTTCTCTTTTCATCAGGACAGCTATTTTCCCGTGTTGGTCCCGAGCTCCTTTGGAGAAAAGGCCAAATGCTGTTCTGCCAGGCAGGTCATAAAAGGCGACCGATTGGAGTCACTAGTCTCGCCCGGGTCTGGTACCACCGCCTTACTTATTCCTGCCGCAATAGCGTCAGTGCTAGTCACTGTCGTATCCGGTTTGAAGGGTGAGGTAGCCGGTAAACTTTTGCATGTGGTATTAGACCTCGCCACAAGATAGCAACGCACCATTAACACCTTTGGTTTCTATAGGCGATGGTTGACTCTTTCCATCAGGAAACCCATTTGCTTGTTTGCTATCTTATGATATTAAAAAAACTGCTTGTTGGGGATTCTCAAACAACAAAAGGAAATCTCTATCGGGGATTGAACTTCGGCCTCATTTCGATCGGATTGTTAGAAGTATACTCTAATCATTTTATCATCTGGGCCGGCCAACCACTGGCCTAAGGGGTATTCGGTTATTATTTGCTTTACTAAGTTTTAGATTTAAGCAACGTATCGCACGAGTTTGACATCAAAATATGCAACTTCCTACCGCAATAGCTTCAGTGCTTTTCATTGACGCATTCCGGTTTAGCCGGTAAGGTAGCCGGTAAAGTCACCGAAAGCAATAAATTAGTACCGCAAAAACCCAAAAATGTTTCGACGAATTTGAATTTTTTTGTTATTGTGTTGTAATATTGAGGCAACAAATTTACAAAAACGGAAAATTTATAGTACTTTTTTGGACACCGCAAAGTCGAGTCGGCTTGTATTATATATAACTAGCTGACCCGCCAAACGTTGTTTTGACAAATAAATTATTGAATTAAAAAATAGGGGTTGATGATAGAACGGTGAAAATTTAAGGTTGTATGTATTTTTTAATGTCCTCTTTTTTTTAAATAAAAAATGAATGTTAGGGGTGGACAACCCTCATCACTTAGGGGTATGAAAAATAGATAGTAGCCGATTCTCAGATCTGCTATTTAGCAGGTCTGAGAATCGGCCGAAACTGATTTTTATGAAATTTTATTCGTTACGGAGGAGTATGGTAACTACGAGTAACATTGCGACACGAGAATTTTATATATAAGATTGTACTCAGTATAAAAATATACGTCGGTAAAACGCATTATTTTTTGCTGTGTCTGAATATAAATATCCTAAAATATGTTTTAATTTAGCGAACAATGCCTTTATCAATCTTTTATTCAACATTCTTAAAGGTTATTAACATGGATTCCAAACAATTGTTTATAAATTCATAAATATTTATGTTTTGCGATTAAGTTCTATTGAAAACATTTATAAAAACAAACATATTATCTACTAGCTGTTGCCAGCGACTTCGTCCGCGCGGACTTCCTTTACTCCACACTGCCCCTCACCCGTAGGTGATAGCGTGATAATATGTAGCCTATATGTTGACCCGACCTGTTAGTAATATTCATGCAAAATTTGAAGTAAATCCATGCAGTACTTTTTGAGTTTACCCCGGACATACATACAGACAAACAGATAAACAGACAAACTGACAAAAATTCTAAAAACTATATTTTTGGCTCCGATATCGATTGTAGATCACGCCCCAAATATTCTTTTAAAAAAAATATTCAATTTACAGTTTTGACTTTCCTACGATTTTATTATATGTATAGATACATACATTGATATAAAAACCTTAGATGCACAGTCTCGAACAAAACTGACACTCAAAAGTGTCCCTAATTTCATTTAAGTAGTTATAGATATAGCAAAAACATCTCTTTACATATCCAACCTTAAGTGTACGATTTATAGTTGTTTTTACAAAGCAATGTACGAAAAGAAATAAAATTGACAGTGTCGCGACCGACGCGATTCTATTTGAAATGAGCGCACAATTTAAAATTGTGCACTCATTTTTGGAGGACGTTTTTGACACACTGATTGTGTATCTTGGGTTTTTTATATCAATGGATACATATAATAAAATCGTACGAAAGTCAAAACTGTACATTGAATATTTTTTTTTTTAAAATACTTGGGGCGTGATCTACAATCGATATCAAAGCCAAAAATATAGTTTTTAGAATTTTTGTCATTTTGTCTGTTTATCTGTTTGTCCGTATGTATGTCCGGGATAAACTCAAAAAGTACTGCATGGATTTACTTCAAATTTTGCAAGAAAATTAATAACAGGTCGGGTCCAACATATAGGCTACATATTATCACGCTATCATCTACGGGGGAGGAGCAATGCGGAGTAAACGAAGTCCGCGCGGACGAAGTCGCTGGCAACAGCTAGTATACAATATATAATAACCCGTCACGCCCATGCTGCTGCACGCTGCCTAGTGCCTTTGTTCTAGAGGTTCGATCGATTTGAGGTGTTTCTCGAAAATCCAAAAACTTTATAGCAGTTTTCATTTTTATATTAGTTGGATAGGCAAACTGGCAGATGTGCCACCTGATGGTAAGTGGTCGACGTCGCCAATGAACATAAACTAGTTAACCTGGAACTAGCCCAGGTAACTCATATATGTGTTGCCTATCCTGAGACATAAGATGTTAAGGCTCCGTGCCAGTAATTACACTTCCTGTCTTGCCCTTCTCTCCGAAACACAACAAAACTATTTGACGGGAGAAACAAGTAAAAAAAAAAGTTAATAGCAGCTCGGAATCTGGTGGATGGTGTATTGGCATCCTAATAGCTCGTAGGAACATAACCACAGATTGTATAATAGTTACTATTGTAACCACAATTATGTATGTATTTGTATATACCGATTTGTGCTGGCGCCATTCGTGTTAATTAGTATGATCTCCACATAATTTTATAAATGTTTGGGATAAAATATAACACTTAATACTTACAACCTTTCTTTTTTGGTTATGAATGTTAGATTTAGCATCCATCAAATTAAATTATTTCTTAATTTCTTTAATGTATCTATTTTATTAAGAGTTAGGTTTCTAGGTGGTTGAGATCTGCATTGTCTCGCCCGAGTCTGGTACCACCGCCTTACCTATTCCTGCCGCAATAGCGTCAGTGCTTGTCGCTGTTGTGTTCCGGTTTGGAGGGTAAGGTAGCCGGTAAACTTATGCATGTGGCATTAGACCTCGCCACAAGATAGCAACGCACAATTAACATCTTTGGTGTCTATAGGCGATGGTTGACTCTTTCCATTAGGAGACCCGTCTGCTTGATTGCTATCTTATAAAAAAAGGTTTTCGTATCCTATGGGTACAAACGGAACTTTATTTACTAAGACTCCACTATCCGTCCGTCTGTCTGTCACCAGGCTATATCGTACAGGCTGTATTCGTGATAGCTAACCAGTTGAATTTTTCACAGATGGAGTAATTCTGTTGTTGCTATACCTAAGAACAAATACTAAAAACAGAATAAAATAAATATTTAAGGGGGGGCGGGTTCGGGGGCGGGCTCCCATACAACAAATGTTTTTTTTTTATTATAATTGATATTGTACACTGTTGTAGACCTCGCCACAAGATAGCAACGCACCGTTAACATCTTTGGTGTCTATAGACGATGGTTGGCTCTTTCCATCAGGAGACCCATCTGCTTGTTTACTATCTTATGATATATAAAAAAACACTGTCTATCTGTATTTAAACATTGTATTTTTCTGTCATTGGGTAGGTATGTAAGATCAACTCGCCTTATGTACTGTTTTTGTTTATTGATTTCTCGTATGTCAACTTTTTTATGTACCTACAATAATGTGTTATGTAACTAAATGAATACTTTTAAAAACTATTGCAATATTGAATCGAATTATAGTTTGCTTGTGTTATGGGTGTTAGTCAACAATACTAATACATAGAAATACATATATAAATACTAGAATATATTTAATAAACATTAAACACCCAAACCCAGAAATACGAACATTTATGCTCTTCACGCAAATGCTTGTCCCCGTCAGGAATTGAACCCGAGCCACGTCAATTACGTAGTCAGGGTCGCTAATCACTCGACCAACGGGGCGGTCAAAACAATTTGTTATTAATTACCTATTCCTGCCGCAATAGCGTCAGTGCTGGTCACTGTCGTGTTCCGGTTTGGAGGGTAAGGTAGCCGGTAAACTTATGCATGTGGCATTAGACCTCGCCACAAGATGGCAACGCACCATTAACATCTTTGGTGTCTATAGGCGATGGTTGACTCTTTCCATCATAAGATAGCAAACAAGCAGATGGGTCATCTGCTTGTTTGCTATCTTATGATATATAATATAATATAATAATATAAGATAGCAAACAAGCAGATGGGTCATCTGCTTGTTTGCTATCTTATGACATAAAAAAAATTGGTAGATATGGTAATAAATATGGTTTAAATACAGAAGAACTGCAACTTTGCAACTGACCGATATGGAATAGTATATACTCAAATAACGAATATTACGCTACATGTCCATAATAAACGATCCGTCATTAATAACAACGAGCCGTTCCACAAGTTTCTAGGACCATTTGTCATATTTTATAGGAACAGTTTTTAAGTTACGCCTCGTAGAACATGTTACTACTACTCGTAAATAAAATGAGTCGTTTTCCGGCATTAGAAATAAATGATACAAATAATTTAAGGATTTGAGCTGGGTATATCTATCTACCTTCACTATAAAGGTCGATCAGAGAACCTATCCGATATTTTTTCATTGAAATGCTTACACTTGAGCTTATTAAATCATATATTAGGTTCGAAATATACCTCTTAATATTTTGCTCTTGAAGCTAAATGTTCTTAACCCTTTTTAAGAAAATTGCACGTATGGAAAAGTGTGAGACATTGTTAAAGTTTATGTGGGAATGAAAATCTATAGACCATAGTATTATATAAATCTGTAGCGTCAGTTCATTTTTTTATCAATTATCGTGATAAATAATCGTTTTATGACTTAATAACATTGACATATTTATAATACGTCAATGCTTAATAACATAAATTTTTAAACTTCCCGCTACGTATGAAGATAAGGAAGTTACCCCGATTATTTTGCCCCGATTTTCGAAAACCGAGATTTCACCATATCTTCACGTTTTGAGGTCCTTCCTAGGACCTCAAAACGTGAAAACCTTTTCCGACCATTTTCACGATGACTTTGGATTCCGCTCAACTTAGACTTCCTGTAAATGAGTACCAAGTCAGCCCAGGCAATTTTGAGAAATTTTGGAAAAATTCCAAATTTTTTTTGCGAAACAGTTTTTTTTGCGAAATTGAGTACAAAAATAAATCAGCTTAAAGATAAACCTAAATTAATCTATTCCACAGAAAACTACGTCTAATGCATAAATTGTATCAAAATTAGTTTATGCGTTTGGGAGTAATCGACGAAAAATTTTGAAAAAAGTGTTTTTTCGGCATAACTTCGAAGTTTCAACCAATTATATTTTGGTGTTCTACGATATTTTAGTGCTAAAAAAACCACGTTGAATGCCGTTTCAAACATCAAAATAGAATCAAACGTTTTCAAATTTTTTTTTTTTTTATTTTTTTTTATATCATAAGATAGCAAACAAGCAGATGGGTCTCCTGATGGAAAGAGTCAACCATCGCCTATAGACACCAAAGATGTTAATGGTGCGTTGCTATCTTGTGGCGAGATCTAATGCCACATGCATAAGTTTACCGGCTACCTTACCCTCCAAACCGGAACACGACAGCGACAAGCACTGACGCTATTGCGGCAGGAATAGGTAAGGCGGTGGTACCAGACCCGGGCGAGACAATGCAGAACTCTACCACCTAGTAGCCACGATGGTAGTGACTCGATAGCCAATCGGTCGCCTTTTACGACCTGCCTGGCAGAACGGTAGTTGGCCTATTCTACAAAGGAGGCCGGGACCAACACGGCGGAAAACGCTTTTTAAATATTAAAGCAAAGAACTTTCAAAACTATTAAGGAAGTTTGCTAAAAACAACGTAATACACCGATTGATTTAAAAATCTTAACAACTTTTCTCCTTTAAAAACTGCTTGAAATACCGTTACTTGGATCAAAATCGGTCAATTTGTTTGGGGTTTATCAATGACGAATATTTTTGAAAAAAAATTTTTTCATTGCTTCGAAATATTTCAACCTATCGATTATTTAAATAAAGCAATATTTTAGATTTAATAATTGAGTTAAATTCCATTCAAACGATCAGAATCGATCATCATTTCGAAAATATACAGTTTTTCAAAAATTAATGTACTTGCCATTTTTAACAAATAGATGTTTGAACTGAAATAACTTATGCTTATAGTTTTTACTTTTTTTAACTTAAAATAACTTAATTTAGCGGGAAGTTTTAGGGTCAACCGTTCACAGATTTTTTCTTATTCCTTTTTTAGTCCCGTTATAACTCCATAACGGCTTAACCTATCTTGATGAAAATTGGTATAGACTAAGAACAAGTGATTGCGCAAATGATAGGACATATGATTTCATTTGCCAATCTTTATCGTCAATAAATGCCTAGCGAAGCGGGCGAGTGTTACCTCATTGTTATATAAAGTTTTCTTCGTTAATTACGTTTGTTCATGTTCTGGTTTGGAAGTTTACTTATGCAAGTGGCATTAACACCTCGCTACACGTATAACAACTGGTGCGTTGCGTTAACTCTGGTGTCTATAGGTTTTTTTTTATCATAAGATAGCAAACAAGCATATGGGTCGATAGTTAAGGCTGTGGGTGGGATGGGATGGATAGATAAGGCGGTGGCGGCAATCCAGCAATCTACCACCTAGTAGCAACGATGGTAGTGACTCGCGCATAACCAATCAATCGCCTTTTACGGCCTGCCTGGCAAAACGAGTTGGTTTATTCTTCAAAGGAGCCCGGACTAACGCAGGAGACAAAAGTGTTGGTGCCCCTTTTATTATTTGCTATCTTATGATGTAAACAAATGATGAGCTCCTATTATTGGATTTTAATTATGCGTAAATCGAACAATTATTATCCTTTTTTAAGAATTTTACGTGCTACAAAATGTGTGAGATTTACGGCCGGTTCGGAAAAACGCAAATCAATTTGACAAAAATTTAATCGTTAATGAAGGTAATTTAGAGCATCTCCTTAAGAATCTATGTGTATTTAATAGTCCACGCGGGAAACGGGTCAAAAAGCCAGCCAAAAAAAATGCCAGGTCATTTCTATTTAAAAGAGACAAAAAACACAAATTTAGAGGTTCTTTTTCTTTTAACTTATAAAGACAATACGTATAAGTTGAATTCTTGTATCTATAGCTGTTGAATTGAAACTTTTTCTTCATGAAAACATTTTTTTACCACTTCTTGACACGGATAATTCTTTAGACAATATTTTTAGCAATACAATCAGCAAGACTTTGTTACTCAATTACTAGCAATAGTTACTCAATCAGTAATATAAACAAATAATACGTGTGGTGATACGATCAACTGGCGAATGAAACGAATACGCCGCCGAATATTCGGTATTCGGCTAAGGGCCTGGTCGTACATTCAGTATTCGGCAAAATCAATATTCGTGGCATCTCTACCAAATTCATATCAGTTTAATATATTTGATCTTTTAAGAATATTAAAGAGGTTCTTTGGTATAAACCTTACAATGGACCACATTTTAACAAATATATAATAACAATCCCGCCGGTTCAGACAAAGTAAACAGAACGTCTTAAACGATGCTCCGGTTCGACACTATCCTTGCTTGCTGGCGATATTGGTGGTGATCCCCATCAGAAATCAGAAATCAGAAGTACTTTATCAATAAAACTTTTTACAAGTTATTTTGACACGTCAACATATTTTTTAAATACTACTACCGGATCAGAAACGCGGCCTCACACTGAGAAGATCCGGCAGAAGAAACTCAGTGGGCTTGTCTTTTTTTCATATCATCTATTTTTTTACAATATCATAATATTACAAAAAATATCTATGAGATCGGTATGAAGAGCAATTAATCCTAGACTTTTTTGTCTTCTAAATAATCTGAGATTTTATAATATCCTTTTTTACACAGTTTTGTTTAAACACAAATTTTTTCAAATTTATTGACTGGTAGATCTCTTATAATTTCAGGAAGTTTATTGTAAAAGCGTATACATTGCCCCATAAAAGAGTTACTTATACTGTGGGACGAGATGCTTGCACAACAAGATTGTTTTGGTTCCTTGTATTTAGTGAGTATACGTCACTATTTTTTTAAACAAGGAAATATTTTTACGAATGTACATCAAGTTCTCAAATATATATTGGGATATAACAGTTAGATTGTTAATTTCTTTGAATTTTTCTCTTAGGGAAGCCCTCGGGCTAAGATTGTAAATTGCCCTAATAGCTCTTTTCTGCAATACAAATATAGCAGTTATTTCAGCAGAATTGCCCCAAAAAAGAATTCAGATATAATGCTGTGGAAGTAACTAAAGTATACTATTTTGCTGTGTCGACATCAGTTAATGTCTCATTAATCTCATCGCCACATTTTGTTAGCTTAAAATTTTCTTCTATCTCTATATCTACTCTAACACGTATTATCGCTTGTTCCTTGTAATAACCGACCCTAATAGTTGCAAACTTTATTATTATACTAGCTATTGCCTCCGACTTCGTCCGCGGAGATCATTTACTCCATACTGCTTCTCCCCTGTAGGTGATAGCGTGATAATATGTAACCTATATGTTGATCCGACCTGTTAGTAATATTAATGCAAAATTTGAAGTAAATCCATGCAGTACTTTTTGAGTTTACCCCAGACATACATACAGACAAACAGGCAAAAATTCTAAAAACTATATTTTTGTGCTTCGATGTCGATTGTAGATCACGCCTTAGGTATTCTTTTAAAAAAATATTCAATGCAGAGTTTTGATATTTCTACGATTTTATTATATGTATAGATTCTGTCTCACCTGACTATAGTTGATATAAGCAAAACAGTCTGATCACTAGAGTACGAAGGGTTTAAAATATCTATAAAAAAAACCTTGATAAAAATGTACAATGACAAAACAAAAATGTCTATTAACACCTTTGAATTTTGATGTAATAACGGTTCAAATTTTAGAGCCACTGCTATTTTATAAACGTGGTTGGACGTAGTAATGTCCATCCCTTCGACAGTAAACTCCTTTGGGACATCAAAGGAGATGTCAAACTTATTATGGAAAACCCTTTTTAACAAGTACTAAACGCCGTGGGACTACAAATGTTACATTGTAGGCTTTATAGTTTTAACAAATTTGATGGTTCGTTGATCGTTGATTAGATATTACGAATACACAAATTTTATTAATTACAAAATTTACCCCGACAGCTTTTGCTTTTAAGCCGCATTAAAAGGTTGAAGATTGTGCCTTCCCAATTTATCTAAGTAGATAAATTGGGAAGGCACAATTGGATAAATGTCAAGTATTTATACTGGTTTTATAATAATCCTGAAATATCAATGTAGATAACATTTCAAGAAATAACTTTAAAGTGAAGAATATTAGATCAATATATATTAGATCAATAGAATGCAGTATTTATCATATATTACATATATACTTTTTCCTAAAAACACTTTATTCTATTTGTTATTAATTTTTTTATCATAAGATAGCAAACAAGCAGATGGGTCTCCTGATGGAAAGAGTCAACCATCGGCTATAGACACCAAAGGTGTTAATGGTGCGTTGCTATCTTGTGGTGAGGTCTAATGTCACGTGCATAAGTTTACCGGCTACCTTACCCTACGACAGTGACAAACACTGACGCTATTGCGGCAGGAATAGGTAAGGCGGTGGTACCAGACCCGGACGAGACAATGCAGAACTCTACCATCTAGTCAAAAATACACTTTTTTATATATATTTTTATTTTATTTGTCTTTAAACTTTTTTTTAAATTTCATATCCTCGATATATGTCATATCTACCAGGGAGTTCGTAAAGGCGACCGATTGGCTATACGTGCCACTACAATCGTCACTACTAGGTTGTAGAGTTCCGATACGAATATTTGGCGCTGCCTTCCTTATTCCTGCTGCAATATCGTCATTGCGTGTCATTGTCGTGTGGTTCGGAAGGTAAGGTAGCCTTATTCACGTAACATTGTTATCCTGCCACATGCACCATTAACATGTTTAGTGTCTACAGGTGATGTTTTCTCTTTCCACCAGGAGAACTATCTGCTTGTTTGCTATCTAATCATATAAAAAAAAACATATTTTACGGTTTTTTGACCTACCAACTATATGTATAAGAAATATTTTTTCACTCAAAATGTAAGCCCCATTTCCATCAACGATAAACAAATACTTTTACGATGTAGATACTACCTCGGAATACATAATCGTATTTTACTTAAAATATCCTTATTGTAGAAATATATCGCATACCATGTAGGTATGTTGGTACTTTCTTCGCAACGCTATTAAAGATTCGCTTACACGCCTTATCGCTTCACGTCTCGTTGTGCCAACGACACCACATTTTATGGGTTTAATATGTTAACTTAATGCAAATAACTACAACATGTACATTTGTACTCTATAGATACTAATGGTTCGAATAAATTTCCCGAAACGTTGTATGTCAACGATCCCTTCTGAGTCGACCGGAGTTATATCCACGCGAATTTTTACTGCTCTTTGAATTCCTGATGCATGTTTGAAAATAAAAATGTATCTATATACTGTTTTTATATTTCATGATGGCAAAAAACAGACAGGATAAAATAACCTTTATAGATTATCTCTCTCTAAATAATCTTTATAGACACCGAAGATGTTGATAATGCATTACAATCCGTGCAAACAATCCGGGTTTTAAAAGATAGTTTTGATACAATTTTCTTGAAATTGTGATTGAAAACTACAACTGATTTCCGAAACAAATACAATAAATATCTATACATATAATAAAATCATAGGGAAGTCAAAACTGTACATTGAATATTTTTTTAAAAGAATACTTGGGGCGTGATCTACAATCGATATCCAATAATATAGTTTTTAAAAGCCAAAAATATAGTTTTTAGAATTTTTGTCTGTTTGTCTGTATGTATGTCCGAGGTAAACTCAAAAAGTACTGCATGGATTTACTTCAAATTTTGCATGAATATTACTAACAGGTCGGGTTAACATATAGGCTACATATTATCACGCTATCACCTATGGGGGAGGTGCTGTGCGGAGTATACGAAGTCCGCGCGGACGAAGTCACTGGCAATAGCTAGTAATTAATATATTTAACACTAGCCGTTTTCCCTGGTATATTCCAAGTAAGTCCCGTTCCCGTAGGAAAATTGGGATAAAGTGTAGGCGGGAATAATCCAGCCTTATATAGGTGAAAGAATGTTTAAAATCGTTTTAGTAGTTCCAGATTAGTAGTTACTTTTTACAAACATACTCACAAACTCATAAACCGCTTTATAACATTAGTATAGATTTTTATATTATTATAAATTCGGAACCCGGTTTTTGACTCAGCTTGAGCCAAAAGTAAGATGCAGAGCTTAACTTTTCACTATAGTATAAGTAATAAGGCTAATTACATATTTTGTGTTTTAGCACTCATCCCGTGTTTGTTAAAACTTTGAAAACAAGAAAGAAAAATTTCGAGACGTAGGATTCAAATCTACGACGTTCCCTCAAGCCGGGACGCTCTACTAACTTCAATAACTTGTCTCAGTGTCGACAGGTTCGAAGAGGCGAAATTCCTCTTTGCTATGTGATCGATTACGTCGATTGTACTCATCGCTGGATATACATACGTATACGTACTGATCAAAAGTTATAAATGTGAATTTCATCTGTAACAATTAACTTATTTAACTATGCATACGGTATAACGTATGAACTCGTATATCTAGCGATCAATACAATCGACGTAATCGATCACATAGCAAAGAGGAATTCCGCCACTTCGAACCTGTCGACACAAGCTCAGTTGGTAGAGCGTCCCGGCTTGAGAGAACGAGAGAGAGAGAGAGAGGTTCGAACCCTACGAGTCGAAATTTTTCTTTGTTGTTTTTAAAGTTTTTCAAGTATAAGGCTATTATTAATTATCTAATACGTATATTTTTTTGAATTATAAACGTATATTTTTCAATGTATTTGAAATGAATTTAATTTATTTCATAATAGTACGTATTCAGATGCCACACACACATCACAATTATTAATAAAATATAGAAAAATATGTGTTAAAAGTAAAATATGAGATTTGCACATTGCTTTTGTAACATATACAAAATAAATGAATATAATCTCTGCTTTTCAATACAAATAAATATTTCTAAATACTGTATGTATATATTCTTCATCGCCGACATTTGCATTTGATTAAACTCCCGCGTGATGATTATTTGAAAACAAAACATTGTTCCTGTTTACGATTCATGCACTAGGAATTTATTTAATCAAAATGGCCACCCGTTTTCATATTTTACTGCGTAATTAATTATTAAGTACTAGTCCTGATGTATTATACTGTAAATCCGTTGACTATATAATTAATAATAAAAGTATAAATAGTTAGCGAATAACAAAAGTGTTGTTACTTGTTTTTCATTGTATAAGTGCCTACTCCCAAGAGACTTTTGAAATATAGAGTTACCATCAAAGACTATACAATCACTATGTTTGTTACCATGTTGGCTTTTCCACCGATGCTGGCTCCTAAAGACTTTAATTAACCCTACTCTTAAATATACCAATATCAAATACCTATCTTACTCGCCTCTGTGGTGTAGTGGTCCGGTGTCGGAGTTGACCACAGAGGTCCCGGGTTCGATTCCTGGGTCGGGCAATTCAGAAATGTATTTTTTCAGTTTTCTGATAAAAACAACATTGCCCGGGATTGGAAAGTGCCCGGTTGGCGATAGGCTTGCCACCTATCACATAGTGGGACCAAGTATCTTCGGCTAATCGTGGGTGCACTTGTTGTACCTCTGCCTACCCTTTCGGGGATAGGGGCGTGAAGATACTTTTTTTTTTTTAAATACCTATCTTAATAATTCCAAAGTTTGATAGTCCGTAACTTGAAATCAAATCACTAAGGATCAAGTAAATACTATTTGAAATAAGGCCATAACTCACCTTACAGGTTAAAATAAATGTTATTAACAAACTAGGACTATATCCTATCCAACAAATGTCGATAACCTTAATTTACAATGTAAATCACGCGATTACCGGATCAAGTACCAACTTCCGCTTACACTGTCAATGCAGGTAACTGTTGTAGAATGTGTAGAGAACCACGTGTAATTCATACCGTTGGCTTTTCCTGCCTCAGCTCATACGGTGCGAGTCGATTAAGGGCACGTGCTTCGAATAGACACGCGTTCATTACCCTCCCCATTTATTACACGCTAAATAAGTGATGGCGGATCCTTAACGATTCTTTAGCGTCATTTTCAATGTAGATAATTAAGTATAAAAACTTTAACAATAGGTACATATTTTATACAATTTAAAGATTACAGAATATTTTTAAAAGGCCTTAAATATTTTGATTCGGCCAATATCTTATTAAAAGAGGTGCAAAAACTTTTTGTATTTAGATGAAATTTTGCACACAGGTAGATGATGACCTGTAATAGCACTTAGGGGCCATCCATAAAGTACGTCACACGTTAATGGGGAGGGATGGTATCACCGAAGTGTGACATCGTGTGACAAGGGGTATGGGGGAGTCAATAGTTTTGTGACGTCACATGTTAAAATTTAAAATACTAAAACGCAAAGTGCCTGATTTACCAGTAATAGCTGATATAAAAGAGTGGATCCAAAGTCCATGGACACTCGATAGTTAAATTTTTTATCTTTAATTAATATAATTAATCGTTTATTATTTTCTAACTAGTTGTTTGTTTTTTCGGTTTTATGAAATTTGTGACGTCACATCGGGGGGGGGGGGGGGGGGTTATAAAAATGTGACAACCTGTGACAAGGACGGGGGGAGGGGTTCAAAAGTCCTAAAATTCGTGTGACGTACTTTATGGATGGCCCCTTAGTGTACTTTTTGTCTACAGATAATAGATCGTTCCCGTAGGATTCACCAAAAACTTTTATAGCTCGCATTATAAATGCGAATGTTAGGATATTTGTATGTAAGTCTGTAAAGTATCATACGAGTACATACGTATGACATATTTGTTTTGTTTCTCAATCACGCAAAAACGGTGGGACCGATTGGGATGAAATTTGGCACACAGGTAGATGATGACCTGGAATAGCTTATAGGATACTTTTTATTCCGGAAAAATCTGTTGTTCCCTTGGTATTTACCAGAAAATTTCACAATGCAGGATGCAGCTAGTAAGACTAAGTATCCAACATCGTCGGTGTTTATAAGCAACGATTATCAATTTCTATCAAAAAAGATCAGCGCAATCTTTTTATATACAAATCTTTTGTTCGTGTGTATGTCACTGAACTATTCTTAGTTGACTAGATCGATTTGATCAATTTTTCTGTGTACATTGAGTATTCTACAATATTATAAATGCGAAAGTGAGTTTCTTTGTTTGCTACACTTTCACGGCTAAACTGCTCAACCGATTTTGCCCGAACCGAATTAATAGTTTTGGCGTGATTAAGTAACAAACATCCGTCCATCCATACATCCAAACATCTAAACTTACGTATTAAAAAAAATTCCAAACATTTGCCCGCGGCTTCGCTCGCGTTAAATTCATTTTAGGAAGTGGGGGGGGGGGGGTCAGAAAGAGAAAAAAAGTGGCCTATTTCACTCTCCACCCCTTCAACCATCTTCACTTAAAAAATCACGTCAATTCGTAGCTCCATTTAGCTGTAAATTACGGACAAACAACCACACACACTTTCGCATTTATAATATTTGTGTGGATTATAAATTAATATTGATAGATGAAGTAAAAAAAGAACCTGACCTTATAGAATAAGAAGACCTGAATGAATGTACAGAAAGACGTATAGCGTAATGTAGGGCTTGTATTTACAGTACACTGGTGCAGCGATGGGTGGTGCGTGTGGGGCGACAGGGGCGCGAGTGCCGACAGCCGCGTCGCCGGCCAACACCGCGTCGAGCTCGTCCTCCAACTCGGCAGGAGGCACTCGCTCTACCAGCCTCAGCACTGCGCCGCCACCGCCCGCCTCCTCCGCGTCTACCACCGGCGCCTCGGGAGAACAACTCAGCCGCACCAACTTGTACATACGCGGACTTAGCCAGAATACCACCGATAAGGATCTCGTCCAAATGTGCCAGATGTAAGTACAAACATGTCCCCTCGTTTTGGTCCGTGCACACTTTAAAGAATCATCATCTGCAGTTCCGCCAGACAATTCGTAAGAGGTAAACGATTGGGTATGCGAGTCATTGCCATTATGGCTACTAGAGTTCTGCATTGTCGCGCCCGGGTCTAGTACCTACCACCGCCTTACCTATTCTTGCTGCAATAGCGTTAAAACTTGTGTTCCGATTTGAAGGGTAAATTAGCCGATAGACTTAAGCATGTGGAATTACCATCCCACCATACGGATAGCGACACACCATTAACATCTTTGTCTATAGGCGATGGTTGACTCTTTCCATCAGAAGAGCCATCTGCTTGTTTGTTATCTTATGATATAACCCAACAATAACACGCGCATGTATTGCAAAAAACGATTCAAAAGGCCCTTCGCTAACAGGCAACCATAATACAATATAGGAAAAAGGCAAACATTAGATAAGAATGAGGAATCAGAAGAAAAAATTTGCAATAAATATCGCTAGAGAAATTACGCGAAATTGTTAATCTATTAACAATTGAAAAAATATATATCTTCATGCTCTAAACCTTTACGGGGTAGCCAGAGAGAATTGAATACTATACAGTATACATAACGATCCAAACAGACTTGCCTTGCTTCCTCCATATTCATAATTATTTTCAAGCAAACACGCTAGTTTTGGAGACTCATGACACCGTCGGACAGCTACCAGAAGCCTTCACAGTACTATAACTGCGTAGGCTCTTATCCTTATTTGTTTGCATTAAATCCACATAGACCTCTGCCTAGCGAGGGGGAGGTCATGAACCCCCCCCCCCCCCCCCCCCCCATGGCCAAGGATCCACCCTTGATGTAGATACCGGGGTAGACCCAAGACCAACGTACCATGATAGAAACGGTCGGTAGGCTACCGACTGTTTCCATCATGACGGTTACCATTTGAAGATCTAGCAGGAAACAGGGACCCATAGCGATAACAACCATTAACGATAGCGACAATAATGACTTTCCTGTAAAATGTTTTTTCAAGAAATGTCGACGTTGTCACAAACAAGAGACTATACCTACTAAAATTTGAACACACAAATAATGCTAATAATAAATTATATTTTAATTTATTATATTTCATAGGATAACTAACAAGTATAGCAAAAGGGACAAAACATCGCCTACGGACGCCAAAAATGTATTCCAAAGCAAGACAGGACGGCGACATGCACCGATGATATTGTGGTACCAAATTCGGTCGCGACATTGCACAACTCTACTATCCAGGCCGGTCCGGGCTCCCTTTGGAGAAAAGACTATCTGCCGGTCTGCCAGACAGCTCGTAAGAGGCAAATGATTGGCTATACAAGTCACTACTATCGTAGCCCCTAGGTGGTAGAGTTCTGCATTGTCTCTCCGGGGTCTGGCACTACCGCCTTAACTATTCCTGCTGCAATAGCGTCAGTGCTTGTGAGTGTAGTGTTCCGGTTTGGAGGGTAAGGTATCCGGTAAGCTTATGCATGTGGTATTAAAAGCCTTGTAGGTACAGGGATAGCAATGCGCAACTAGATTTTTCGTGTCTATAGGCTATGGTTGTCTCTTTCCTTTTCTTCAAGAGAGCTATCTCCTTGTTTGCTATCTTATGATATAAAAAATAGCTTCGTCACACCGTTTTAGGATGCCTAAGTAGGGATGCGACTTAGCTCATAAAAAACATCGATATCAGGACATCGATGTTAATGTTAATAATCTATAATGATGTAATCTAGAGCAAAACGTCGATGTTAAAACATCGGAGTTTATGTACGATACATCGATGTCGATAATGGTCGATTTTTTGCCATACAAATTACTTGTATTGAATATTTTGTTAGAGTACTTGAGGGCAAGAGGAAGATGGTACTGTAACGGCTAGCCGGGTTAATGTAACGGCCGGCCGTGTTACTCCACCAATTATAACGTCTTTTGCCCGGGGGATTTACTTTAATCTGCTTGGCTGCTTGAGGTACACGAAGATCGACGGGTTTTAGTATTATATTCCAATAATACCACGAATTTTATAACTTCATTTATTTTTCGGGCCTATGTCTTTACCCGTCAAGATAACTTCGAACACCCTTATTCTATATACATTTAAATAGAAAAACTAAACAATGTTCTACGTTTAAAAGTAGACAAAGCCGCCAGTATGCAATATTATCCATGTAACACCATAAAGGTATTACAGTACTATGATAAAACATCTTCATAAAACGAACGGTGTATCGTCGATGTTTGGGGTTCCAACATCGATGTTTATGAACGATATATCGATGTTTGAAAAAATCGATGTATCTTTTGCATCCCTATTAATAAGTATGACAGTCTATTCTTCGAAAAGGAACACGGATCAATACGAAGAAAATTTTTAATAAACTCGTTACAATATATTATATCACTTTGGTAATAATTTTCGTTTTAATTCCAGGTACGGCAATATAATTTCCACAAAAGCAATATTGGATAAAAACACAAACAAATGCAAAGGTAAGTAACCAAACTCATAATATCACTGTCTGTTTAACACACCCATAGTTTCCTACCCTATATCTTATTCACGTATGCATAAATATTTAGTATTTACGTATGTGTTAATGTATGTAATTTTATACGAAGACTTGTTAGAATGTGTTTTCCATTATGTCATGGAAATATAACTGAATTAATTAATATTTTCTAGAATCCCATATATCTTCATTATACTAACCCATCTATGGTGAGATTTTTCCCGATTTATGCACGATCGCTAGTTTCAAATCTGTTTATTACCTTCATAAAAATCCATGTAACATTATATTCAGTGTTGCCGTTTCAGTAATTTTTATCCTATTTTGTAATATGTTTTCAAGATATAATAAAAAAATATGAATTTTTATATTTAAATGGATCATTTAATCGAGTATCTAAATTTTGTTTATAAGTCAAGTTTTATATGACTAACAAATGAAAAAGATGTCTGTATGTAATATGTATGTAGTTTCGACCGGGGTTGTTGCTGATGCAGGTTTTTACTGTATCAGTGGATGCTGATGCTGATATAAATAAATCACTGACATAAAATACATCTAACTTTGTAATTATTTGCGAATAATAATACTATTTTTTGTATTGTAAGTTATTCCAGCAGATGGCGTTGTTAAGTAACACGAAGTCAATGAGTGTTTGCTTTAAAGTTAGACTAAGAAAATCAATTGTTTATCTAATGTGAAAAACCGAGCAAAGCTCGTTCAACCAGATATTAATAATAAACTAAACGACGTTTCAAGGTATCTTTTCTGTTTATAAAGAAGAAGATAATCATGAGCATTATTTTATCACGACAATAATAATCAGTAACAAGTAATGTTAAAACTACAAAAAAAAATCGCTATAGGACCCTCTAACGAACATGTTACGACTTGAAGATCAGCATTAAAAAATCAGCATCGATCGTTGTTGATGCTGATATTAAAATGAATGCTGATGATCCGCGGATGCTGATGCTGATATTCGCAACAACCCTAGTTTCGACACTGTAAGACTGCGACTCAAACCCTGTTTTTCCGGTAACTTGCATCCAATTTCCACAAATCCTTAGTTTACGACCTACAAAACTTCAAAAGATAATTATAAACAGTTTCAACACACTAAAACTGCGATTTCACTCAAACTCCTGTGGCCAGAAACTTGGATCCAATTTCCACAGATTTTGTACGAGATAACCTTGTTATTACGTATTTTAAATAAAAAACTCAAAAACAAAATCATTTTCGAATAAAATCTCGTCTTTTACTTAAAGTCGGTTGGAAAATTTGAAAAATCGCTATTAAGACTTTATTTTTATAACAATATAAAATGCTTAAATTTGCACTTCTTAAGAACAATTATTAGTTTTTTCCAATAATTTATTTTGTTAACTCAAATTGCAAATTAATAAGTAAAAGAAATAAATACTGTATCGCTCATATCCTGTAGAAATGGGTAGTTCCATGACCTTTCAGGTGATGATGTTTCAAGTCGACAAAGCGCATATCCAATTCCAGACAAGTAATATTAAAAAAACTAATTTCTTTCTTCACCAATAAATAAGCACAATTTGTTTTACTACTATAAATGTACTTATAAAGTAAGATATAATTTAATACTTTATTATTTTTCTCAAAATCAGATTATTTAGTCATTTTTCTAAGCGGCAACACTGTTCATATTCAACCATATTTTATGTAGCTCATCATATTTATGCACCAAATCACAATGTCCTTATCTTATTATAAATATGCACATTTCAACGACATTTTTAGCCAATCATTTATTAAAACACAATGAGCATTATTTTAGTATTCTGTCCTTTGTTATTATTAATAAGCATGTTTCATCACTCAGTCTTTTCTATTTTTCACTTATGATCTAAGTATTTAATGTTGAATTTCGTTAACCTTTGTCTTCACAGGTTACGGTTTTGTAGATTTTGAAACGATCGCGTCAGCGGAGGCCGCAGTTAAAGGATTACAAGCCAAAGGTGTTCAGGCCCAGATGGCTAAAGTGGGTATCTGGTTCCTGCGTAGACTGAACCGTGTACGTTGTGCATGCAAGTAATACTATTATGACTAACCGCCTGCTCCTAATCCGCATCCAACACCATAAACCTCTGACAAAATATATCAAAATTTCACAATTATTGGGTAAATATACATGATAATTCATTTTTAGGTACTTTTATTTCATTAGACTTATATCTACATGTATTTTAGTATACTATTTAGCTCAAATGGTTTCGCTTTTAAAAGCATATCAAGATGTATGCAAAAACCGACAAATACATAACATTCTGAAGTGCTTTTAAAAGCCACACCATTTAGATACACTAAAAATATATGTGTATTGAATTTAATGTAACTAAAACGCATTATTTAATATATTTACCTAATAACAATGGAATTTCACCAAGTGCCGACGATAAAAAGTGAAAAATATAAATTTTCACATGTATAAAATAATTCTTATACCGTTTTCATTAGGTTTACCACCACGTACGTAAACATCAGTTTTCGTATTATTCTTGACTTGTAGAACAATAGACTGGTAAATATATATGTAACTCATAGTAAAGATTCCTAGAAAGAATAGATACACTTACACTTTTCTAATTATGATTGATATTGTAACCTTTTTCAGTATTTAAAAAACTTTGAATGATAATACTAATTATTACACAATAGTTTTCACAGTTTATATTTAGGAACTATATAAGTTTGTCAAATAATTTATTTATAAACATTTAACTGCATCAACAATTTAATGCGCGTTTCGCGTTGTTCGCGTTTCGAAATTTTCGCGTTAATCACACAATTTATTAAAACAAATCAATTACTTTCGTGACCTATTAGCTATAGACATCTGACATATTACTTATTAATATCAGTTCCCCAAGATCCCTTTATCCTTTAAAGCCCTGCCTTTACTTATAGCTTACTTATAGTATTTTATCCCCACTGTCTTAAACGGAAATTTCTCGTATAAATAATAACAGCGTGCGTGATGGTCTTTCATACCATGATCTATTTAACCATAAAGTTACACTGTCCATAAGTCACAATAGCTACAGGAAAAAAGAATTATTAGACAACTGCCTCTAGAGAAAAGAGAAACTGCCGTTTATTACAGAAGCCTAAATATCTATTTGAACCAAAATGCCGTGTTTTTTATTGTAAGTGTTGCTAGATTTAAAAGTCTTTGAGTAACAATCGTAGTCTTTTGTATAGTATATGTTTAAAGGTAACTTTTTAGAATCTGATTATTGAACTAGATGTTTAAACCCTTTTACCTAGCTTGAAGTAGGAATAGCGTCAATCGACGTCATAAGGGTGACTATTTCATTGGAGATGATATTGATAATTTGTTTTTTATTATGAATAATTATATTTATTTGTCAGTATATTTTGGTGATCATCACACGTCATATTATGTCGGCATATTATCGAAATGAAAACGTGTAACACTAATGTGTTGTAAGTATTTATAAATCCTTTCAATGATACGCAAATCGCAATCCGACGCAACAATAACGCTTTTTGACCTCTTCAGATATGGTTTCATCTGTAAATTCTATACTGTTATCGTTTGCTTCAGCGTTATAACATTGTATTTTGCTACTGGGCTCTGGGTATTTCTATGCTTTCAATATTAAGTTAGTGTGTATGCATCTCTGAAAAGCTTTATAAATTCTATGCTGGTATCGTAATAACATCGACACGATTTTATAGCGTAATAGATACAATCTGCTACATACCTTCAGAGCTGGCTTCAGTGTCTAGATAATCTATGCAGGCTTTCAAGCTACTAACAATTTACTAACTTTATAAAAACTAATCGTGTGATTTCTTAATATAGATATTTGATATTATTATTTAGTATTTAATATTATTTAAGTTATATCTTTTATAAAAAGACTAAGAGCTCTATCTTTGGTTTATTATTATTTATATCGTCCCCGTAGTGGGAAAATTAAATAAATCCGAATTTGGCGATATTAACTTGATTTTTAATGTGTTATTTAGTTATAGTAAAAGATAGAATTCAGTTTGTTAAAGATAATCAAGTCCACAAAAAATAAAATTACCTACAGTAAAATTGTCTCACATTTTTTAACAAATGTACATTAACTGAAAAAAATACTAAATCTCGTTTATCTCAGAACTACAAAATCAGAGTTATTTAATTTTCCAACTACGGGGACGATATGTATTCAGATTGCTATACACATTTCATTTTGTTCCTGCAAATTCAATGGCTGCAATTTAGAGTATAGTAAAGAGTATCATCACGCCCGGTTCCCTTGTGGGTAGGCAGAGAAAACCGAACGTCTATAGACTTTCCAGTTCACCGCAATTCACCGGTTTGTCGGTTGGCGAGATAAGTGGTGATCCTCATCGACGCATTTGCCGACATTTTAACGATTGTCGGCTATAGCCGATAACCAGGCTAGCGATAACCAGGACCGATAGCTTTACGTGCTCATCCAAGGCACAGGAGTGGAGGAGGCAATACACAACTTCGCCAGACTCCGAGCTGCTACTGAGATTATAGATTTTTGAGAAAAACCTCAATGACACCTTTGTCCGACCCGGACCTCATGATCTATATGGGTATAGATCTATAGGAATATTTTTTTTCGAATAACTAAAAGGCTGACCCAGCAAGTGTTCATTTTTATTCACCTTAATGAGTCTCAAATAAAAAGAAATAAAAAATCTTACTATATTCCAATTCGGCATCAAGAGGCTAAGTAATTATACCTTTTATTGCGTGATAACATTGATTTTCCCATAATATTTTTCACCAACGTTTACATCAGAGACGGCAAATTGATGTCCTGTTAAAAAATATTTGGAAATAAAAAATGGTTAAAATTATTTTTTATTTTTTTTAATGGTTCAGCTTATTAATATTTACAACAAAAAAGTATATTTCGCAGAATATACTAGAGTTACTATTAATAAATAGCCATTATAAAACCAGCGGTTTTATTCACCGCGTCCTTATCTTAATAACAACTTCTACCAAGTGTATAAAAAAATTTCAATACTTTACTAACAATATTAGCAGTTTAAGTACCTGCAATACTTCTAAAGAGCTCTTAGTCTAAATTATTTGTGAATAATTTTGATTAATGATTGTTTTAAATGATATTTTGTATAAATTTCACTAAAAAATTTAAATTTTGAAGTTTAAAAAGAGTTTAAATATAATTTACTAGCGAAAATAGAAGTAAATTTAAAAGGAGATATTTAAGGCCAATAATTTGAACTATTTTCTCGTAAAATTTTACAGCAACAAGAACAAGACCCGACAAACCTTTACATGGCGAATTTACCTCCTCACTTTAAAGAAAATGATGTAGATCAGCTGTTAGCCAAGTTTGGTCAAGTAGTTTCCACGAGAATCCTTCGTGATACCCACGGACATAGCAAAGGAGTCGGCTTCGCAAGGATGGAATCGAGAGAGAAATGCGAGCAGATCATCCAGGTATATCAAAAGGTTAATTATTTATTCAGGAAACTATAAATTACTTAATAAGCTTAAGTAATCAACAAATAGTTTTATAAATATAGTGATAGATAACTCCAAGCAGACGAAAAAATCCGGTATGAGAATCTCTAGTTCGTAAGCAACTTAGGCAGCTGCGTGAAAGCATGACGTAATTCTTACGTGTTACAAATTGCCGATTTAAAACCTTCTCTTCTCCTTTATTTTTCTACCAATGATTGTACTGATAACTGCTCCTCGATGCCACCAAAGAGCTTATACATGTTGTTGCTTTTCCACCAATAACTTGGAAAACTTCAAAATTTCTGTTTAAAGATCATCTTCGGCTTGTGAAAATTCGATCATATTATTATTAGTACTTAGGATCCATCTTCGCCTACATAGGAATTTACATAATATACTATGTCTGTTATATAAAATTCTCTTTGATCGTATGTATCCTAAATATCTTGGTGATGCTTTACATTTTTTGCATTCTTCTGATTCTCCATGCTGCTCCAACGTTAGAACCCTTTTGCAGTTTCTAACTGCTCTGCCAATTATTCTCACTTGTTTACCGTTCACACCTTAGTCTTTGGAACTCGCTAATTATGAATATTTGGACTTGTGAAATTTTGCCTATTCTTATGAAGCGTCTTATGCTTTAATGTTATTTCGCTGTGTTTGCTTTTCCTTTTATTTTTTTTTTCGTTTTTTATCTGCTTAATGATTGTTTACATATATATACACACAAAAACACACGCGCACACACATGTTTATATATATATATATATATATATATATATATATATTTATTTATTTATTTATATATATATATATATATATATATATATATATATATATATATATATATATATATATATATATATATATATATATATATATATATACTAGCTGAGCCCGCGACTTTGTCCGCGGTGTTGGAAAAAAAATAAAAAAATAGCCTTAGTTACTCGGTATCACATCAGCTATCTTCCAGTGAAAGTCCCGTCAAAATCGGTCCAGTCGTTCCAGAGATTAGCCGGAAGAAACAGACAGACAGACAGACAGACAAAAATTGTAAAAAATGTTATTTTGGTAATCGTACCGTGTATACATCCATATGCATTTAGTAAAAAGCGGTTATTTTAATATTACAAACAGACACCCCAATTTTATTTATTTATATAGATGGCGTCAACGCTTGCATTTCTCGCAGATAAAATTGCCCTTACACACATCAATTGATTTTTTTTTTTGGTAAATCTATCATATCCGAATTCCGGGTACACTTTAAATATCAAGTCTTTAATGTTGGTTACGATTTCACGAAGGTTTACCTATGTAAATTTTTTTTGTAGCCTAATTCAGGAACTTTCCCTAAGTAACCACTAACCAATCAATATGATCTTGTTTGGAAAATTGTGCTTCCTCTACCTAAATGACTGCTCATGTTGGTATACCTACAGCTTCAAGAATTAAACAGTTTTCCACAATGGGGAAGATTTAAAGGAAGATTTAATAATATCGTAACTACAAATCCTTATTAAGTAGCTATACAAATACAGTACTTACACCTACTTACTAACGAATTAGATACATATCAGGCCAAAGCAAACGATCATGTATCCCTCAACAACACCGTAAAATAGACAAAATAGATAAAAGTATTCAACTACTACAAAGTAAAGTGATTTTTTTCAAAGAAGGAAAATCTAACGTTCCGTTTCAAAGAAGTCTATTACGAAAGGAGCCGGTCACACGTTTACTTCGCGTGGGCCGCAGAGGTTAAAGGTATATGATTCCACTCATGTACCTTAAAAAAGCCGGCTAATTGCGAGTCGAACTCGCGCATTAAGGGTTCCGTACCATAATCTATAAAAAAACGGCAAACAATCACGTTTGTTGAATGGGAGCCTTCTTAATATTTATTTTATTTTAATTATTTATTTTTAAAGTGATTTTATGCAAATGCAAAAGTGAGTTTATGCAAAAAAACATGTTTGTTGTATGGTGGTCACCCTTAAATATTTATTTTATTCTTTTTTTTAGTTTTAGTTATTATAGCGGCAACATAAACACCTACATCATCTGTGAAAATTTCAACTATCATGGTTCATGAGATACAGCTTGGTGACGGACAGATAGATAGACGTACAAACGCACGGACGGACAGTGATGTCTTAGTAATGGGGTCCCGTTTTAAACTTTGAGTATGGAACCTTATAAAATATAATAAAGCCAACGCTCTCACAGTTCGGCTCTTCTCGGCAATGTTCGGTTCTCGTTCGGCGGTCAGAGTAGCGCACCGCATCTAGCATAGCCTTTATCTAGCATAGCATAGCCTTTCGATAAACACCTAGGTAATAAAAAGTATCTTCACGCCCATATCCCCGAAGGCGTAGGCAGAGGTACATGTGCACCCACGATTAGCCGAAGATACTTGGTCCCACAAATGTGATAGGTGGCAAGCCTATCGCCAACCGGGCACTTTCCAATCCCGGGCAACTTTGTGTTTCTCAGAAAACTGAAAAAACACTTTTTTTGTGCCCGACCCGGGAATCGAACCCGGGACCTCATGTGGTCAACGCCAACGCTGGACCTCTAGACCACAGAGACGAAACCTAGGTACTATTGTTGAGTTATTTTCCTTTTACATTTTTTTTAAACTATGCATCCAAATAACATGGTATAAGAGCCAAAGTTTGTCTTCCTAAGATCTTCGTGTTGATGAATTACTTTTCGTTAGTAAGGATTAATATGCCTGCGTATAATAATCCTACTGCTCAAAATTCACCTTATTAAAAATTATAGAAAATTTTCTATAATTTTTCGACTCAAAATTCCTTATTGTGTTGTTGTTATAAGAGATAGATATATAGTGTCGCGGACTTTTTTGTGCATCTACTAAAAACCAATATATTTGTAGTACATTGTACTTACGTGTACTTAAGCATTACGCCAGCCAGCACACGCGGATACAGCCGTTCGATACCGCTTTTTCTTCCGACTTAGTTTACCAAATATCAACATTTTACGCTAAGAATAACTGAAACGTAATGCTTGATAGCCTATAACTTTCCTAGCTATGATTAATCACACACACAAAAAATTTTTTCAATCCGACTTGAATTAGCGGCTAGCGCATTCAATGAACAAACATTAAGTACTCGTATCACAATCATAATAAACAGAGGTCTAAACTCAACGATTTAATTACATCTATATGTGTTTTAATACGTTAGCGCGATGTATTTTCGTGCAGCGACACCTAGTTAATGTGCACTACGTTACGCTTTCTTTCGATTAATTTTATTTCCCGTGAGAACGAAATATTTTCCCGCGGTAAAAAGTAGCCTATGTCCTTTCTCGACGTCTAATCTATGTTTATGCCAAATTTCATCAAAATCGGTTCAGTGGTTTAAGCGTGAAAGCGTAACAGACAGACAGACAGACAGAGTTACTTTCGCATTTATAATATTAGTATGGATATATATATATATATATATATATATATATATATATATATATATATATATATATATATATATATATTAGCTGACCCGATAATTGTTGTTTTGACATACAAATTACTTTTATTGAATATTTTGGTGGGGTACTTGAGAGAGTCTTGAGACTATCTTATCTTATAATTTGAACCAAACAGAAGATATCTACAAAATTTCACATGTAATTCTGTGGTTTTTTATGCAATAAATGGAATGAATACAGCACGACTATAAACACGACTTTTTATAACAATGGATTGCAAACAAGCAACTGGTTTTGCTAATGATACGAGATAACTTTAATTCATAGTCGTAAATGTTAATGACACGTTACCGCAAGAAGTTTATTGGACACTATACTCCAAACCGTGTTGGTCCCGGGCTCCTTTTTTAGATTAGACCAACTGTCGTTCTGCGAGGTAGATAGCAAAAGGCGACTGATTGGCTACGCGAGTCACTACCATCGTGGCTACTGGTAGAGTTCTGCATTGTCTCGCTCGGGTCTGGTACTACCGCCTTTCCTATTTCTGCCGCAATAGCGTTAGTGCTTGTCACTATCGTGTTCCGGTTTGGAAGGTAAGATAGCCGGCTAACTTATGCATGTGGCATTAGACCTCGCCACAATTTAGCAACGCACCATTAACATCTTTGGTGTCTATAGGCGATGGTTGACTCTTTCCATCAGGAGACCCATCTGCTTGTTTGCTATCTTATGATATAAAACAAAAACCGGAAGCCAACAATAACACGCGCATGTATTGCAAACAAACATCTGATTCAAAAGGCCTTTCGCTAACAGTCAACCATAATACAATAAAGGAAAAAGACAAACATTACATAAGAATGACGAATAAAAAGAAAAAATTTGCATTAATTATCACTAGAGAAATTACGCGAAATTATTAATCTAACCCCAAAAAAAGTTGATTATTTTTGCTTGTGGTTATAGGTGTTAGTCAACGATACTATACAAGGTGTGAGATGTCTCTTCCTTGATACGAAACTAGTACACTAACTAATCAAAATAATTATTAACAAGGCTTCTTTTTACTTTCTGATTATGTTCATTTTTTATGTTTTTTAAAATCTCCCAGTATATGCAATATATATGGAACTGTGATAAAACTTCGGAGATCAAATTAATGAACATCGAAAAAAGGAGAGAAAATATTACACTATGTCCCGGCACTCAGATGGGATATTAAACCAAGCAGATAGGGAATAGGTTAGCGATATAATCATGATGCGTTGGCCACAGCCCCGAAGATAGTAGCGGAAACAATCTATTGCTGGTACATTCGATATGAACACTGGAGAACGATGATAGAAATATTATCTGAGGCGAGATTTCGTCTTTTAAAGGTGATTAAGTAATGTGTGTAAAATGTGCATTAAGCACATTAAAAAGCCTCGTTAAGATAAAAAGGGCCGTCAGTCTTTTCAGGGTTGTGCTAGATTTGGACAATCCAGTCTAGAAAATAATTATACATTTTTAGATATTAACTGTTGTTCGGCATCGTTCGCGCAATTCAACTTTTTCACCTCAGGGGTTGAGTTTCCAATAACTTTTTTAGTGAGTATGTAGGCAACATTATAACATTTATTTGGGTGCCAAATTTTTGCTCGGTCCGAAGAGAGGTTTGAACAGTTTGTTATAATCAGGTGGAACACTTTTTTATATACAAATGGATATGTCAACCTTGTTTTCGGTTTCAATGGAGGCGACATGATGTAATATGCAAAAGTGAACTTAAAATATAGCTCAGTATTTTATAAATTTCAGATGTTCAATGGAAATCCAATTCCGGGTGCCAAGGAACCATTGCTAGTGAAATTCGCAGATGGAGGAAACAAGAAGAAAGCGCTGTATAATAAACAAAATGATACCAATGGAAGGGCGTGGAGAGACAACAATGAATCTATAACGCAGGTCTGAACATATTTTAACGTTTTTTACAGGAAATTTTCTTTTTATGCTCAGTTTTTACTTTCTCGCAAAATCTTAATAATTTAACATATTTAATAATTTAACATATTTATTAAATAAAACTAAGGGCTAATGTAGATTTTTTGTTCTGAAAAATAATTTACGCTTTAATAGTAATTAAAAAAATTATCTATATAAAGTTTTGCGGGCGTAATCTTGCCAGATCCCATACATACAGACAACCGGACAGATTAGTTTTTTTTACACTAAGTAAAATCATTTTACAAATATCAATTGCTTTTACGAATGTTTTTTTCCTGACATAGGTATTACTTTAAAGGTGTAATATAAAGAAAAATAGAAACTTTTTACTTCAGAAAATTGCTTGATTTCGGTAAGGCGAGAGTAGGTTTTTTGCAAGCTTCACGTTGAGGCTTGCAAAAAGCGAGCAATAACTAGATAATAGTAGCACACACAATGCCAATATTATCTAGTTTTGCTCGCTTTACTTCTGCCCCGATACGATATTCTCATTTTTTTATTGTAGGACAGCCGACAATCAGATAGTCCTCCCAATGGAAAACAATAACCATCACCTAGACACAAAAAATGTCATGCAATCCGTGTTTTTTTATATATTACTAGCGACCTGCCCGCAGTTTCACTCGCGTAGCTTTTGTTTCCGTCGGAATATTGGAAAGGTTTATATATTTAAACCTTCTTCAAGAATCAATCTATCCATTAAAAAACCGCATTAAAACCCGTTGCGTAGTTTTAAAGATTTAAGCATACATAGGGACATAGGGACAGACAGAGAAAGCGACGTTGTTTTATAGCAAAGAAGCAGATGGAAAAAGAAACCATCGTCTAAGACACCAAAGATGTTAATGGTGTATTCGTGTAACGGGATGGCAATGCTACTTGCATATTATGTCTATCGGTTAATTTACCCCTCCAAACCGGGACACGACGATAGCAAGCATTGACGCTATGCGGCAGGAATAAGTAAGGCGATGGTACCAAATAAGCGAGCGAGACGTTGGGGCATATAACCACCTAGTGACAATAGTAGTGACACGTGTATCCAATCGGTCGCCTTTAACGATTTGCCTTGCAGGACGGTAGTTGGTATATTCTTCAAAAGAGTCCGGACCAACACGGGGGAACACAAGGGGCTAGGCAATTATTCCTTTAAAATTTTTAGAGAATTAAAAAAAAACATATATTTAAAGTCTAAATGTATATTTTTTTTATTATAATTATTCATATAAATGGTGAAGTATAAGCATATTTTATATAAATATTGCATGGAGAGGTATAACCGTAAACATATATTTTTTACTGTTATTTTTTACTACTTTTCCTAACTATAGAAAGGAATATTCTTAGGAAATTATAAAGGTGCATATATATAATATACAGGTTGTAAAGAAAACTCTTTGTCGTCCGAAAGAGGTATACATACCTACCTATAAGTAGGTCAATGACATTATCAAAAAATATTTTTATTAAAATAAGAAAAAATCGAAATTTAAAGTGCCTCATTTTAGTACTAAAATTGAGCAACTTCCCCTTAAATCAAGCAAATATTTTGAAAATTTATGTATCAATATCCATAAAATTATGTCACAAATATGTTTGTATTAAGCTACCAAATTATACCTTTGTCGATCGGACAGGATAGCAACAATATATAAAGGGGGAAACGAGGAGGTGCGACAAGAACGTAATGTATTTATTCTATACAATGCGTTCCAATTAAGAATAGGCCTGTCAGAATGATGTATTATTCTGCAATTTTGCAAAAACTTTGAGTAAGGTGTGCAAAAACTTTTAATATAAGTGGTGTTACTAACATGACTTTTATATATATATATATATATATATATAGATGAACAGATCAGTCTAGCTGTATGTATATATATATATATATATATATATATATATATATATATATATATATATATATATATACACACATATATATATATATATATATATATATATATATATATATATATATATATATATATATATATATATATAGATGAACAGCTAGACTGATCTTTTGTACTAATTTTTTTATTGATGAAAATAATATAATTAAAGCATTATTTGTTCTTCAATAAATCAGCAATATTTTTTGAACAAATTTTTTTGACATTACTAATATCACACTTGTGATATGAAGTTGATAACAAGCGCGAACCTATTCTCAGTTGGAGCGCATAGTATGTGTATGTTGTGTGGATGTCAGGCGATGAGCGCGCACGGCGTGTACGCGGGCGGCGTGGGCGCGGGCGGCGAGTGCGCGGGCGTGTACCGCGGCGGCGGCGTGTACGGCGTGGCGGCGTTCCACCCGCAGCTGCACGCGCACGCGCACGCGCACGCCGCTCACCCCGCCGCCTGGCTGGCGCCGTACGCCGCGCTGCTGCCGCCCGCGCACCCCGCGCACCCGCACCCGCACCCGCACGCGCACCACGCGCCGCACCTGCCGCTCGACGCCGTGCCTAGCCAATACGTGAGTACACATACAGACTGACGAGTAAAACATTGCACATATGGACAGACACGATAGTTAATGCTCATGATAATATGTAAACAATTAAAAACCGTGTGGTGTCGTAGGACACCAGATAGAAACGAAGTTCCGTATTATAAAAATATTAATTTCAAGCTCCATTGGAGGTATAAAGAAAATAATTATTCGGGTATACATTTTTTACTATATTTTATTTTATCGATTAAAATAATAATACAGTGCAACCTTAATATAACGAACCTCAATATTACGACTTCCTTGATTTAACAAATTTTTCTTAATCCCCTTGTATTGTCCATAAGAGTTAATGTAAAATATACCTCTACATTACGATTTTTTTTAGAACAACCTCCTTATTAAGAATTCTCAATTATCAAAAAAAAGTGTAAATACCTCTAATTAACGAATGTTGTCAAGTCAAACCTCTATATAACATTCCCACCAATATACAAGTATGACCCTTAATCCCGTAGTACATAATACAAATCTGATTTAGTCTCGACAGGTTTCAAAACGTTTTTTTTATAAAGCAATCGAAGCCGTTTGATGGACACTAATGTAATTTAAATAGGAAATACAGAGTAATTCGATAAAAACGTGTTGTCTTTATAAGTAGAAGCAGTTCGCTATTACAAGATGAGTACATAATGTTGAAGTGAATAAAACTTATATTTTTTAACCTCTTTATAACAAATTTTAGACCAAGCTTATCTCAATATAACAAACCTTAGTTTAACAAATTATTTGATATAACGAATATTTACTTGTCCCCTTGCAATTTGTTATATCGAGGTTGCACTGTAGCAGACTGCAATAATAATAAAGGCATCAAGTAGACTATACATTAGACACTATATAGCCATAGTTAAATTAGTAATTAAATGAAACTTGTGTTTGATTCTTAGTAAATGTACTTGCTACCATAGAATAATAACGCATAGAAACCAAGTCGACCCGCGCTATATTAAGCCATTTCAAAGAAGCCTGAAAAGGGTTCTTACGCTTGCCGGCCGCTCAGACATGTGACACGTGCTACACAGAGTACAGCTCTCGCAATTTCAAAAAATGTGAGTTACTGTGTGGTGAAAGGTTGTCACCGTGCTTCTCAAAAGCGTATTTAGGGCTTGAAGATCACATTTCACAGATAAGAACTACTTGGCATCGGATATTTTTGTATAAATTCCAAACAAATAAATCGTAAATATCTAATTTGAATGATATTCAAAATGTTGCCAGCCAAAGAAGAAAATATTCTACCACGTATTTGTTTTTACCTATTTTCATTATAATTAATAACGTGTGTATTACTATTTTATGTGCGATATTACATAGCTTGGACTTTGCTTTGCTTGCTTGCTTGCTTTTGCATAAAAAATATTTTTTAAGTATTGGGACTTACCATTATACTGGCACAAATATTACAAAACCGTTTGTCAAACCAATATTACAAAGCTTATATTCGTGTATAATGAGGACTTTTAGAAGGCAAAAAAATTGTTCCAACTAGCATTCTAGATGCCGCAGTGATCACCAGAAAAATACTCTTACTGCTAAAAAGACATTTTTTTTTTAAATTTTCTTATGAAATAATATGCCATGGTTATTTCGTGTTTTCCTAAGTGTCAAGTAGTTTTATTGGCGATATTTTCGAGTTTTATCGACGAAATATTGTAGGGTAACGTGCCCTAAAATCGGTCTGCGCCAAATATTGGCCTCCTAAGATGTTTATGCTGATAATTAAGTTTCAATTCTACATAGCTTGAAATTTATGTTGCGAATGACGATATTGCTCATACACGTATTATTAAATTTGTGCCGTATACTCCAATGCATATATTATAGCACGTAGAAGCCAAAGAGTCGCCACAAAGAGCTGTATTGTTTCCGATTCAGCTAAAAACGTTTTTCTATATTCTAAGATCTGAACCAAAACAGTTGCGCACGATAGGTGGTGCTCAAGTAGTACACAGAGCCAATAGTAGCTTGACTCAATATAGTAGTCAGAAATATTATGTTTAGCTTAAAACATTTTAACTTTTTAAACTGACTTAAATAAATAATTTGATTAATAAGAAAACCTATGCTATTACTTTTTACCTCAAAGTGCTTGTAAATATTGTTCCTGCTTGCCCGCCCATCTGCTAACGTTCAAGCTAGTTTAGCTTTCACCAAATATATACATATACACACATACACACACACACAAGCATTCGCCAAGCAATGTACAAATTTGTAATAACATTTGACCGCCCCGACCGACCGACCGACCGGCTCGGGTTCGATCCCCGACGGGGACAAGCATTTGCGTGATGACCATAAATGTTTGTATTTCCGGATTTGGGTGTTTATTAAATATATTCCAGTATTTATATATGTATTTCTATGTATTAGTATCGTTGACTAACACCCATTACACAAGCAAATAATTTGCTTACTTTGGGGTTAGATCAGTAAGTGTAATTTGTCCCGTGAATATTAGAATATATTATTATTTTTGTACAATTATGTTTTAGTAGATATATTTCAATATTTTTTTTTAAAAAATTACTTCAATAAATGTTTTTATAACTTCAATAATGTAAACTTGTATTGGCCATATTTTTTATTTACGGTTGGTGCTGGTTGGTTACCGCTGTTTGATTACTGATATATACAAAAAAAAATCTTGATTCTTTAACATTCACCTGTAATTCTACTCATTTTACCTCACCGGAATAAAAAATGTAAGTTTTAAGTTTTTTATATGTCTAATAATACTATTGGAAAGAAAGACAATCTTTATTTTAATGAGGTAAAAATATTTTAAATTACAAATGATAGCACAAAAACTAAAAAAAAATATATAAGGTTAAATAGCTTTGGAATATCATCTTGAGAACATCCAGAATATTTCTCGACATTTAAAATATTTTACGTAACCGAATAAAAGTATAAG
The DNA here is from genome assembly GCA_036924255.1 of Apodemia mormo. Lineage (NCBI taxonomy): Eukaryota > Metazoa > Arthropoda > Insecta > Lepidoptera > Riodinidae > Apodemia > Apodemia mormo. The sequence continues at coordinate 19,975,005 of JAUPFN010000012.1, read as the reverse complement.
TTTCAAGTTTATACTAAATGACTATTAATGTTATAATATGAAAGACTATTTTTAAGGTAGACCTATTTTAAATACCGTTATGGGAAAATATTTATTTGCTTGCAACATTATTCACGCAATAATGTGTCTTTGTGTGCGTGTCAACGCAAGTAATTACACGAAGGGTGACGAAGGTCATGCACACATCGATACGGCTTAAAATATGAACGAAACGTTGAATGCAATTATCACTCTAAGCGTTATTACTCTAAGCTTGCTACTACATAGATAGCGCAGTTCACTTTTAACTTGCGGTATCATGTAACGCTTATCATCACATCATACATAAACTATACATCAAAATCTTACGCTTTTATTTCACGTTACGGACGTTTTTTACTAGCTGCTAAGGTACCCCTACGCAACGACCCATAAGGAACTTCATTCCAAAAATATAATAAAATGAAAACATTGCTTAACCACATAGTTAAACCTCGACGAAATCAGTGTGGTAATATTTAAAAAATATGGTCACTACACTGATGTGCTAACACTTGTTAATCGCGAGTTCGGTAATCGACGTTTATAAACAATGAACTTTTTTTTATTCGTGCGCGGATGTCCGTCCTAACCTTTTTTTTATTGAAAGATAATATCCCAATGGAAATGACCATTCTTTATTTTATACATATTCGATATCAGAATCGAGTTCTGAACACGCTCCTTCAGTATGTACAATCTTTTACCATTCAGCCCGTATAGTAGATATACTAGCGACCCGCTCTATACCCCAACCCGATCACACAGGTGCAATGAAGATAATAATATGGTGTCAATGTTATTAATATAATGATTGTGTAATAAAATAGTAGACTAGTGTGTAAAAACCCGGTCCAATTGAAAAAAGGCATCGTATGATGAATGATATTTCAAATATTACTATGGCTACACGTAACGCCGACGAAAGACACGGACGCGACAACGACGACAGTTTGAAATAGCGAAAATAAAGATTAAATATGAATAATTTAAAATACCCTATATTTTTTATGAATAGAATCATTTAAATAAATTTCTTAATAATATCATCGACATGCATGTCAGTTTCGGTCGAACTGTGTATAATTAAATAAGGTATATAGAGGATATCTTAGGACCGCCCGCCAGCCGCTCCGGCCGCTAGGGAACGGACGTACGGCACGAATTGCTGTGCCCCCGCAATTTAATCTCTGATATCATTTAACTTTTAATGATATATTATAGGAGACAATTTTGATCTACAATAAATTCATAACGTATCTAACGTCTTTGATTGGATAAGGAATAATTTTGTATTATTTAAAATGGCTTTGTAATATGTTAGTAATAGTATTGTTATATGTGACAGATACAATATTTTAATGCCTAGTAAATACATTGATACCAAGACACTCACTCACGCAATATTATTTACCAAAAATACAAGACATTTAAAAAAAAGAGTAATTACATTATGCTCTACTAATAGTATATGAACATGAACAATACTCATGAATGCCATTAATATAATTGCCGTATACTGAAATTTACGAAAACTCATCCTTTGCATAGTCACATATTTGTATTAAATCAATGATTAAAGAGTTCGTTACCAGATATGTGAATATCCCAATATTTCGTAAACATTCAAATACTTTCTCTACACGCAATATAGTTTCTACAAAATGTATATAGATATTTTATACTGAAAGATCATATGAAACAAACATAAATAAAAATATTTCTGTTTCCAGGTAAACTGGGACAGCTTAAGGCCAGAAAATGAATTATACGTGAGTGTCTGTTAATTTATCTTAATAACACAGTTCAAATTCATATTAATAACATAATTCAAATAGGTAGTTTTAAAATACAAAACACCAGATTAGCTATGGCCATCGAGATGTTTCTTGAGCTCTGACCTTGACTTGCGCAGAAATGAATAGTATAAGGCCCTGGTGATACTTTGATTAGTGCAAGTGCGAGTGTTTAATGCAGATGCTTAGTATTAAGAAAAAACACAAGTATAGACAGCCATTAATTAGTGCGAGTAATTAGTAATCAGCGTAGTAAAGTGAATAGGCGCTAATTAGTGCACTCGCACTAATCAGCGGCTGTCTACATGTGTTTTGTGCTTAATACTAAGCACCTGCATTAAACACTCGCACTCGCACTAATCAAAGTGTAACCGGGGTCTAACGTATAACATCTGTACTCTGTAATACGGTTTATTTTGCCGTGCGCAAAGCGATTCTCACTCCGTAGTCGAGCGCTCAAGGACCGTGCCGGGAACTATACTTGTGTCCAACATATCAATATTTATTAACGTGCTGTATTTTATAGTTTTTTACACATTCTTTAAATAACTTTTTATATTAATTTATAGAAATATGAAATGAATAAAAGGATGTCCTTTATATATCAAAATATGTTTTGATCATGAATCTGTATTATATCTGGAGACAACACTTGTAATACCTACTTGATAAAAAAATTTAAATACTGCTGTCATCTTCTGAGGTCTTACCCTCTCTTTTTAACACAGCTATATAAAGAGACATAGAGAGACCTCATAGACAGAGATATAACGGTAAATATTTGTTTCAATTGATTAATACGAGTACTAGCTCCACCTATACCTGGTTCATGGTTTTGATGACATATAGTTATAAAACATCAAAGATTTTAATGATTATGACTTTGATACGTCAAACTTTGCATCAAATCTTAGATTTGACTTAAATGATGTAGCGATTTTGGCACTATCCCCTAGAGCAGACCAAAAGAACATTCTATTTTAACGAGTGAAGCTTGAAAATGTATACGTATTTGTATACATTTTGAAGGACAAATTAAGTTTCCTTGTTTAGCGTAAGTAGATCTACGTGTTGCTATGGCATATTAGCTTAGGGCAATTTACACTAACGTATCTGAGGATTTTTAGAGGGTGACAATCTTAGCTCATCTCTTAAATTAATAAAATAATCGTCTTAAAAATGACAAATAAAAATCTCAGACAATTCCAATCATTTGAAGAATTGAACGTAACCCAAGGGAAGGCAATTGCACCCATATTCCCCCTGGATCCTCTCCTATGGTGAAACATAAGTACAATATTTATTAATTTATAACACATGTACTACCTATCTTAGTAAATGTAAATACTTTAGTAACTGTAAATACCTTAGTAACTGTAAATACCCTGAGGATGCTTGTGTAAGCAAAACTAGTTGGAAATTAAATATAATTACCTTATTGTGAAACTGAAAGTGTTATAAATTAATATTGTATTAAAATTGAGTTTTACCAAGTGCCGACGATTAAAAGTGTAGAAAAACATAAGCTTAGGCAGATCTGGGCTAATACGCCGTACCATAGAAAACACATTAGCTTAGACAAATCTAGAAAAAACTCTTAGAGTGATATTGTTTCCCGGCAGTACTTCACGTCGCACCCGTACCAGTACTTCGCGGGCCCCACGCCGCCGGTGCTGCAGATGCCGCTGGAGAGCGAGCACGCGTCCACGGCGGCGTCCCCCGACGAGGCCTACCAGCCCTACCCGCCGCCCAAGTAGGCTGCCATACCAGCTGCATACACGCTGTACACGAGCCAAAAATCAAAGCAACTGTGACTTTTACGATGTTAATTTGTTTTAGTTTTAATTTGCGGCCGTTGTAGACTTCATCGAAAGCTCCGCGCGCGACTATTTCGCTTACGCCGATAAATACGACGGGTACGAATCATTTCCTCATTGCCACCGACTGTTCTCATGATTTCAAGGATTTCCGAAAATATTATTATTTACATCCCCACTATTTTACGTAAATAATGTGCTAAATTTGTATTACAATGATTTGAATTAATACGTATAAGGAAAACCAGCACAAAGATTCAAATAACGTTATTTTAAAGGCACGAAAATATTAAACTTCAACATTTGATCATGACGCTTACCAATTTTATGGTAACAAATAATGTATGCTTTAAATTGCCACTTAATAAATTTAAACATTCAAATCGGTAAAATTCTGACAAAAATATTCCCGATGTTCCACAAGGTGGGAAAGTTGGTGGTAATTTTAACTAATTCGCGGGTGCTATCGCCTTAAAAAATTTACGACCAGCTTTTTCTTCAATCCTCTTGGCTTTTCGCTATTTGTTCGCTGTGATGTTTTGATGGGGTCTTTTGACGGTTCGAAAGAGGATTTGATGTATAGATGTAGTTGCAATTTTAAATGTGTTTTTACATTATAATTTTATTATTGTTTTATGAAAATTTTAATGTAAGATTTAGGCACAGGTTTTGAACATGTTGATATGATTATTTAAGATAGTTAGGTATTTATTTTAGCATAGTTTAATTTCAATGAATTTTCAAATTTTAAATTTTTAACATCGTAAATTTTTATCAAAGCAAAATGAAATCATGTATGAAATAAAACTGCTTTACTAGCAATCAAATTTTCAGAAAAATATATAAGTGAAAACTATAGCTTATGGTAAAGAACAGGTGTTTTTCCTGCTATTGGTTATAGGAAAAGCAATATGAGCGGTTTAGTTAGGAAGGTAAAGGGTCATATCATGTGAAAAAATAAATATGAAACTTACATAATATAAAGTATAAAGAAAGAACTATGTGTGTTATATGAAATGGTTTAACAATCCTTCTAGATTACAAGATATACACTTAAGAAAGATTTAAAATCTTTCGAGGAAATTAGTATTTAAAATACAATCGTAGAGTCGAGTATGCTACAATTGTAGCACTGACCGTTTGGGAAAGAGGTCGTGATTATTGTACGTATAGATAAGTATATGTTCAAAACGCCTTTGGCGTGGTGCTTTAGTCGTTTTTTTTTTGGGAAATGATTCAAAACCGATAATCTATAGGTACAGTATTATTTACATTATTCATTCATACTAAAGCAGTCTTCCAAGGACCACAAAGTCTTATAATATTTTGATCGCATTTGATTATTTTTCATCATAAAACTCATATGCATCAATCTTGGGCGCTACATTATCATACATCACATAAAATATTTCACTAGTAGTAATTTTAGATCATATGATATCATTTTTGTACGAGTTATTTTTCTATTCCAATTAGCATTGAAATATAGGAAATTATTTTTTTCATACCTAATATTCCTACTATAAAACGTCGTTGCCAAACCCAAAAACAGACTGAAGTTATGTATACCGTATAACGTTTACTTCCACATAGTTATTTCTTGATCCAAATTTTAATTATCTCCCTTATACCGAAATAGATTAGCAGTATAACAATTGGTACTTTGCGAACTGCGAAGGCAGTGTAGATCGGTCGCCTTTTCCCGCATTGCGGCCTCGGCACCTCGGTGCTCATGTTACAGCAACATTTAGCAATAAGCAGTTGTATGTAAAGTCTATTTATACATTTTACGAGTCTATACAAATTTTTGTACGTTAAAACTCATGGTTGAAATACGTGAAGTGATCGTTTTTTGAGAATCATGTACTGAGTCAACAGTAGTTGTTATTTTTAGGCGGTCGGCACATTCCAGTAGAAATGTCATGTAAAATTTTACGATTGATTTCCACATTAAAAAAATGTTTTCGAATCGAAATCTAAAGCGTGAACGCCGTTTTGGTGTGAAAAGCACATTTTGTACCATCATGTAGGTTTTGGGTACACTTTATGACTTTATATGAAATTTGATATTTTTATATTGAATATATATAAATTATACATGGATATGTATACATGTATATACATTGTTGATGGGTACGAGTAAAAGCCTACTATATCGCAACTGTTTAATTCTATTTTGGCACGTCAGAGTTTCATCAGAACCAAAGTATACAAATCATTAAAATCGAGTAAGAAGTAGGAAAATATTTATACAACTCAGGGACTGAAGACTAGTTAAATGTTTGATATATTAACTGTATTTTATCTGACAATTAAGTGGTAACTTCTTTGTTCAAAACCTGTCAACCGACTTATATTTAGACTTTCTTTGGCCCACGAATTAAATTTTTAGAGATGAATTTCGTTTTTTGACATCCAAATATATTTTCTCGGCGATATATTCGATTTTGGCTTTAAGCCAGAATCGAATATGTGTATTTCGAAATCGATTTCTCGAACGATTTCTTACCACAACCTTAAATATCGTTGGTTTATTATTGATACACGAATGAATGTAACGATATATTTTTTTTTATTTATAAATAATGATATAATTTGACCGCCCCGTTGGTCAAGTGGTTAGCGACCCTGACTACGCAATCGACGGGGCTCGGTTTCGATCCCCGACGGGGACAAGCATTTGTGTGATGAGCATAAATGTTTGTATTTTCGGGTTTGGGTGTTTATTAAATATTGACTTCTATGTATTAGTATCGTTAACTAACACCCATAACACAAGCAAATAATTTGCTTACTTTGGGGTTAAATCGGTAAGTGTAATTTGTCCCGGGAATATTTATTATTTATTTATTTATAATTAAGTACGAATTAGTTAAACTTACTAAATGAGTAATTAGTAATATTTTTTACAAATTACTATAATTTGTTCTTCTTTAGTATTAAAGTCAGAATTTCTAAAGCTAATTAAGAATTCTTAAGGAGATTCTACCTAAAAGACAAATAGAATCAAGGTTAACAATGTTTAAAATATTAAAGTGCAAAAATATGCTAATCTCAATAAAGTGTGTCTATTTATAATCCAATCTCTATTGCAATTACATTCGTGAACCAAAAATAATTAAGTCTAAATATAATAAATCAATACAGGAACTGAAATTAGCTGAAAACAGGTTTTGAATGAAATACGTAGACTTCGAACGAATTAGTAGATCTGTCTTAGTTTCATTATTAATTTCAACAACAGACTGAGATCTGAACCGTTAACTAAAAATAGCTCGTATTGTAGTAATACAAAGGTTAGATCATGAGTAACAATACATTATTCCTGATAGAGGCACAAATTCAGTACTTATGCTGTCACAACTAAAAATTTAGCACTCAAATATATTAACGTTTAGCTGACTGCCTGACTGTTCGAATAAAATTTCTATAATGCCCAAGTACCGGTATTATAGGTAACTTACACAAGGCTAATTGAATGAGATTTTATTAGAAAACTCCCCAAATCAAACTCCATAGATCATTTCGATCAAGCCAAAGTATTGTACTGACTTAAAACCGCCTTTTATTCTTGTGAAACTTACCGTTACGTAATATGTACCGATATTGCTTGGTACTTAGTTAAGTAATTCGATCGTTTAGTGTTCGGGTAGATACGCTGTGGCTTCCTGTAAAAGCAGTCTTCCGATAGATATTTCCGCTCTTTGCATTAATTAATATACATTCAATATTTAAATATAATTTAATCCTTTTAAATGTGGTCACAGTCCGAAAACCCTCTTAATTTATTGCGGTATTTTAAATTAAAATTTTTGAAATGGTATATTTTTAATATGGCACGATCCTTGTATGTATAGTACCTTAGTCACCGTCAAAAGTAAATGTGTTTCGAAATTTATTTCCTAAAGCTTTTCTTCCATTTGAAGCAATAAATTCATTTAATAGTAGTGCCTTCAGCTTCGTTTAAATAGTAATCAAATAATGAAACAATATAGCCGTTGCAAGTGCTTTACAAAATATTTTTACAGGTAATAGAAAACTTACCATATTCATAAACTTAGTAATAATGTAAAGCTGTGGATATATTTTGTATTATCGACAAAACAATAATGTGGCTATTTAATCGTTGCTATCACACAAGTAATAATTGAATGCCGGAGTAAAGATTGCGAAGTTCCTAGGTAGTTACGCTGGCTTCAACGTTCTTGTCGTGTTACAAAAGGAGATTATCGATGTCGTTTTGTTATATTGTATAGTGAGAAAGCTACTCAAACTAAAAAGCACAAAAAAGCATATTGATGAACCAACTCCTAAAACCGAACCTACGTCACATATGGAAAAATCACGTCGGTGAATAGAATGATTAGATACTTTAAGTAAATGTTTTTTAAAATAAGTCATTTAGTCTGTAAGTGAACGCTGGAATCGTTTTGTAAAGTTGAACCGAGCTAACGGAGCGGTAATTGATCGTCGGCTAGATTTAGGAAATAGGCTTACCTATAGATAGGTTACATTAGCAAAAATGTTTTGACGCTAAGTTAGCATAGTCCCTAGGAAGCGCATGCGTGGGGCGTGCAGGGGCGGCGTAGGGTAGTTTCCTTTGTTAGTTTATTAAATAATTTAATTTGATCGGACTGAGGCCGGCCCCCGAACGCCCTGCGCGCGCTCTACTCTAAGAAAACTAGAACACGTCTTGAGATAAGTTTCAGTTGAACAAGTTTGCTTTCTCCTCTTTTGTTATGTAGTTGACTAAGTGTAAAGAAAGAAAACTAAATAAAAAAACTCCATGGGAAATGTCGATACGAACGTATTTGTCCAATGTGTATTAAATATAGTGTGGTGTTCTACCCAGCAGACTAGTCTAGACAGTAGAATAGTTTAGATAAAATTTAGTTAGGTAGCCTAGAAATACGAAAATGCAGAAACAAAACTTCATAAAATGTAAAAAAAAAGATGAAATTGTTGGTAAGAAAGAATATTTTTAAGGGACATGTTGCTTCGTTGTGTTATGATGTGAGGTTTGGCATAACTATAGTAATAGTATAAAGCATTTCTCGCAGAGAAAAGACAGAGGAAAGTTATGTATCTATTTTGTTACAAAGTGTTTGCAAGTTTCTATATTGTGCTATGAGCATTTTATGTGACCCGCATTATTTATAGTTATGCTGAATGGAAAACTAAAATAATATATAAATAAAAACAAAATGGTACTAAGAAGCATGTTTTATTGAGACGAGTCATGTTCCTTTGCATTGAAATATTTTGTAAGAGCAAATGATTCAAAATAAAACAAGCAAAACCAAATTTAGTACATCATTTCAGAATTGTTATCTTTTTACGGACACCCTATTACTGTATTATAAATATCATCTCACCCGTTCTTTTGCGGCGTAGGCCGTGTGAATTGAACGTCAAGAGATGCTCAAATTTACCGTCATTGGTCATTGTGTTGACTGGCAAGTTGGACGGTAAACCTTAGCACCACATTGGCCATTTAACAACAATAGCTTTATATTACCGATTACCGCCCCAAACCGATTTACTAGCTTTTCCGAAACACAGGGGTACCAATACATCACTACTGAACTCCGGATTTCCAGTGAAATTTTGAGATGGATAACAACCGTAGTCACTTTAGACGACCCTTGCCCTCTTAGCTTAAATAGCGTATGATATTTCAGGCCTTGAACGATTCTTCGTTTTGTTACGTTGGTACAACATCGGCTTAGGGAACGCACCCATATAACGTGACTCGTTCAAGAGGAGGAAGAGGTCTTCATAAATACCACGCTTGGTTACGGGAAATTCCTAAGTCATCTTTACGTAGTCAATATCCGTCAGGGAAATCTCCTGCTTTTTTTAAAATCTTACAGTATTATTGTTGAACTATTTTTTTACATAAGTTTTTTCTTTTTTTTTATATAGAAGAAGAGGCAAACGAGCAGTAGGTGCACCTTATGGTATGAGATCACCGCCGCTTATAGACATTCGCAATACCAGAGTTTTGCAGTAGCATTGCCGGCCTTTTCAGAATGAGTAAGCTCTTTCCCAAGGCGTATCCGTTTCGAAACACCCCGACCGATAACTGATTCCACAACAGAGTAGTGCATGGCAAAAAGTGCCGGGAGAAACGCAGTGGTGGATTTCCAGACATCGAGATGATAAGGTGGAACTTTAAATTTTGACGCGATGTCCGATAATGGAATTCGGCGGCAGGAATTAATCCAAATAACTCGTCGGAACACTCCCCACGATAAATACGATTGAAGACGCAGAGTGAGCCAACATCTCTGTGCAATGCCAGAGTCAAGCCGTTTCGAAATAGCCTGGTCGTCAACGATTCGAACCGCTCTACGCTGAATGCGATCAATAGGAAAAAGCTGGGACTGAGGAGCTCCGATCCAGAGATGAAAAAAGGTTTGAGATCCTATATCTTACTCCAAGTAAGGCCGAAAGATGAAGGGTATAGACCTGGAAGAAGTACCGTCTCGTTCTGCTAAGAAAACCGAGCTACTGGGGACTAGTTCAGCCTTACCTTCCAGATGACCGCGAAACTGAACGTAATTCGATATGTCGACTTCCAGAATCCCGACACTAGCTGAAGTTGACAGGAGAGTTTCCCCAAATCGAGGTGATATGACAAAGGGTGTATTTTTTGCGGTGAACACGCAAACTGTGTCTTCTTAAGGTTAAAAGTGACCAGGTTTTGACGAACACATTCCGAGACATCGGTTAGTCGATTCGCAACTTCAGACACAAGCTTGTTTCGTCCCTCTTCGACGTGTTCCCGAGAAATACCGCTACGGCAGGAGTATGTAGTACTGTTAGCTGCATAGCAATGCATGTTGCAAATCCGCATCATGTCATTGATATGCAGAAGGAACAGTGTTGGTGATAGACCCCAGCCTTGTGGAACACCAGCATTGACAGATTTAAGGTCAGAGCACGCATCGTCGACTACGACCTTGATGCTCCGATCAGCCAAAAAACTGGTGATCCACATGCATAATTTTGATAATTTGCTTTTTTCATTTGTAATTATAGGTATGCACGCATCTTTGGCGTCACGCGGCTGGCGTCATATTAATAAAGACAAATTTAAACCAAATATTAAAAATCCATATTTATGTATTTATGCATCCATATTTCCATATTTATATTTTTGAAGATTTTGGCATATACTACGGGTGGTCACCGAGGGGGGAGGGGGGTTAAATTTGAAAAGTTCCCTTAAGAGAATATATCCATACTAAGTGACACATTTATTTGAACTGATTTAAAGCACTTTAATGTAAATTCAACCTTGTCTTAATTGCTATTGAAATCTTATTCAGGTTAGTACTCACTTGCTAGTTTCAGATATATTAATTCAATAGCCATAGTTTAATAAAGAAATTAAAGTAATTTACTGTGTGACTTTCCAAAGATGTTTAGGTGACAGAACTGCAATGTCACTGAAACAATATTAGCATTGTAACAAGTAGACCAAACTCTCTAGTCTTGAAGTTAAAGAAAACTCAGCGACATTCTTGTCCTCCCTTGTCTCTTGTACGTAACACGCGTTGTATATAAATGTACCTTATATACAACGCGTGTTTCACTTCGTAACCGAAGCTTCCGATGCAAAATCAAGAAAGAACCCACTCATTCTTAAAGGGCCGGCAACGCAATTACAAGACCCCTGGTAGTGTAGTTGTCTATGGGCGGCGGTAATCACGTACTATCAGGTGAGCCTCCTGCCCGTTTGCCCCCTCTTCTATAAAAAAATAATAAATAAATAAATATTCAGAAATCAGAAGTACTTTATTCAATAAAACTTTTTACAAGTTATTTTGACGCGTCAATATTTTTTTAAACTACAACCGGATTGGAAGGCGGCCACACACTGAGAAGATCCGGCGGAAGAAACTTAGCGGGCTTTTTCTTTCTCTCAAATTCAGCAAACCATCGCCTCACGGTGCTCAAACAAGGTGCTTCTCTCCCAAAAGCATTTTGAAGACGAGCGGCAGTCTTGCGGAGAAAGAGAACTTTTAAAATCATAAAAAATCATCGCTCTAAAATCTTTTCGACTTAATTCCATTTTCGTTGCGTACATAGAACTTTGATGTGTGATAAAAAAACAATTGGCATTTCCCACCAATTGTTTTTTTTATTTATTACTAAGTCGGTTGCAACGTTTTAAAAATATAACATTCGAAATTCAAATAGTTCCGATTAGCTAGAAGTGCAAAACTATTAGTGTGCTCCATGTACTAATAATGTTCATGGGAAAGTTTTCCCAAAGGGTTGAAAATACGTCTGCAAATGGGTACTCTCGCTTACGCAAGACACGCCAACTTCGAGCAGTTATACAATAAAAATTATTTGAAAATATGAAGATTAAGAAACGAAGAAAATGCTGGCACTTACTGGATTGATGAATAAAAGAATTAAAGAATAAAATAATATTTCGTCGGCAAAAATATCTCAAACATCAAAAAAATATAGTGATTATTTTCAATTAGTTACTCAATATTTATTTAACAATTTTTTTCTACTTACATGTAAAATATTGCAAGTGATCAAGCTATTCTTAAGACTTCAAAATAGATCCCTTTTAGGAAATTAAGTAAAATATAACTTAAGTTTTTTAAACATCATCTCGCTCGGTTCCCTTGCGGGGTAAGCCGAGTAAACTGAACATCACTAAGATAAGTTTACTATGATTCACCAGTTTGTCAGTTGGCGAAATGAGTAGTGAGCCACATTATCGTATTTTACCGGCCTGCTAACGATTATTGATTTTTTTCTAGCGATAATTGGAATTGACGGCTTAATGTGCTCATTATAGGCACGGGAGTGTTACCAACACCATCCGCTAGACTCCGAAATGCTATGGGGATTTTGGGTTTCCTAGAAAAGCCTCGAAAAACCTTAATAACACTTTTTTCCGACCCTGGAATCGAACCCTGGACTACACGCGCGACCACGAGGCAATCAAATATAATCTATACATATAATAAAATCGTAGGAAAGTCAAAACTATACATTGAATATTTTTTTAAAAGAATATAATTTTTGAGGCGTGATCTACAATCGATACCGAACTCAAAAATATAGTTTTTAGAATTTTTGTCTGTTTGTATGTATGTCCAGGGTAAACTCAAAAAGTACTGCATGGATTAACTTCAAATTTTGCATGAATATTACTAACAGGTTGGATCAATATATAGGCTACATATTGTCACGCTATCACCTACGGGGGAAGAGCTGTGCGGAGTAAACGGAGTCCGCACGGACGAAGTCATGGGCAACAGCTAGTATAAAAAATAGTAATGATGAATAGGGTAACTCTTGTGGATTGTGTCATATACAAACTCCAAAAATAATAAAACATTTTATTAAAACTCAGAACAATCTTACTTCATAATCTCATCCGTTGCCGACATTGTGTTTCGCTTTGAATATTCTTAAGGTATTGTCGCAAGAGCCACTTATCAACAGAGCTGGGTTCGACCAATCACAACATAATACCTTGTCTTCGTGTCCACTCAAGTCATACAGAGGTGTTCGAGGACTGCAAATAAATTGTTAAAATATTATCATGGCCAGTTATTTTGCGAGGTTGACAAGATGAACCGAACGTCATCCAATACTAAGGTATTTTTTATGTATTAGATAGCACACAAGCTGTTAGATGGCTCTGCTAATGGAGAGACAAATACCACCTATAAGGCACCAAAGATTTTAATGGTGTGTTGCTAGCAGGAATAGGTATGGTGGTGGTACCAAATATCCCAAGTAGTCTTTTTTATATATCATAAGATAGCGTTCAAGCAGATGGGTCTCCGGATGAAAAGAGTCAACCATCGCCTATAGACACCAAAGATGTTAATGGTTCGTTGCCATTTTGAGGCTAGGTGTAATGCCACATGCATAAGTTTACCGGCTACCTTACCCTCCAAACCGGAACACGACAGTAACAAGCACTGACGCTATTATGGCAGGAATATGTAAGGTGGTGGTATCAGACCCGGGCGACAATGCAGAACTCTACCAACTAGTAGCCATGATGGTAGAGACTCATATAGCCAATCGGTCGCCTTTTACGATCTACCTGGCAGAACGGCAGTTGGCCTTTTCTTTAAAGGAGCCCGGGACTAACACGGAGTAAAGAGGTCACAATTTTAGTGATACATAAAGCCAAGCATTCGCCTTTCAGAACTGCCTGGCAAAATAGAAAATGGACCATTCTTCAAAGAGAGCCCGAACTACAGTACCCGGCGATAAATATTGCACATCGACCTTTGGAAAGAGACAATCGGCTAATTTCGGCTTCGTAGAGCGTTATCTCTGTCGCACAAAATACAAACAGTCCGGTACCTATTAGGAGCTGTTAAAACAAGTATGATTTGCTTCTTTTGATATTTTTATTCTTTGTATAAAATACACTAATTTTTCTATAAGTGATGGCTTTAGGTTGGGGTAAAATAAAATAAAAAAACATTTTTACATTATGTTTACGTATTTAATTATTTTGGAACATTACAGCTTTAGTGTACATAATAAACACCATTATACCTATTGCTAAAATGAGACATTGCAATAAAAATAATAATAATTCTAATTCTCAATTACTTCCATTTCACTATCTGTGCTCTCAAAGAGGTCAATATCACTGTATTTATTACTAATCTATCAGTGTAATTGTCTAAACTGTGTTGAATGCTTCTATATTCATTCTCACATTTGATTGCATGATCGCAAACCATTTTCCACTCTTCAGCGCCGATCATGTTTACTTTTTCAGTCAATAATGTTTTTACTGTAGTTAAGTTCATACCCACATTTCTAGAGGCTACATAGCCTTTCAGTTGAGACCATATATTTTCAATTGGATTAAAATCCGGATGATATGGTGGCAATCGCAACACAGTGTTCCCATGTTCGGCAAGTATTTTGTCCACAGAAAACTCTGTATACCTCTCCTTGTGCTGACATATAATAGCGTAAATCTGGGTTTTTGTTAATTTTGGATCAACTGGAATTTCATGTCTGTTTAACCAGTTGATCATTTCCCGTTTAATGGTGTTTGAGTTGGGGGGTCTCTCAACATACTTGTTGTGATAGGGTGCGTTGTCGATAACTAGAACAGAATCACTGGGTATATTTGGGATTAATTGGTTAACCAGCCATTTCTCATAGTTATCGTTATTCATTTCATTGTGATAGTCACCTGTAGTGTCCGTGGATTTATACGTTAAAAAAGCACCGGGTGCAAAGCCTTTTTCATTTCCCGCATGAACTATTATCAAACGTTGACCTTTTGAAATTGGCTTTTTTACTCCTTTTTTCTTATCGTCACTCCAAGATTTGCCTTTAGTGTGGGATGCATGTATATATGACTCATCCATGTAGACGATATTTTTTCCTGTTTCGCGAAATTTGCGTATTTTATCAAGGTATTCCATTCGTTTGAGACTAACGTCGTGCTTTTCCATTAGAATTTTTCGATTATCTTCCATTTTAGTGAACTGAAATCCCATGTCATGAAGTATTTTTCTCAACGTTTTTTCAGACCCATTGTAATTAATAGCTTCAGATAACTTAGCTTTTAATGATTTTATTGTTGGCAGTTCATTAAATCGTAAGTGAAAATCATACACCATTCTTCGAACAACATCGTAATCAAAATCGTCCATATCCAAACGAAATTGCTTTTTTGGTCTCCCTTTTTTTGGAGTGCTGAACTTAATTTCAGTCGAATGTGTTTCAGTACTGACTTCGTTTAATATATTGTTCAAAGTTCTTCTTGAAATTCCAGTGGCATTTGCAACTCGCTCTTGAATCTTCTTAAAATAACAACTTACATTTTCATCTACTTTTTTTTTAAATCTATCAGCTTCGCTTACAAAGTATTTATAAACATTGTAGATAATTTCACGTGACTGACCTCGTAAAGGTTTCCCTCTTTTTCCGAAAGATGCCATATTACAACTTTAAATTATTTAAATTTGTGGGTGTTACAACTCTAAATATATATTTTTTTCGGGACGCGACTGCACTCTATCGTACTTGAACAACGACTGACTAAACGTCACATAGGTAGTGTGGGACAGAGATAACGCTTTACGAAGCCGAAATTATCCGATTGTCTCTTTCCAAAGTTCGATGTGCAATATTTATCGCCGGGTACTGTAACGGGGTTTTGCTGTAATACTAAGATTAAGGAATATTTATAAATCGGTTCTTACAATATTGAGCCAACTGGCAAATAAAAAGTTTTAATTCAGTAAAGTATACAATAATAGATACGCCCATATATGAGTACGGGCTGAAGCCAGATGCATTATGAATATTTTTGGTGAATCCTACGGGAACAACACATTTTTCCGGGATAAGAAATATCCTGTTTCCTAATAAATAATTATTATATTAGTTGGTGATACCACATGCATAAATTTACCGCCTACGACAGCGACAAGCTCTGACGCTTCTGTGGTAAGAATAGGTAAGTTGATAGTATCATCCCAGGCGAGACGTCACGGGATACGTATAAGCAATCGTTGCCTCATACGAACTGCCTGGCAGAATTACATATGGTCTATTCTTTCTATAGTTTTTTTCTATAGTTAGTCATTCATTCTATAGTCAGATGGTTTCTTTCTATATTCAGTCATTCATTCTATAGTCAGATGGTCTAAAGGGAGCCTAGACCAAAACGGGGAAGAATTGTCTAAGCTAGTACCTTCTAGTCTCCCACAATTTGACTTGGCCATCGTAACCAGCAGAGAGGAACAGCGTGTCTCGTGTTTTCGACCAGCGCACTGACTGCACCCAACCAACATGAGAGGTGTATGTTGTCTTCACAAGACTTACTGAAATGTTTTTCATAAACAAATAATTAATGTAAAAACATTTTACATTTTTAATGCATTCATTTTGACACTTAGATTGCTTCACTTCTATAACGAGGAATTTTTGCTCCCTTGTTGTAGCACAGGAAGGGACCAGTTAGTCGAGTGTTTAATGACCCTGACTACGCAATCAATGGGGGTTCGGGTTCGATTCCGACAGGGGCAGACATTTGTGATGAGGATAGATGTTTGTATTTCTGGGTATGGGTGTTTATTAAATATATATTTGAGTATTTATATTTGTATTTCTATGTATTAATAACGGTGACTAACACCCATAACACAAGCAAATAGTTTGCTTATTTTGGGGTTGGATCAATTCGTGTAAAATTGTCCAGAGATATTTATTATTATTAATCACGCAAAATCTACTTAAAGGATTTGGATGAAATTCGGCACACATGCAGATGATGACGTGGAATAGCGTTTGGTTACTTATTATTACGGAAAAATTAGGTGATCTCTCGGGATACACCAAAAACTTTTATAATGCAGCGGGCTGCACGGTGCAACTTGTAACTTATAAAGTACTTCTATAAGTATACTTAACTAGCTGACCCGCGCAGCTTCGCCCGCGAGTAGATTAGCATGTCGTCAAGATAGCTTTTCAAACAAATTTCATCCCTTATTACAACCCTTTATGGGTTGATTTTTGAAAAAAAAAATTAGCCTATGTTTGACACCGACTTTTCGACTACTTCCATGCCAAATTTCAGGAAAATCGGTCCAGCGAATTAGCCGTGAAAGCGTAACAGACAGACAGACAGACTTTCGCATTTATAATATTATAGTATAATAGTATGGATTAAGTACCTACTTCTGAATTCTTTATATTTCAGAAATTCATGTGCGATTCTTTCTACATGAACGAATCATCGAAATATGTCATTAAAAATAATATTTTTTACACCAACACTTTCTTTCAGGCCTAACCTATCTCTCAATTCAGCATTAAGGACTCGGTTCGCGAGTGTTACGGCACATAATTGCCGTAGAGGTCTCTTCGGGACCGCGTTTTTTTTAAAATAAATATTCACGGGACAAATTACACTTACTAAACCCCAAAGTAAGCAAATTATTTGCTTGTGTTATGGGTGTTAGGAAAATGCGGCCATGAACATCACCACATACCTCATCGACCTACCATATAGATGTTCAGATCACTATACCTACATCACAAGGGAATCGGAGTGGGGATACTTACTAACGTAATTTATTGTAAATCTCTGGAGAAAGCTTGTGTGGCAGGATCAGTTACAAAAGTTTGACAAACATTTTATATGCGCACTACGACCTGCAGTGTTGATAAATGCAGTATAGCCAGTATTGGTAATGCCAACGACGATGGTATCCACCACATAACACATTCTGCCATCATAAGTGCATATCACTTGTTTTTCAAATACGAGTCAGAGGTCAGATGATTAAAATAAATTGGCTATAAGTTTGCCTTCCTGTGCTACAAAAAGGAAGGATGAGTTTTATATTATCTTGGATGTGCTTTTAGCAGCGACGTGTACCTTTACACCGCTGATGTCAAGAGTGTATGCAGAGAACAAAGTGAATGGAGCGTTATGGAATTTACTAAAAGGCATAGTTTTAAGTCACGGCACCCATCTTGTTTTGCATAACTATGTGCTTATCCCAACACTATTATATGAAATTGAGAGTTGGGTATGTCAGCAACGGCATGATAGTAAAATCAACGCCCCGTTTTTGACCGTCCCGTTGGTCGAGTGGTTAGCGATCTTGACTACGCAATCGAAGGGGCTCGGGTTAGATCCCCGACGGGGACAAGCATTTGTGTGATGAGCATAAATGTTTGTATTTCCGGGTTTGGGTGTTTATTAAATATATTCTAGTATTTATTATGTATTTCTATGTATTAGTATCGTTGACTAACACCATAACACAAGCAAATAATTTGCTTACTTTGGGGTTAAATCAGTACACTTACTGATCTAACCCCAAAGTAAGCAAATTATTTGCAAATAAGTAAGCAAATTACACTTAATTTGTCCCGTGAATATTTATTTAAAAAAAAAATTATGTGCCGTAACACTCGCCGACCGAAGAAACCGAGTCCTTAATGCTGAACTGAGAGATAGGTTAGGTCTGAAAGAAAGTGTTGGTGTAAAAATGTGAAATAATTTTTAATGACATATTTCGATGATTCGTTCATGTAGAAAGAATCGCACATGAATTTCTGAAATATAAAGAAATTAGAAGTAGGTACTTAATCCATACTATTATACTATAATATTATAAATGCGAAAGTCTGTCTGTCTGTCTGTCTGTTACGCTTTCACGGCTAATTCGCTGGACCGATTTTCCTGAAATTTGGCATGGAAGTAGTCGAAAAGTCGGGGTCAAACATAGGCTAATTATTTTTTTCAAAAATCAACCCATAAAGGGTTGTAATAAGGGATGAAATTTGTTTGAAAAGCTATCTTGACGACGTGCTAATCTACTCGCGGGCGAAGCTGCGCGGGTCAGCTAGTTAAGTATACTTATAGAAGTACTTTATAAGTTACAAGTTGCACCGTGCAGCCCGCTGCATTATAAAAGTTTTTGGCCTGCCTGAAAAGCCTGAAAGAAAGTGTTGGTGTAAAAATGTGAAATAATTGTTAATGACATATCTCGATGATTCGGTCATGTAGAAACAATCGCACATGAAAGGTAAATAAAACAGATATACAACGCAAATATGCAGGAGTGATGTGAGTACCAAGAAAGACTAACAGCCGGTTTCCGAATCTATGTTTAACATAATGTTTATAAGCAAATGATTTGTTAAACACAGATTAATTGCTTGTTAACATTAATTTGCGTTTCGGAAACCGGGTATAAGACTGAAATGCCATGATCAGATTGTCCAGGTTTTGTCTGAAGGTGGTCAAGAGTCTTAGCAACCAGAATGTTTGTAAGAAGAGAGTAATAATATGGAGGAGGCAAGATGCAAGGATGGTGACATATGGCACTCGGATCTTTCTGTTTAGCCTGTAATAGATCTGGCGTGTAAATTTGTATGTTTGTATAAGAATGTATGTAAATATATCAAAACTGAATCTTACCAGATGATCTCGGATCGTAAAGTCGAATATGTCTGTCTGCAGATGCTGTTATCATGCTATTATTAAGAGGCGACCAATCCACATCGAAGAATGCCTTGTTACCTGTAAATTATAAATCTGGTGTAGTAATACTTTAGTTATACTGTTACTAGGTAGTAGAATTAAGCAGATTTTTTTAGGTATGGTGCCACCAAACCTATTTTTTCCTGTCGTCGATATTTGTCACAGTCATCATAAAAGCTTATAGCGGTTGAAACAAAAGGAAATTATAATTTCAACTTACAACAACGATTGGTTAAAGCATGTTACATGCATGCATAAAATCTGATATTAATAATTTTAAACTTTATCTACACACTTGAAAGACCAGAATTGATTGAACCTTGCATAGCCATAAGGCTGTTAGAGGCGCCGCAGGTGGCTGCACGACCTTTCGAGCTTCTCAAATGATAATGGTCTTTCAAGCGAGTAGATTATTTATATAATTGATTTTTTTAATTAAATCGTCTTTAAATATATCAACTCATATCTCAAAAACTACTGAAGCGATTTTGATGAAATTTAGGCTGTTCCTTAAGTTGGAATATAACTGGTTTAAATCAAAAAGAATGATCTCGATACGGATTTTAGCTATCGCGAATTTCGTTGATAAATGACTTATATACTTATGACATTTAGATTCTGAAACGTTTCTCCGACAAACGTTTTTCCGTCGAATGAGCTGCCGACAGAATGTTTCGTTTATTGGTTTTTTAACGACAGAACCTTACAACCACGAACGTTTCGCCGAAAGAGCTATTCATTCATGTGCGAACCGATGACTAAATCTACGGACGTTTCGTCGACAGAATCTTTGAACACAGAGCTCGTTAACAAAGCTTATTTTGGCATGATTTAACAATACTTGCGAGTTGCGACACTTTAATGATTATACGTTTTGAAAGGCTAAATGAAAAATATTTGCAAATGCTAATAAAAATTTTCCATCTATTTCTGACAAATGCTACGTAGGTATACGCATACCTATCTTGATATTTTGATATTTTCTTTGAAGCGTTGGTTCAGAGGAATTAAGGAGTTCAATAGTGCATTCTGTGTGCTTTTGTTCTTTCTGGATCTCTATTATTATTTTGAAAATGTTAATTTTCGTCAGCCTTATCAGGTATTCCACCTGTTATGCCACAACTCCAGCGTATTTTGAAATGATGGTATATGTGCAAGCTGGCTGTCATGTATTGACCACATCCTTGAAGGGCATATTTTTGGTATTCGTTTTATACTTCGTATTTATCATTCGTAAACGCATTTTGCAATATTTGATGATCCAGACATAATAATTTTCAAACCAGTGGACTACTTTCTGACCTTCCTCAGGTATGACTTCACTTTTTATTATATCAAGAGCATCGGGAATTCCTATTGGCTCTAAAAATGCTAGTGCACCACAATGTCTCATTTTATAGGCAAATAACCATTGATATAAAAAATCCAAGATGCACAGTCCCGAACAAAACTGACACTCAAAACTGTCCCTAATTTCACACAAGTAGATAGATATGGCATAAATCTATGTTTTTGCATATGCAAACTTAAGCGCAAGACTTATAGTTCGTTTTACAAAGCAATGTACGAAAATTAATAAAATTGACGGTATCGCAACGGACGCGATTCTATTTGAAATGAGCGCACAATTTAAAATATTGCGCTCATTTTTAGAGGACGTTTTTGAGACACTGATTGTTATCTTGTGTTTTTTTATATCAATGCAAATAACGTATTACTGTTGTAACGTTTCGCGAGACCAGCTAATTGAATGTGTGTTCTATTAAGTCATTTTAACTCCCGATACGTTAGTAATAAAAGGAAGTTAATTATTTTAATCCGATTTTCGATAATAGAGTTTTCACCAGATCTCCACATACCTACAAATATTTTTTATTTATCGATTCAAAACGTATAGGTATTAAAGTTTCGCAACTTGAAAGTAAAGTCAAACCATGCTAAAATAAGTTTTGTCAACTAACTATTCTTTGTTGAAAGATTTTTTCGACGACACGTTCGTAGTGGAAAGATTCAGTCATCGGTTCGCACGTGAATGAATTCTTCTGTCGGCGAAACATTCGTAGTTGTAACGTTTTGTCGTCAAACACCAATAAACGAAACATTACGTCTGCGGCTCATACGGCGGAGAAAAGTTCCTCCGACAAACTTTTTTTTTTATTTTTTTATATTTAGTATACGTACTTAGACTTTTCGTCGGTTGGAAGTTATTTTACACTGAAAGTGCTGCACTATTGGCATTCCAGTGTGAATTGAACCTTGCAAATGTAATATTTACTTTTTGCTTTGCTGATGCTAGTTTCCATATATAAAAACCGAGTTGCAATCGCAGATAAGGAATTTTTTCATTACCTTGCAAACAATGCTGTATTCTAATACGTTATTAATCCTAATTTAGTAGCATTCACAGCCTTTACTCATTCCTTCCTGCAAGTCGCTTGTTAGGAAAGCATATAATATGTAAATCTATATTAATATTATAAATGCGAAAGTTTGGCTGTTTGGATGGATGGATGTTTGTTACTCAATCACGCAAAAACTACTAAACGGGTTTGAATGAAATTTGGCACACAGGCTCCTTGTGGCACTGGTAATGATAACCTGGAATAGCACATAGACAACTTTTT
This sequence comes from Apodemia mormo, assembly GCA_036924255.1. Taxonomy (NCBI): domain Eukaryota; kingdom Metazoa; phylum Arthropoda; class Insecta; order Lepidoptera; family Riodinidae; genus Apodemia; species Apodemia mormo. The sequence continues at coordinate 19,952,717 of JAUPFN010000012.1, read as the reverse complement.
ATCTCAGAAAAATTAGGTCATCCCGCGGGATTCGCAAAAGACTTTTAGAGCGGGCTGCATGCTGCAGATAGTTTTGTATATAAATTGACTTCTCACCAGCAATCTCCTGCTTGATACCCCCGAGCTCACAGTCCCAAAGCTTCAGTAAATGGTCCCAACTACTAGACAGTACCGTATTGAAATCCATCCATTGCACTGCTGATACTGCCTCTCTATGGCCTTTGAGTGTGGTAAGCGGCTTCTGTAACATTATAATCCAAGTTAATAACACAGTTTAAAAAGGTCAATATAATTATGCAGCACAGAAACCACCGCCACAAAATGTAAAAATAGTTTTGAGTTTCGTTTCGCTATTATATAGATAATAGGATTTGTAATAGATATTAATTACTTTAAGCTGATTACAATAATAGTTTTATTATTTTACCGACAGTATTTTATTCATTGTGTGCACAATTTTTAGCAATTAGAAATAACAAGTTATATATTGACACATAGTGTCGTAGACAAGTAGGTATGTGCGTATGATCACTTTTACTCTCTCTCCTCTTCATTTAAACTAGGTGGTTGTGGGGAGATATTCAAGAACTATGTTACAGTACACTGCTCTCCTGAAGACGAAAGTGACAAGCTTTGTTAATATTGCTGCAGCAATAGATAAAGCAGTAAGGAATAGGTAAACCCGGGTGAGACATTGTGGATTTCCACCTCCTAGTAGTCACAATGGTAGTTGACACACATAGCCAATCATTCTTCTTTTACACCTAAAAATGTGCATGTCAAAAACAATCGATGTTTTGGAAATACTGTGTCTCTGTTCCAGCACTATCTATGAATACTCTAAGGTAGTAGCTTAAGGCTCCAGCTGTCAATAAAGCAAAGCCACAGAAGCCCTCTATATAGTCAGCATTTATTATATAGTACTTTGATTTACAAACATGTGATGACTTTTCGTTGCTTTATATGAACCCTTAAAAATAAAACGAGACAGAAATTAAAAATAAATATCACCACATGTATATTCCTAAAGCGGTAGACAGCTATAACTCACAGTTCTTCAACAATATATAACGGCCGGTTTCCGAAACGCAAATTAATTTTAACGAGCAACTAATCTGTGATTAACAGATCATTTGCATGCAAAAATTATTTTAAGCACAGATTAATTACTTAATGTTAAAATTAATATATTGTAGGACTAGCCAGAGCAATGCACGTGGACTCTCAACCTCAGGGGGCCCTTTAGCCACCATGCTACCTATACAATAAATACCTATTGAGTATCCATCTTTAATAAAAAATATTAAACTTCTGTTTTTTTAATTATGCCTTGTAATGAACAATAAGCTAAAGAGGAAATAGTTTTTCACCATCAGAATACTTAGTTTAGATTAAATAGGTCCAAAACTTCATTTTTGTCCCAGGGCCCATGCTTGTATAGCTACGCCACTGTTTTGTATAATAATATTTTACAATATACTTTCAACTACTTCTGTGGCAACTGAAAACTAAGCCAACACTATCTATTCCTACAATAACCTCAGTACTGATCATTATCATATCCAAAATATACGTGGCAATATGTAATATGAACATATGAATAAACAAATGCTTGAAATTTGAACAAATAATATTTCTTACTCTAGTATTTGCTTGTTCTGGTTTACTTTTTTTCTTAGCTGGAACATTGTCTTCATCAGATAATCCTGAAATTCAACAATTTAAATCAAATCATTAATAGGATCTGTCTGATCTATCTTTTACATGCTCTATGGGCATGTAATTTTCAAGTTCACAGTTTAATGGTGATGTTAAGAGGATAACTTTCAAAAATTATTTAACATATTTTTAAACATCTTCATTAAACTTTTTAAGATACTTAATATTTGTATTTGCAATATTATACATATAAAAAAATATGATAGTTACTAAGTTGTAGAGTTGACTTTGAACAACACAAGGAAATCAAAAATAAAATATTTGTTTTTAAGTATCTAATATAAATTCATTTTAACAAAGAGTTTAAAATAAAATAATATAATAACCTGTGCTCCAAATAAAAACTTCATTGTCCCAACTTCCAGTGGCAAAACGATTTCCATCAGCTGATACAGCCACACATTCAATACCTTTGTCGTGGCCTCGGCAAGTCACTACACAGTCTACTGAATTTTTAGGTACATTCCACACCCATAACATTGCTGACTGGTCATGAGAACCACTGCAAAATATAGCCATATTTTTCTTTAATATGTTCTAAAAAGCATTTAAATGGTATGGTAACATTTAGAAATTGATGACATTAACTTTACATGTTGTTTTGGTATTCATATTACTTTTTCAACTCTTCTGGTAGTTACAAGAGTTATATAATCATGTTATGTAAGAAAAACCCTTATTGCTAAGTATATTTATTTTATTAACCATGGGTGCTAGCAGCATGGTGCAAGGGGGTGTGTTTGCACCCCCCTGCCAGAAAAGAAAATACATAGAAAAATACTTCTTTAGATTATGTTACTGTTTGAATAAAAACTATAGGTGTTTAGATTGCTGTTCAAATTTGTTCATCACTAAGTCAATACTTTGTGCACCTCTCTGAAAGTAATTCTGGTGGCGCCTATGTATTAAATATGTACAACTCTTTATGCACAACCCTAACAAGGTAGGCAAAGAAAGCAACGGGTCATGCATCACAATCCAAACAAATTTTCTTCCCTTTTTTTTTATATATAAGAGGGGGCAAACGAGCAGGAGGTGCACCTGATGGTAAGTGATCACCGCCGCCCATGGACATCCACAATACCAGAGGTCTTGCAGTTGCGTTGCCGGCCTTTTAAGAATGAGTAAGCTCTTTCTTTTCTTGAAGGCCCCCACGTCGTTTCCGTTTGGAAACACCCCTGCCGGTAATTGGTTCCACAACAAAGTAGCGCGAGGCAAAAAGTGTCGAGAGAAACGCACAGTTGTGGATTTCCAGACATCGAGATGGTGAGGATGGAATTTCAAATTTTGACGCGATGTCCGATGATAGAATTTGGCGGCAGTCCTTCCCTTCCCTTGCTTACTCCATATTTATGATTCTCTTATATATACAACTATTGGTTATGGGAATCTTGACACCAGCTTCAGACAGCACCTGATCACAGTATTTATGATTGTATTTATTCTTACTTAGATATATTCTACTACATTTTTTATGGATATATTTTTAGTTAAATTAAATATCATTCATCTGCTTTCTACATGTCCGAACCAATGCATTCCATTCCCTGTCTTATGTTACTGATTTTTTCAAGTAGAAAGGAATAGTTTTTTGAACTTGTATTATAGATTTATACACACTGGATAGCTGTCACTGTGTCTGTATAATTTCCATGCCTAATGCACTATATGTTGAATTGACAGATATAGCTTTATATCCAATGATTAAAGCTTAGGCTTTCTCCCACAAATTGGGCAGAGGGATGTGGTAAGTAAAAAACCTAGGTAATGTCTGACATACCTAAACAACTACTACTAATTATAGTTATTACATAGCAATGTACATATTTTATAAAGTTTCACTACAACCGTAAGAACATGAATGCCAAATAAATGTCTAGAAGTCTAGCTACTAGTCTGGTGGGAACTACACATATAATAATAAATTATAATATAAATATTACTAGACAAATTACACGAATAGATCTAACCTCAAATTAAGCAATTTGTTTGCTTGTAGTATATATACATATTTAAATACTCAAATAGATGTAATAAACACCCAAACCCAGAAATACACACGTCTATGCTCATCACATAAATATTTGTCCCTGTGGAAAAACGAACCTGAGCCCCATTGATGCATAGTCAGGTTCGCTAACCACTCGACCAACGGGGTGGTTATAATCTGCAAACTGATAATAATTTCATGATAGTTGTGTACAGTATCATCCGGAAAACAATTTCAAATTGTTATCATCATGTTTTTGTCTTTTTGTTTAATACACTCTATTTTCCATTACAGCAACAATTTAAAATAAATTTTACCTGACAAATGTTGCCTGATCACCATTAAAAGAAACCCATGACACAGCTTTGACTGGAGATGTGTGCCCTGGTATTGCAAGTATATGCTGTCCTTTAGTATTCCAAATATGTACACTGTTGTCATAGCATCCTGACAAAATCCTGCATAATAAAATTAATGATGTAGAAACATCTTCAGAGTGACTTAAGCATGAGCCACTGGTCTCTATTGTAAATGTAAGCATAGCAACACGTTAAATATTTGTTTCAATGAATGAATTTTTGGACAAAACTTGACATTTAATTTTATTGAGAGAAATTTCAAATAAACTAGCCAAAAAAGAGTATGTACCATTTTCCCAACAATTCAACAATAATGGCTACTTATTCATTGCACTATCTAATTGTCTGTCTTATATGAAGTATTAAAATTATATTAAGTAAATAACCATATCCGGTTCAAGTCTCATGTATGAATACCAAAGATGGTACAAAAAAGAAGACATTGCTATAAATAATAATGCACTACATTTTAATTTAATATGTTTTCAACTAACTTCCCAAAAAAAGGTTTAACAATTCACTGTTTTTTTTTTAATTTCTTTTACGTTTGTTTCCTCACAAATCAGTCATTTATGAACCTTAAAATGAAATCGAGAGGTTATTCCCATGTGGTTCCATTTTGCTTTGATGAAGATCTTAAGCAGGGTTCCAAAAATACAGGAAATGGGAAATGAGTTATTGCAGTTTTATTGCATTAAATTATCATATTAGTATTCAAGGTACAATTTTAGTATTATTATTACCCAATAATTTTGCAAGTTGTAAAATGTGACAAAATCATCAATGCTAATAGCATGTATGAGGATGATACAGTACCTGTTGACAATTTTAATGAAATAACAAAAGAAATGTTTAAATAGTTTTTACCAACTTTAGAGCTCAAAAATTAATGCTTAGGTAAAGTTTTTGCTTCTTTGAGCTTAAAATACTTCAATTTTGTAGGAAGTTTCAGTAATGGCCTGCAGGGTCAACCGTTTTACAGGTTTTTTATGTAGTATTCTTTTTTTGATTTTTTTTTTATTTTTTTATTTTTAATTGTTTTTTCGTAATTGTTCGAACATAAATATTGATTGTTCGTTTCTTATTAGTTTAATTAAAAATAATTAAATAATTTTTCATCCTTAAGTTGCCCTCTCTAATAATATGTATTGCTTTGCGAATTTGCCTATGCTTCCTACTTCATCCGCAAGCTGTGAGCCAAGCTGTGTTTAGCGAATCAAACTTATTGAAAATTTAAAAATAACGCTTTCCGAGTCTCGCAAACTTAATGATTGAAAATCAAATTGCATATGAAATAAATTATGACAAGGCTATAAATATTTGCGAATAAAAAGCTCGACGAGTAAAATTGTAATTCCAGTTCACAGTAAAATAATATAATTGATTTTAGTTTTATCTATACATAATACAATAGTGGAAAAAATGTAATGTGTGAATCCCGTTACCTAATAATTCGTTATAATGTTCGGACAAAATAACCTTTGCATTAGTATAGTCAGTTGAGACTGTTAAATTTTGAGTTGCCCTGAACACATCCATAAATAGCATAGATACAATTTACGTATGGCATCCGTTTGTCGATGTCATAGCGTAAAATTCTTTCACCTGGCTTTTCTGTCAAAATGAAATTCAGCTAAGTTTTGTCTAAAATATTTAAAACTTTCAAAAATAGATAATGGGTATAGTTTCGCCTAAATTTAGTCTGAAAACTTCAAAGACGGCACTGCAAGATGTGTGCCGTATAAATTTCAAATAATCGCAAGAGTTTACTATTTTATCAAAAATGTGATATTTCTTCATACACATATTCAACACCTATCTGAACATATGTATACTTGGGAAAGGAAAAAGGGACGTTAAAGATCGCCCAGAACGAGAACCTCCAATTATACCGAGCACGATTTGAGAGATATTGGAGAGAGATTGGAGAAAGATTTGCTGATTCCCGGTATGAACTCACTTTTTTTATGTGACAATTTTGGTGAAGCAGTGTATGACTATGAACTTTAAACTCTCTTATTATAATTCTAGTTCGTAACCTATTATAAAATGCAAATCTAACTTAGAGACCAATATATACCATCCATCCAAGTCAGCCTTACTCATTTTATCTCCTGCCTTATTGTACGATTTTGCTTTTCAGATCCTGAACTTATTTTTTTTTTTGATAAGTGATTACCTCATCAGCCTGCCTCGAGATTAAAAGTTCCAACCTCCCTTTGCTATCTGACTATATGGAGGGAGTCTGTGTGACGCATCTAGGTGTGGCGCTCGTTACACATAAATAACACCTAGAATCCACCAGGTACCAAACCATCATACCTGTTATACAGACCATTATTACCTTCCTTATATAAATACATTGACACCTCGTCCAGGCATAATAACACAACCATTATTAATTTATATTTTTAATACATTTGGCGATTTCATAATAAATATTTTTAATACAATTTGGCTTCGCTTTCTAATAAATATTTTTAATACAAAATTAAGGTACCTATAAAAAAATCCAAATTTTTGGAATTTAAAAAAAAACAGCATTTTAAAGCTTAAAGTTTCTAGTTTTGGGACCTTATGATGAAAAAATTATTAAATAATGTGTATCGTTCAACCTAAGAAATACCAAAAAAATCTTTTTGGAAAATTTATCAGTTGTTTGTTTAGTTCTATAAACTTGGGGAAAAAAATCAACTTAACTGCTATAAGGATCGAATAACTTGTTAATTCAAATTTTTTCAACCATTTTTTAATGAGATATCGAACTATGCATGGAAAATGAGCTTTTTGTCTTTAACTATCACTACCTCAGCAACCAAAGATTGCTTAAAAATTTAAAGCAATTTTTGTAATCTTGAATAAATTTTCCACAAAAACCATTGATAATTTAAAAAAAAAATAATTCTCAAAAAGTTAAAAAAACGGGCTAATAGCAGTTTTTCGGATAATGAGGTGCTAAGTTGAAAGTATCGAGAAAATGATTATTATTATTAAATGTGCTTTTTACAGTTTTAAATTTCTACAAAAACCCCACAAAGTTTCAATTTAATCCATTAAGTAAAAATAAATCAAGGCAGGTGGGGGTGGCATTAATCAGATTTTGCCCCACCTAAAAAAACTGTAGATCTGGGGCTGAGCTCACTTCCCCTAAGCTTAGTAGACATGAAAAGTTGAATGTAAAATTGATAAGTTTTTGCTATATAGTCAAATAATTACACCGAGTTTCATAGCAGTGCTTAATTCAAAGAAATACATCTACAGTTTATATCGAAATTAAAACAATCACACTGGGGAAGTGAGGATGTAGATTCTTTAAACAAAAGTTAACATTCAAGACAAGAGGAGTGATCACTGCTACTTATGACCAGCCACAATACCAGGGGTCTTGCCGGTGAGGTGCTCACTTTTTACGAATGAATAAGATTTGTCCTTGAAGGCTCCCAAGTAATATTGGTTAAGATACAAACCCACAGAGCAAGTGTGAGAGGCAAAAAAAGCCTTGAAAATTGCACTGTAGTAGCCTTGCAGACATCAATATGATGAGGTGGAATTCTGAATTTTGACAATGTCCAATAATGGAATTCAGAGGGTGAACTTAAAACAAACATCTTAAGTTCACCCTCTGAATTCCACAGATTATTTCCAATTTCCAATGGTATTAAGAATAACAAATCTTACCAATTGCCCTGTGTGTGAACTGCTGAAACCCAGTCATCATGCATCAGGCAATCCTGAGGACGAGGTGCTGGAAATCTTTCCAAATATTCAATTTCAAGGGTATCTTCTGTTGATAGATTTTTTTCCTGTAAATGTTCGGAAAGGGAGGTGCATAGCAGCTCGCCACATACCAAAAAATCAAATTCTACGGTCTTTTCGTCCGGTTTTGTTTCCTTTAATATTGCATTGACAAATGTATTCAAGTCTGACGTTTGAACATTACTTTGAATAGCATAAGGAGTATCAGATACGGCATATCTGTAAAACATACTTGTATTATTAATAGTCGTCCAAATGGACAAAATTTAAGGATAGTGTTAAAGCACGTGTATTTGTATACAATACATACTGTTCTTGTTTTGTTACAAATCTGATTTGCAGCTGAGCTTCAGAGGAATTAGCCATGTTAACAACAGATAGTTTTTAAAACATATAGTTGAATTCTAAAGGTAGGTAATTAATGAAAAGTTTTAGCATATAGTTTTTCGACAACTGCACTAAAAAAACATCATAGACCACAATTCACAATTCACATTTCACATTTTCAAAGAATATAATACTCTCTACGAGAGCACATTTTATACATAAATATTAAATAATCTGTGGATCACATCTTCTTCTTCTTCATTATACGAATGGCAATTATCAGAGAATTCTGCCAGTGTCGAGTAAACTTAGGAAGTCACACGTGTTAACCATTTCTTGAAATGGAATAAAGGAGGCTTCTTTTTGGATTGTAAGCCTACAATAAGTTTATATCTAAGTAAGTTTAACAAAAACAACACAAAAATATATGGTAAAACAAAAACAACAAAAATCTACATACTACAACCCACGAAATAAAGAAAACAACGGAATTGGCAAGTACAAACATTTGTATCAGGACCTCGATCGCCACACTCACACATAAAATAAGCATTATTGCATATAAACTACTAATGCAAACATTGTTTCATTGGTCGTTTTCATTTTAAGCAACAATAATTCGAAACACACAAACAGAACATTTAAAAATATACCAAACTGCGTTACAATAAATTTTATTTTGCTACAAAAAAAAGAGTATTTACGTCCTTTTGTAGTCTATTCAAAATAGACTCATCTACTTGTACAATAGTGAAACTTAAGATCGTAATAGTTTCGCTATTCTACAATAGATGGCAGCATTGATTTTTCCGTAGTTTTCAGTTGATCATATTTGAGTAGAGAACTTTCTAGAACGATATACGTAATGACTGTCACTAAGTATATCTTTCTAGAAAAATTAGGTCAACCTAAAATGAACTTTATATGTAAGGTGTACGGCTGATTTTAGCTTGACTTTCTATTATATCATTAGAGATTATATTAAATCAGGAATTTAATTAAAATAAAATGAAAATTGTATTTTCGAATGATATGAAATATCTCCATTTTTAATCATCTGTATTCTACTATCATTTCTGCATTCAAGGATGGCACAATACGGAATAATTCAGTGTATAATAGATTTTCGCACGACGACTATCTCCTAATGATATGGTAAGTATCACTAAGGCAATTTAGAGTAAAAGCGCATAATAGTGACGCACGCGGCACGCCCACTCTTCACTTCCCCTTGTTTTCTTTATTTCGTGCTACAACCTAATGTTGTTAAAATCAACAAAGTTAAGTAACAATTTAGCAAAGGACTAAATACAAGTGACAATAAATATTTTAGGTTGACAGGACGAGGAAGGTCATCCGGAAGAGAATCATGAAGTGAAGAAGTTGTATTAGGGCAACTGTAAAATATATGATCAACTGATCCTTCATCTAACCCACATTCACAGACAGAAGTGTCCTTAGTCCTAAGTTTGTGTAAAAAAAAAAATAGGAGAACAAACATGTCAAAGTCTTAATCTACAAAGAATAGATGTAGCATGCTTTGTGGCTGGACGATATTTGAAGAACCAAGGTTTTGAGGGAATTGATTCTTGAACGAAAGCATAATATTTGCCTTTCACTATCTTAGATTGCTGCCATAACCTTTCCCAAGAGGACTGGAGATCATTTGCTGCAAGGGGAAGTAAATCATAGTAGAAACATTAGGTGTAAGTAAAGGATCAATAGAGGCAAGCTTCTTTGGCGAGGGAATCAGCAGTCTCATTCCCGAGAATGCCATTATGACTTGGGATCCATACCAATTTGACATCAATATTGTTAAAAGAGCATTTATAAAGTGCTTTTTTAATATCCAAAATGATAGGAATGTTTGTCTTAGATTTGAATTGATTGGATAGAATTGCTTCTTTTCCTTTTGACAGACCTTTTTGAATCAGTAAAAAATAATGATTTATTCAGATTATGAGATTCAATAAAATTTACAGCTTCTAGTATAGCTATGGCTTCAGCTGTAAAGATTTAAGAATACAAGGAAGACTTGACACTCAAAATAACTCTAAATTTAGGCATCCATACCGCGGATCGTACATTATTTTCAGGAGACTTGGATGCATCGGTATAAAAAAGATTCTAGTTTTTCCAATTTTCACTAACAATTTGATTGAATTTAAAGTTAGCTAGAGTATCATCCTTTTGGAAACCAAAATTAAAAATAATTTCGGGCTTAAAAGTTAAAGCTTCAAACGGAATAGGAAAAATAGGATTAGCAAAAGATTTGTGTAAAGCACAATTAATTGAAAATATTTTAGAAAAAATTTTTAAGACACAAGGGACATTTTTATTAGCCCAGTAACCACGTGATTTATCTATATTTAAAATATCCAAAAGTCTTGAAATTAAAGGATGATTGGATAAACGAATGACTTTGAATATAAACCTGTCGGATAGATATTGTCTACGTAATGAAAGAGGAGGTTCTTTGCATTCTATTTGTAGGCCGTTGATGAGAGAAGACCTCATAGCCCCAACAATAATTCTCAAACATTTGTATTGTATTTTATTCCAAGTATCTAAATAATGTTTATTACAGCGTTGCAGAAAAACGAACCGTAATCGAAATAACTGCGAATAAGAGCATTATATAATAGTTTTTGTGTATATAGATGAGCACTCCACCAACTCCGGAGAGAGAGCGGAGGATATTCCCCGTGTTGGTCCCGGGCTCCTTTGAAGAATAGGCCAACTGCCGTTCTGTCAGGCAGGTCGTAAAAGGCGACCTAGTGGCTATGCGCGTCACAACCATCTTGCCTACTAGGTGGAAGAGTTCTGCATCGGCTCGACCGGGTCTGGTACCACCGCCTTACCTATTCCTGCCACAATAGCGCCAGTGCTAGTCACTGTCATGTTCCGGTTTGGAGGGTAAGGTAGCCGGTAAACTTATGCATGTGGCATTAGACCTCGCCACAAGATAGCAACGCACCATTAACATCTTTGGTGTCCATAGGCGATGGTTGACTCTTTCCACCAGAAGACCCATCTGCTTGTTTGCTATCTTAGGATATAAAAAAATAAATAAAAAATATATATTGACATTTTTCTCACATTTATGACTTATGTATGAAAAGTGAGGAATTCCTGTTAATTTTGAATCCAGTATAATTCCTTAAAAAATTTACTTCAATTTTATTTGGGATAGTTTCATCCGATGAAGTTATATTAACGGGAGGTAAGAGCTTTTTTCTTGAGGAAACGACAGTACAGCTTTTACTTACTGATAATGAAAAACTATGGTCGTGGAGCGAACTGTCAAGATGAGAAGTTACATTATTTATACGATTACATGCAAGAGAAAGGTGTTTTGATGAGAAATAAAGGGCTAGATCGTCTTCATATTGTAAAATATTACAAAAAGGGCTGACAGAAAGTTCAAGATTAGCTGTATAAATATTATATAATATTGGACTAAGTACGGAGCCTTGCGGTAAGCCCCTCAAAATAAGTCTAGGACGAAGGAACTCACCTTGAATCTTAACAACAATAGTTCTGCAGATAAGAGAATTATTGATAAAAGAGACAATCCTATCAGGAATATCTAATTGTTGTAACTTTTGTTTAAAGAGAGGGATGCTCACATTATCATATACAGATGATACATCTAGGAAGACCCCTACAACTGACTCTTGTTTAGTAAAAGCCAGTCTTATATCTGTGATAAAAGTAGCTAGACTGTCAAGGGTACTAAACCCTTTACGAAATACGAATTGGCTCTTAACAAGTAAACTACGATTTTCAACAATCCATTCAAGTCATGTTTAAATAAGATGCTCATGTGTAAATAAATCATGTTTAAATAAATAAGATGTTTAAATAATAAGCCATGGGCAACAGCTAGTATAACATAAATTCATCAATCCAACAAATACATTATTATATTATGAGCAAGTATATGTATACATATTACATTGACTTAAGTATATTCCTAACCCAACCATTACCACCTTTGGTGTCTATAGGCGACAGCATTTTTTACCATCAGGAAACCCCTCTACTTGTTTGCCGTCCTTTACTATAACAAACAAAATAAATAAACAGACTAAATACAAAAAACATTTTATATTATTTTGTATATTTAATAATATTATATTTTAATATTGTATTTATTTAATAATATTATATTTATTATATATTATTATTAAATAAATACCAGTACAATGTTACCAATGTGAACGCATCTTTGTGAGAAATGTGAGAAACTTTTTTGATTTTTGTGAGAAACGTAAGAAATGTTTTTCACCGGAGTCCCGTGAGAAATGTACATTTGTTTTGTCTCAAACCCATAATTCAGTAGTAGTAGTAATAGGACAATAGTATCGTCACAATTATCTTAGTGTATGATAGTATCCTACTACTACTGCTACTGAAACAGAGTCTCAGTAATAGGGTCCCGTTTTATATCCCTTTGAGTATGGATCCCTAAAAACCTATTTTGAGTAAGATAATGTCAAAGTGGACTTTATTACGAAATCAATAAGCTTCAAAGTTAGTTTTATAGGTAAGTGTATGCTATTTGTAGTAAAATACAAAACCATAGAACGATAATATTCGCCTGATATAGTACCGCACCGAGTATATAATCCACCATGTTTAGTTGCGTAGGTATGCACGTTTGTTTCGTAGGTATGGCAGTTCCATAGGTTTCCTTATTCAGAGGTCAACACAAAGTTTTGTGAGTTGTTATCACATTACTACTATGAATGATGCTGGGGCCGCACTTGCGTCTACCATCCTGAGTTCATACACAAATGTATATATGCGCGCTAATGCACACGCAGTCTGGACTGTATGTGATTAATGGTGTGACTGATTTATTAGTATTCGCTAAGATATTAGTATTATTGAAAGGATTCGTGGATTAGTAATCCGGCGAACTGTAATATGCTAATATTTCATATTCGCCTAATATCTGTAACGAGTATCCAAAATGAATCGGATAATATCATTCGATCTTCGGAATAGTTCGGATTCACTAGATTGGCGCCCGTTCGGATTCGTGAAAATATTAAAATATTTTCACGATACGCCGCGTCGTACGTACGAATGAGACAGACGTATTTCCTGCAGTATGCTGTTGTTTTAAGGTCCAAATCACAGTGAAATATTAGTTAAGATATTTTCCTGCCGTATCAGTATCAGATCTTATTACTGTTACTTTAAAGTCCAAATTACAGTGAAATATTAGTTAGTACTGACATATTAGTTAAGACATTATAATATTTGAAAGTGAATATATTAGTATCACCTAATCTTGAGAAATATCGGTATTAACCCCTCTCTATATGTCTAATAGCCAGTCACATTTGCATTTATCGTGTCATTGCATGAAGCTTTGTGACGACAGATGCAAGTGCGGCCCCAGCATAAAGCTAAGAGTTTATTTTTTCAGATGGGTAACAATTTTTTATTCACCATGACAACAATTTTACATATCATATGGTAGGCATTTAATGAAGATGATTTTTTGTGAGGTTATATGTCAATTTCATGTGCTCATGGTCAATATTTACAATTTTTATAAATCGATGAAATATTAATAACTATAGGTTTAATTAAGTGTGTATTTGATAGGTAAATTATGCTAATTTGTGTAATAAAATCCGTGAAGTTGCAATCGAAATAATGGTGGTTAAAACATCCAATGAAGATAATTTCTCCCCTAGATATACTTTAAAAAGGAAAGCTGGAAGAAGTATAATTGAACACCGACCAATTTTTTCTTCTGATGGAGAGTATGTACAAGAATTTAATACATTTTACATGCAATAAAAAAAATTTTATATTTAAACTTCTGACTAAATATACTTTCATTTGCAGATCAGTAGTTGTTATAGTAGAAAACTTTGTCCGTGTTTATAGCATTAAAACTGGGGATTACTCTCGCACTCTCGAAACAGAAAGTGTAGTAAATGAATTGATTGCGATTGAGTTTCCTGAAAACGAAGATTATAATTTATGCAGTTGTTCAGATGATGGTCATATTATTACCTGGACCTGGGAGAATGGTGCAGTCCTCAGAGAAACTGTATGTAACATTTATTCATATTTAAATATTGCCATGAATATTGTGCTGAAAGTAACCTGGCCGATTTAATGAAATCTTAAAGTTAACAGGGCTTCAATATCTTTGGAAAAAATATGCCCATATTTAAATGGTAGGAAATATCAGGTGTATTTATTATAAATCTTTTACCAATGGATGAAACCTTAATCTTATGATAAATATGGGCTGCTTCTGTTAACCATTTGAATGTCGAAGAAGACATCAGTCATTGTCTTAAACCTATGTGCCTTCTCATGGTATCGAACTTAGTATAATGATCCTACAATTTGTTATTGTTGTAGTTATTGGTGCACAATAAAGTGTACTATCACCTCCCCGTATGTGATAGTGATTCATTCATACATTACTCAATGGCATATCCATACTGAGATCACGTCAAGTATACATGGCAAACTGAACTATCTATTCTGATCTATGATAATGATATAATTTGTTATTATAAATTGTATCACCAGAAAAAAGACAAAAGTAAGGCTGAATGTTAATGCTTAAGTTTTGTCTGCATTTACTTAGATCCAAAAACAAATAAACAAAAATAGGAGATTTTCATCATTCACTCACAAATCAAGGTTCAAAAATGCGTTGTAGGTTTATTTTGTATTTATAAGAAAGAGGAAGACAAATAAGTACTCAGCTAAATCAACTACTTGTACCTTACAATAAATAAATATTGTTTATTACAGAAACTTCAAATCGCCAATGATGTCAAAGTGTTAACTTTCAATTTGGTAGACAGTAATGAGTGTTTTATAACAACCGTAGACTCCACAAGGCAATCAATACAATTGGGTACTTATTCTGTAAAAACTGGAGAAATTGTGCGTGAATACCCAGAGAGCAGACCTAGATATTTTGATATTATCAGAGTCTCAATAGGATGGTGTAATGGTGACAAATATGCTGCAATTACAAATGGATCTAAATTTCTGTATATTCAAAACCTAGTCCAGCCACATATTTATAATCAGTAAGTTTGTTAAAGTTTTATATAAATATATTTATATCCAACTTACAACAACTATAATTTATTTATTACTAGCTGACCCGGCAAACATTGTTTTGCCTTACATATTAGGAATCCATAGCTGACAAACAATGTGACACGTAATTTATATAAGACTACGGGATTGTCCTTCCACGCAGGCCAAATGGCATTAAACTTTATATGGTGGTTGAGTATTCTTAAATTTTCTTATTTTCCGCGCAATTTTCTTAATATTTTCTTTTATAAGAACCTTCTCCTTACAATTACAAACACAACAAAAAAAAATTACCGAAATTGGTCCAGCCATTCAGGCGTGATGTCGTGACCAAGGAAAATAGGGATTGATTTTTATATAGATAGATATGTAATCATAAGTAATATATGATTTCATTGTGTTTTACATTTTTGTACATTTTTCTATGTATATTTTTTTTTATTATCAATAGGTAAGCACTTGACCTCGATCTCGCCTGATGGTAAGCTAAGATGGAACATGCTTCCCTAGAAGGTACCTGTTCATTCTCTTGAAAATCCCCAGATTGTACTTGTCGGGAAATACAGACTCAGGAAGCATGTTCCAGTCCTTGCGGTTCAAATGCAGAATGTTGAGTCGAACCACTTTGTCCGGGTACGTGGAATGTCCACCATATGGTGATGCCTAGAATCTGTGCGCCTCGACGATCGATAGAAAAATGGGGATGGCAGAATTAAGTTGTGCAATTCTGTGTTAAAAAAAGTTGTGGAATTAAGTCGTGCATTATATGATAAATGAAGTTTTGTATAAAGTAATAGATTAAAAAACCTATACGTTTTCATTACAGATAGTATAGTTTTAGCATGTAATAATATTTTATTTTTGCTTACAAGGATTGATAAACATATTATGCATAGTAGTGGTTAAGAATAAGAATAAGAATTGCTTTTTTTACCATATACACTATACAAATACAAATACAGTAAATAACAAAAGCAAACTAAAAATACAACAAAAAAAAAACACAATGCCTACAAATACATTAATCAAACAAAAAAACATAAAAACACATTGAAAGACAAATAATTACAAATTATACTTTACATTACAGAATAATTACATGCATGAAAAAAAAGAGAAAAATTAACATGAGATTGAGTAATGTTTCTGTATAGCATTATGATGGTAAAATGGTAAGCCACTCAGCAAACACGTAGGGTGATAGGTATTATCAACCCTACAGCTGATTTTCTGGGCTACCTTTGACTAACTGTCACTTGAGAAGGCTATCCAAAGCTTATATCGACAAAACAATAAAATACATACAGTAATACCCCGGACTTACGCTATAGGTGGGACCGAGCGCTATCCGCGTAAGTCGAATTCGCGTAAGTCGGGGTACAATTTTGCATATACCTATAAAGTCATACAAAGTATGTTTAATTGGGACCGGAGACTATAATTTAGGAAATATAAAACAATAATTTAGGAAATAAATTTTAATTTAATTCTAGATAATATGACAAACTATATTAATAAAATGTATAAACACAATCAGAAGTTATTTTGATGTAGAAGGTTAAATCGCGAAGAAAATTAAATCGCGTAACTCCGAATTCGCGTAAGTCGAGGTAGCGTAAGTCGGGGTATTACTGTATATAAATAGAATTAGTTTAATATAAATAACAGAAGTATATATAAAGGATAAAAAAAGAAAAAATAAAAAAAATGATAATTCGTCCAAATTTCGCAAATCACATAGGTACTAGGTATAAAAACAAAAATAGGTAATGTTATAATTGTATATAAAAAAAAAGTAATATAGTAACACTGCCTGACCTCGATAGTTATAGGTATCTATCATTAGAATATTCTTCTTCTTCTTCTCGTGGGCGGGTCTCCGCAACTCGACAACTAGCGCCTTTTTTGCGTGTGGTTAGGATGGTTCTACTCTTGCCATCCCAACTCCTCAGGAAGCCCAGCAACCCCTTGATGTGGGAGAAAGCTTCGGGGAGCGACCTCGGAGATCTGAGATACTTGACCCGGTAATTCGCCACGCCTTCACAATCAATGATGATGTGGGCAGCCGTTTCTTCTGTCTGCATGCAAGCTCTGCACGGAGGACTGTCTGTAACACCCATGTTAAACATGTGTTTGTTAAAAGGACCGTGCCCTGTAATCATTAGAATATACATTTAAGGAAACATTAAGCAAAATTAGTTATACTTTTGTATGTTTAATAAAAATGATTTTAACTTAAATTTAAAACATAGTGACGATTGTAAATTACAAAGAGGGGGAGGAAGATCATTCCAACATTTGGTAGCGTTGAAGCGAAAACTGCCCCTAAAAGCTGCAGTGTTGTACAAAGGCGTACTTAATTTAAATAAAGAAGCCCTCGTCAAATGAGATGTGTTGAGATCCGAAATCCACCGAAGCTTGCTGTAAAGATAAAGTGGAATTCTATATTTTAATAAATTAAACAAAAATGTGGCAAAATGCAAATGTCGACGATAATCCGATTTTAAAATCGAGGAGTCGTTTAAAAATGGTGTTACGTGAGCTCGAGAGGGGATGTCAAAACAGTAACGCGCACATGCATTTTGTACCCTTTGTATGAGCTTTTGAGTTCTCTTAAGTAGCCGAGGTCTTGTAACGATATCAGCGTAATTAAATTTGGATAAAACCAAGGACTCACACAGACAAATTTGAACGTCCGTGGTTATAGAGTCATGAATACGATACAGAACCTTAAGTCTATAAAAACACCCACGAACTACATTTGAGGTATGTTTTTCGAAGCATAGGTTCTTGTCCATAACAACACCCAGATTTCGAACGAGAAAAATTTTTAGGCTATTTGGCTCGAATCATGATGTCCTAGGCTCCCAGGCAGACCAGTGGGAGGTTTTGAAGTTCTTTCAAGGTTATTTCAATGGGTCCTACATAAGTTGTTGTGACTTAAAAAATACGATTTTTGTTTTACTTATGAAGATGACTCCACTTATATAGAATTTTTAAAAAAACAAAGAATAAAACTGAAATTTCTATTAAAAAATCCAACTTCTAATAGAAATTTCATTTTCATTCTTCACTAGCTGTTGCCAGCAACTTCGTCCGCGCGGACTTCGTTTACTCCGCGCAGCAACTCCCTGTAGGTGATAGTGTGATAATATGTAGCCTATATGTTGACCTGACCTGTTAGTAATATTCATGAAAAATTTGAAGTAAATCCACGCAGTACTTTTTGAGTTTACCCTGGACATACATACAGACAGACAAACAGACAAACAGACAAAAATTCTAAAAACTATATTTTTGGCTTCGATATTGATCATGCCCCAAGTATTCTTTTAAAAAAATATTCAATGTACAGTTTTGACTTTTCTACGATTTTATTATATATATAGATATTATTAAAAGGTCTATAAAAGTGGATTCATTTTCATAAGAAAACAGAAATCGAATTTTTTTCCTTATGATAACTTATGTAGCATAGTAGGTCCCGTCGATTTGCTGAAATCTAATATCTTAGTAGTAAAAGTCTAGTGGTGGAACACTTTCGTGCCTCGAATGAGCAAATAATTATTATTGTATTTTCCTAAACTTGTTCTTTATTCCATTTGAAAAACTTTTTTGTTGTTAAAAAATATTCTTATCTTAATCAAAAGTTAAACTAATATTTTTGATGTTACAATTTTACAGAATTGTCAGTTCCAATAAATTTCGGATATTAAATGTAGCTGCTCATCCTAAAGAGAGTGCAGTGGCAATAACAGATACATTGGGACGTTTAACTATAATAAGAGGTAACCTTTACGAAAAGAAAACAGCCATAGAGGTTTTACATTGGCATTTCTTACCACTTCTGGCTGTTGCTTTCTCTGTCCAAGGTAAGATGGTTATATTCTTCTTTTTTGCATATAACTAAAGTAGGTTGACTGGTAAAATACTGTACGTATTAAAGGACACTAGCAATCGCCTGTGGCCGAAATTTGACCATAGACTAAACAATACAATCTCTTAAGTCTTTACCTGACTTTAAAAGAAGTATGTATGTGTGTATAAAATATCATGTATGTCACATGAGTGTTGTGTGTGTAATGTTTATCTTTATTAATTTATTGTACTACTAATGTATTTAAAAACATTAGGTTTATGCTGTTATGCAGTCTTCGGCAATATAAACTTTAACTGTGCCATATTTCATAATCCACCATATGTGCAATTTTCTTAAATAGGGGTCCATGGTTTTTCTTTCTTCCTTAATGTATAGATTGTAGTTAATGGTCATAATAGAATCAATAACAATGTAATTAAAAGAGAATATTGCTTAATTAAATAGTAAACCTCTACAAAATTAGACTAGTAATATTCAAAAAGTATTGTTGGCATGCTAACAAGTATAGTTACCAGTTCTACAAATCAATGTTAGTAAATAATATACTTTTATATCTATACATCTATATAAATTTGAGATGTGTCCATACATATACATTTTTATGGGTAATAAGTCCATAGTGTACGTACCTATTTCTTTTAACATAATACCCCACCAACCACACAGCCTGGTAGGTGTCTATACCTAATATTTGATTTTCGGTATTGAATGCATTCTGGCAACAAGCTGAGCTAAGGAGAAGTGGGGTTGCAAGGCCGTGATTGGTAGCTCAAGGCCACAGTGAAAGATAGTGGTGTACAGAGGATCTGATTAGTCGACAATGATTATTTCCATGTGGACATTTACATCGGAACTATAAGTCAGATGTGTTGACAGAAGCCCTTCGCCTGTTATTGGGTGTCTATGGACTGTGTGGTCAGTGTGGTACCCCGATCGTGTACTGAACACCCTCCTTCAGTACAAAGTCTTTTACCAGTCAACTTGTACAAATAACCAAAAGATTCTTCTAATTGTAAGAAATAACCACAGCTTAAAAACATTTGATAATAATGAATCATTGCTATACTGTTTCTGTTAACTCCAGATGCAAAAAGGGTGCTATAAGTTTGACCGTTATTTATATGTGTCTATCTGTGGAACTGTAGATCTTCAACCGGTGAACTGTTTTTTAATTGAAAACTGTTTTTTAGCAGTGGTTCTTAGCCATGTTTTATTAAAAATCAGTTCTGCCGTTTCAAGGTAAACGGTTTTAGCTTTTAAAGCAAATAATTGATCAATTAATATACATATTGCTATAGAAATTTAAAAAATTACTTTGCTAATTTAAGGTAACTTTTAGGAAATTATATTGTATCTGGTGGAATGGAGAAGGTGTTAGTTAAATGGACTATGGGAAACTTAGCATATAAAGCACAAGAGAAACAGTTTATTCCTCGTCTTCCAGGCTTTGTAAAATTTATATCTGTCAACAATGCTCATATTGCTATTACACTTTCAAACAATTGTAAGTATCAAAAAAAATATTAAATTGCTTATCATATTAATATACTCCTATAATTACTTACCATATTAATATATATCAGTTAGGTGTATACTTTTATACCCCTTATTATATTATTTTTTAAGCACGATTTTCCAATTAGTAAAAGTAATGTCTGGATGATTGGGATGTTTTATTCTATACAAATATTTTACAGTGTGCTCCAGAATGCCTATAAGAAACCGGGGCGTGGCGGTCATACGCATTGAGTAGCTGATGTAAAAATATTTAAAAAAATCTAAGTCGAATTTTTTTTGTTTATTACAAAATTAAAAAAACGGTATTAAATTTTATTAATGGACATGAATAAGTGGATCTTTGCAATGACGACGCCATTCGATAAATTAGGGTTTCTAATACTGATAACATTTAATAACGTTTTTTTTTTAAATTTTGTATTACACAAAAAAAAATTTTCGACTTAGATTTTTAAAGTATTTTTACATCAGCTACTCAATGCGTATTACCGCCACGCCCTGGCTTCTTATAGGCATTCTGGGGCACACCGTATAGACGAAAGATTTAATGGCTTTGTTATGGACAACATGAAATAGCTAGTTTTGCTATTAAACACTTCCTTTATTGATAAATTGATTTTAGTAAGGCTTTTTCTAGTTGATGAACTTTTTTTGGTAGACAATCCGATTAATTCACTGGGAATCTTCATTTTAAATATGGGGACTAAAAGTAAAATATACAGTTTAAACCATGTTTTGAGTATTTGCATGTTTAATACAAGTTCCATGTTGAAACAGCTGGCGCTCCGTGCTTATTGAGGTCTCTGAAATCAACATTTGAATATAGAATGCATAAATTAGACTACTAAATACATCCTTTTCTAATACGTATTTTAATATTACTGCTACGCCCATTGATATACTATATCTATTTCCATTTTAAGATTTCTTTATTTTCTCAATGAAAGTTCTAATTTTAAAGTTGTAGTGCTGTAACTAAGTAAGTAATGATATCGATCGCACATATTTATTATATTTTGAACAAAGACAAATATAAGAAAAACATTCAAATACATTTTTTCGAGGTGGGAACACTCAATGGCCCAGTGCCACCTTGTGTTTGTTTTAATCTGACATTCGCAACAACACGGTCGTGCTAGCCACTACATTTCTGTTTGCTGAGTTTTTTTCACATTATCCATACATTACGTTGCGTATTTTGTGTTCCTCCGTGTTGATTGCTGCCCAGCTGTCAAATATCAAAATGCCGAAAGGATCTTTTCTAAAAAGGCAGGCGAGAGAACTGGTGATCAAGGTTCGTAATTACTTTGAAGCAGAGTATCAAAATGGTGGCCCGCTTTTACCACTGTCGCTAGTGCGGAGCGTGTTGCGGCCGCATTGGAATTAGTGGACCTACTGTTTCAAAAATTACTACAGAAGCTTACGGTACAAGCGGCATGCAGGAAAACAAGCTCCGTACGCCGCCGATGAGAAAACGCCAACCACGTCGTGTGACATCGGTTGACAACTTCGACGCTTATGCTATTCGCCGTCATATATATGACTATTAATAATAATAATAATACTTTATTTTCAGATAAAACATCCATAGCTTTGTTAGTAGTAATTATTTATAAATTTAATGTCTATGGTAGTACTTATTTAAATAATTTAATTATATCCACTGAAAGTTTTATTATTATATATTACTTGCGCAAAGAAATTCCAACACTTAAAATTGTTGTTTCTTTACGTGAATTTTCGCCGTGTTGGTCCCGGCCTCCTTTGAAGAATAGGCCAACTGCCGTTCTGCCAGGCAGGTCGTAAAAGGCGACCGATTGGCTATCGAGTCACTACCATCGTGGCTTCTAGGTGGTAGAGTTCTGCATTGTCTCGCCCGGGTCTGGTACCACCGCCTTACCTATTCCTGCCGCAATAGCATCAGTGCTTGTCGCTGTCGTATTCCAGTTTGGAGGGTAAGGTAGCCGGTAAACTTATGCATGTGGCATTAGACCTCGCCACAAGATAGCAACGCACCATTAACATCTTTGGTGTCTATAGGCGATGGTTGACTCTTTCCATCAGGAGACCCATCTGCTTGTTTGCTATCTTATAATATAAAAAAAAATGTGGTTTGTTTCATGGCCAAAAATCGTCATTAGGCTTGGTTTTGAAAAAAATTGGATTTTCTTATAAAAAATCGGACAAAGGTAAAATATTGATGGAGCGTCACGATATTGCTATGGCTCACTGCGAATTTGAACGAAGCTAAAATGATATCTGTTTGGTCAAATGTTATTTTTACGAGTAACAGACAAGTTTGTCTTGTAAAAAAACTTGTTTGTTATCGTGTTATATTTATCGATATAGCTCCTATAGTAATCATTATGTGTAGCACATGCTACACATAATAAATACATAGCACCCGTCCATGAAGTACAGTATTATTTGTAAGACATTTTAACGTAAACAACACAAAATTACATGGGTGTCGATCTGTCATCGAGAAAATAAATAAATGGAAATAGTATAGTAGTAAAAAACAGATAGGCTACTAACAACTAAACTAGTTTCAACTAATAAGGAAATCGGCGCTTACAAAACAACTAAACTAGTTTCAACTAATAAGGCAATCGGCGCTTACAAGTAGCCCGCACCGCGAAAAACGGACGCGTACTACTGAAAAGATGTCAAAATTACACATTAAAGAAATAGATAAGAAGTGCAATTGAGCTAGCACATCTAATCTCAAGCGTGAAAAAGTGATAAAAATCTGTCACTTAACTCTATAGAGAACAAATACACGTAAATGTAAAAGAAAACAGTTCTGGCAACTAGAAGCGGTTAGCTGAGGTATGAGGTATTCTACGATCCCGATCGGTATATTCGGTATATCGGTGCATTATGATGCCATCGTATATTTTATCGATATCGACAAAAATATACTTTGGTTCCGGGTTTTTTAAAAAACCATAAATAAATAGACATTCAGTTTAAATTTAAAAGACGAAATACCTTTCTGAAATTTTCTCGTGTAAATGTTCCTCGGTTGTGAGGATTTTCCTCAGTTAAAGTAACTTATGTCATATGTACTTACGTAAAAAATAAAATGCATGATTTGACTCAACTCTTTTGTCAAGTTTTATCGAAATTGTTTCCTCGTGTTAGGATTATCTGCCATTCTGACAGGCTGTTGGTAAATGGCGAACGATTGGCTTATACGTGACAACGCCATGACTACTAGGAGATAGATTACCGCGACGTCTTGCCCGAGTCTGGTACCATCACTTTACCTATTCCTGCCACATTAGCGACAATGCTTGTCATTGTCGTGTTCCAGTTTGGAAGATAAGGTAGCCGGTAGATTTATGTATGTGGGATTGCCATTCCACCACTCGGATAGCAACGTGCCATTGACATCTTTGATGTCTCTAGGTGAAGGTTTCTCTTACGATTTGGAGAGCCATCTGCTTGTATGCTATCTAATGATGTATAAAAAAGGCAAACAGACCTTTAATTTCTTATGTATATGTTGGTGACTGGTAGATTGGAATATAAAAAATGGTTTCCACGTTTAAGACATTTAGGGTTATCTTTATGTAGGGCTTTATTTTAAATGAATGAATTTTGTGTATACTAGCTGTAACGTGCAGTCCGCTGCATTATGACAGTTTTTGGTTAATCCCGCGGGAACAACTCATTTTTCCAGGATAAAAAGTAACCATTGTGCTATTCTAGGTCATCATATACCTGTGCCAAATTTTATCCAAATTCGTCTAGTAGTTTTGGAGTGATTCAGTAACAAACATCCATATACATTGAAACTTAAACTTCCGCATTTATATATTAAAATAATACAGATACTACAGGTTTTTCTTCACTGATTTTATTAATATGAATTTTATCCTCATCTTAATATATTATATTTTCTGTTAAGTCAATAATGATTGGTTTCATTAAAATAGAATTGTTGATATGTATACTCTGGGAATAATAATTGTTCCCCAGCAAAATTACTAGCATTACATGCATGCTGGGTGGTCAATCACCCAGCATTGATTTTTCCTTTAGAATCACCTCCACAAATCTATACAAATAAATAAAATTGGAGTGCTTGTTTGTAATGTTAAAATAAACGCTTCACCAAACGCATTTTTAAAATTTTGCTTGTCAGTCTGTCTGTTCCCTTATATATAGCCTTGAGCTTAAAATACCTCAATTTAGCGGAAAGTTTTAGTGATAGCCTGTGGGATCAGCCGGTTTACATATATTTTTTGTAGTTAAGGGTTTAAATAAGATACAAAATTGTTTTCAGCTGTAGTCATAGCGAATGCTCAAATGAGGGTAGTGTCAACAATACTAGAATGTGGCGGACTTTCAGCTGGACTGCGAGGTGTTGCCAGTCTACTCCATGTTCCATCTCTGTCGGCACTACTGCTACCCGGCCGTCCTGGATATTTGCAATTATATTCCACTGCCACCGATAAAGTATTGTATAATGTAAGTTTACTGATTTTTGTGTCTTTTTTAGTAAGCCTATATAGAAAAGGAAGTGACTGATTTTGCAACAATTTTCGAAAATCGAGTTTTTACCAGATCACCACGTTTTAAGGTCTTAGGAATCCTTTCCAGCTAATTTCAGCCAGTATATGTGTATGTGTGTATGTATGTATGTATGTGTGTATGTATGAGTGCGTGCGTGCGTACGTGCGTATGTGCGTGCATATGTGTGTGTGTATGTGTGTGTATTCATAACATATGAATCTTGACCGATCGAACGGCTGTCGTGCAATTCCGCAGCACATTCTCCAAAGTGTATCCGATAAAAGACCGATAAACTAGCCACTCTGTGGCGATGAGTGAGGCTCTGGAGTTTTTTGCCTACCACATCATTGTCATTTATGAGCCTAGGTCTAAGCCGTGATGGTTTTTCTTTTGAACTCATTATATTTACTATTACTGTGATTTTTTTCCCACCCCCAAACCAACCATTTAACTGGAAGAGGGGGGAGAGACACTTGATCTAAAAAATTAGTACTTTAAAGCTTAATATTCCACAAACTAGTCCCTTACCCGAAAAATTGTTTTCACAAACCTACAATATTTTTTAAAAACCTATTCAACGATACTTCACTTTACATGTGTAGTGGAGTTACCCTAAAAAAATATTTTTCAAGATTTTATAGTATCTTCACGCTCGTATCCCCCAAATGGTAGGCAGAGATACAACAAGTGCCCACGATTAACCGAGGATACTTGGTCCCACAATGTGATAGGTGTTCAGCCTATCGCTAACCGGGCACTTTCCAATCCCGGGAAATGTTGTTTTTATCGGAAAACTGAAAAAACACATTTTCGTATTGCCCGACCCAGGAATCGAACCCGGGACCTCATGTGGTCAACTCCGCCACCGGACCACTAGACCAAAGAGGCGATTGTAAATTTCTAGTACTAAGGATCTCTGAGTTAGACTGCGGATGGTCGGACGGACGGACATAGCGAAACTATAAGGGTTCCTAATTTACTTCGGAACCTTAAAAACTAGGGTGAGAGTTTTCAGAAATCTGCCATCTATAGTTACGATTGTAGTGATACTTTGGTGAGACCAACCGCCGCCGTGTTGGTCCCGGCCTCCTTTGCAGAATAGGCCAACTGCCGTTCCGCCAGGCAGGTCGTAAAAGGCGACCGATTGGCTATCGAGTCACTACCATCGTGGCTACTAGGTGGTAGAGTTCTGCATTGTCTCACCCGGGTCTGGTACCACCGCCTTACCTATTCCTGCCGCAATAGCGTCAGTGCTTGTCGCTGTCGTGTTCCGGTTTGGAGGGTAAGGTAGCCGGTAAACTTATGCATGTGGCATTAGACCTCGCCACAAGACAGCAACGCACCATAAACATCTTTGGTGTCTTTAGGCGATGGTTGACTCTTTCCACCAGGAGACCCATCTGCTTGTTTGCTATCTGATGATATAAAAAAAAACCAACGTCCCCTCCGACAAATATGAGTGGTCGAGTGTCAAGTGGTTAGCAACCCTGACTATACAATCAGTGGCGTCCGAGTTCGGTTCTCGACAGGGACATGCATTTGTGTGGTGGGCGTAAGTGTTTGTATTTCTGGGTTTGGGTGTTTAATAATGTTTCAGTATTTATATACATGTGTATTTTATGTAATAATATTGTTAACTAACATCCATATCACAAATAAATAAATTGCTTAATGTAGGGTGAGATCAATTGGTGTAATTTGTCCACTGATATAATGTATTTTTTCAGATTGATATAACTGAAACAAATAGTATTCCATCAGAAAGGTTCAACCTTTTGCCTTTAGAAACGGAAGTAACTTGCACTGCTGTGAGTGCAAATGGCGCTTGGCTTGTCACTTCAGAATATAGAAACGATGGTGTCAATTACCCTGAGGAAAAACTCAAGTTTTGGGCAGCAAATAAAGAAGCCAGTTCACCATTTAAACTTAACACTTGTGTAAATCTTTCACACGGTGGATGCAATGTTGTGTCTTTAGCTCTTAATAAAAAGGGTGAATTTTGCGTATCAGCAGGAACTGATCTTAAGTTCAGAATATGGAAAAGAGATGATACCTCTCAACAAGATCGTAAAAAAGTTCTTTGGAGTTGTCTTACCGCTTGTTATTATTCCTCTGGTATAGCGCATTTTCTGTCCAATCCAGTTTTAAATAATTTCAAAATGGATAAAATTGAGGTGAAACATGATTTGCCTTATTTAAAAGGGAGTCAAGGCAAGAACGATATTATAGCGAATATTTTTAATATTCACAAGAAACAAAGTGTTCCAAAACAACAAAATAATACGGTTGAGAGTTTAGATATGGGTGGAGTGGCTATATCCCAAGATGGATCTTTGATAGCGGCTTGGTTCGGTTGTAAATTAACGTTGTGGGATACCCACCTTTGTAATTTAAGAACAACATTGTCTCATCCTGCCTTACGACCGAAGGGAATTCACGTTCAGTTTGGAAATAATGACGCAGCACATTATGTGAGTAAGAAAGAAAATATTTATTTGCAAGAATATGGGTGTTACAAGTTGTTAAAAATAAGTTACCAACATATTCTACCATTATATGGTGTGCAAATATTTAAAAAAAATATCGTTATAAAATATTACATTTAAAAGATTCTATCGAGTATTTAGAATTACTACCGGATCGGAACGCGGCCAGTAATTATTATTATTACTTTTTACTAACTAATTTCAAACAAAGAATTTACGGTATGATCTGCATGTATGTGTATTGTTGGAATTGGATAATATTTGAGTATAGATCTATTTTAGGATCCCTAAAATGTGTGTTAAATTTCGAAAGTGTATGTGTGTTTGTCCATGAATTTCTCGAATACTAAACGTTGTGTCAAGATGATCAATGATGATTTTTAATTTAAGTTAAATATAACTTACAGGAGAATTCAATTTTCCTCAAGATCGGTTGAGTAGTTTTTGAAATATCAACGCATTTGTGGACGAAATCTTCATGATGTAGATCTGGTTTTTTAATAAAGTTGGTTTAAGTTTTTTTAAATTATAATTACGTTTATTTTATTTCACTAGCCCGACTGTGTTAGCAAAAGTTACGACTATTTGGCATGTATGCAGATCTATGTTTCGTTGTATCGACCAAACGAACTTATCTTTTTAGACCACAATAAGATTGACCTTATCTTTAAAACTAGAGAAGTGCGGTGTCGTCGCTAAAAGCCCTAGTGTTACGACCACAGACCAAATGAATACTAATAGATACGCTATTGGGAAGGAAACGTGTCGCCGCGCATATGTCATCATGTTACTGTCAAAAGTGTCATACATTAGTAGATATATCGTGAAAAAATAGAAATAAACCATGTTGTACTGTTTTATCGTGCCGAATGAGATGACAAAGTTTAAAAATTACCCTTGAAGTGATTTTATTTCATCGATAAGTATTATAACTCTGTATTTCTGTGTGTAAATGCAAGCTACACTGACAAACTAAGAAATCGTCTTGAAAGGCGCATCCATTTAATCCGTGGTTACAACCGTGCCGCTCGTCTCTCCCTGGCTCTATAACTTCAGTGCTATTCATCTTCCCATTTGGGGGTAGGGGTAGCTGATAATCTTATGCATATTATCGAGCCCTCTCCGAAGATTACACCTTCTGCCAGGCAGTTCGTTAAAAGCGAACGATTGAGCAGACCTCACACTACCGTCATGATTACTAGGTGGTAGATTTATGCAACATCTTACTCGGATTTTGTGCCACCGCTTTTCCGATTATTACGGTAATAGCGCCAGCGCTTGACGCTCTGCGGTCTGGTTTGGAGGGTAAGGTAGCCGGTACACATATACATGCGGCATTAACAACCGGCCACATGGATAGCACCATTGACATCTATGGTGTCGATTGGCGCTTGTTATCTCTTTCTATCACGATAATCATCCGCTTGTTTGCTATCTAATAATGTAAAATCTATACTATCCATACTAATATTATAAATACGAAAGTAACTCTGTATAGTAACCAAAATAGACCACTTGAATACTAATAGACGCGCCATTGGGAAGGGAACGTGTGGCCGCGCATATGATCAAACGCTTATATCATTGTCAAAAATTTCATACATTTGTAGATATATTATATCGTGAAAAAATAGAAATAAACCATATTGTACGGTTTTATCGTACTGAATGAGATGCCAAGCCTTAAAAAATACCCTTGAAGTGATTTTATTTCATCGCTAAGTAGTATGACGGTATTTTTGTGTGTAAATGCAAGCTACACTGAAAGTCTAAGAATTTGTCTTGAAAGGTGTATCTATTTAATCCGTGGTAACCAGTAATATTAAAAAAATGCAACTGATAATAATGTATAATTTTTTTTTTCAGTTGGCATGTACTAGCAAGTATTGCCTAGCCGTGTGGAGTCTGTTGTCTTTGACTGTGAAATGGCTAGTACAGTTGAACACTACCTGTCTTGTTGCTGATCCATTTTCAAATAAAATGGCCGTTGTCACTACAAGAAATGATGGTAAGAATTACTTTATATGCTCCCGACGTAAAAAGACCACTTCATGGTGGTAATATATCGTTGTTAAAAAAATTTTTTTTTTGTAAAATATTTTTTGGAAAACAATATGCTCAGCCTCAAGCACATGGTAGACACAAGGAAGTTACATTATACCCGGAATGTTCACACGCGCTTCAAAATTGTTCCGAAGAGTACCACGACATGGGTGGAGTGTGTCTCTTTTTACTAAATAAAGCGCCAATCGCCATATATAAGTGCGGCCATGCGTAGTTTGCAAATTACTACTAAGTAATTCTACTAATTTGAGAAACAGCTTTTCATTGCATAAGTAATTAGTCATATTTAAAATAAGCACATTTTAGCACTATGTTAATTAAAATACATTTTAGGCTAATGTATTTATCGACGTGTATGAATAAAAGGGATTTAACGATTACCGAATATATAAAAATCTACCATCAGTAGTTTTATTTAAATACTGGCAATTGCAAGAAAGGGACAACATTCACTTTTGTCGGTGTCTTGCTCAGAACATTTTTCCCGTCTGTTAAGTAAGAAACAAATGTCAACTTTATGAGTCACGAAATAAAGTACATTTTTATTTTTCAAATATTGCTTCGTAATAATTCCAGTTATCGTATATAAGTTCCTTGGGTAGAGACATACCCTTTCGCTTTAACCACGTGTGAGTTCAACTTGTTTTTTTTTAATTTAAGGCTCACTGCATTTTTTCCTTATCTGCGCCAAATCTTGTACTCTTCTGTGTGCACAATACTCGTTAAAATGAATTTTCTATCTTTCGAGATTGTTTTGTTTTAAATGAAAAGTATTTTATGCTATTTTCGGTATACCTGCTTAGTAGTAAAAACTTAAAGTAAATTACTTTTGTATTGATGATATTAATATACATAATTATTTAACAATTTATTTTACAGTGCACGTGTTCAGTCCACACAATTCAAAGCCAATATTAACACAAAAGAATATTCTAGATCCTAAAAGTGGTGTATTCAAGCAATGCGTATTTGGTACGTCTTCGGGCGAGGATATCAGGCTGTATATTATGAGGAACGATTCGGTAAGGAGTAATACATATGTTGAATAATACATACGTTGGGATTGTTATAGATACGGACCGTTTTCGAAGTTATTCTTGTTTTGGCGCGTTTGGAAAATAACGAGGGTAAAATTTTTACAATGCGTGTGCACACCGACAGCTAAAAAGCGACATGATGAAGTTAGCTGATATGTCTCTCAAGTTTTCTTAAAAATTCATTAACTATTCTAAAAGTAGTTTCTCATACCATAGAGTTGTGGCATATAGGATAAAATCATTAGCTTCTTTAGTTCTCTTACACCAAAGAAGTATGACTTATTACGTGCGTACAGAAGTAAAAACACGCGTTTTTTTTTCTCTATACGATAATAATAAGTTTTATTGCAGGCAGTAAAAAACCTTATTGATATAGGGTTTTTAATACATAGCATTATTAATACATAGTAAATTTACAGGTAAAATTGGTATTTAGTCTCACTTTTAACTTGGATTCCCATCCCGATGAACAGACAACAAATATCTGAACATATCGGTATATCAATCGCCATCAACAGCGTGCAGAATATTGATTTTTTTATATCATAAGATGATAGCAAACAAGCAGATAGGTTTCCTGATGCAAAGAGTCAACCTTTGCCTATAATCACCAAAGATGTTAATGGTACGTTGCTACCTTGTGGCGAGATCTAATGTCACGTGCATAAGTTTACTGGCTACCTTACCCTCCAAACCGGAACACGACAGTTACAAGCACTGACGCTATTGCGGCAGGAATTGATAAGGCGGTGGTACCAGACCCGGGCGCGACAATGCAGAACTCTATCACCTAGTAGCCACGATGGTAGTGACTTGATAGCCAATCGGTCGCCTTATACGACCTGCCTGGCAGAAGGGTAGTTGGCCTATTCTTCAAAGGAGCCCAGGACCAACACGGGGGAATTGATGCTAGAATTATGCAATTTTTCCCACACTGTAGCGATACACGGTCTCATAATGGCATAGAAATCAGTTACAACCGCATTGTTAGTTATACGGCGCTGCAGAATGGGGTAGACGTATAAGGGTTCTAAATAAATAATTATACTGTTTCTCAATTCACAAACAAAATCTTTATCGAATCGAAGCGTTTAGGGCTCTGACACACAAACGCAATTCACGCCGCGTCGTGCTTCAATGCGGCGTAATGTGTAAATGCTCCGACTCGACGTTTTATTATGTTAAACGGGTCCCTGAACTCTAATGGTACAGGATGGTTTCTTATACAATTTTACCCAGAGTTGACAAGTGTAGAAACATTGACAAAATGCATTAAATAAGAACCATTTCACCTCACCAAATCTGCGTGCTAACATATTTCCCATAACGGCCAATGTTCGTATAACTCGTTTGTCTGCATCGTCTTATATGTCTTAAAACTCAAATAGGAAAACCATCATCTGTAAAAATATGACTTCATTATTTTAAATGTTATTTATAAAAATAAAAATATTTGAATTATAAATAAATAAATATTCACGGGACAAATTACATTGACTGATTTAACCCCAAAGTAAGCAAATTATTTGCTTGTGTTATGGGTGTTAGTCAACGATAATAATACATAGAAATACAAATATAAATACTTTTACATACATAATAAACACCCAAACCCGGAAATACAAACATTTATGCTCATCACACAAATGCTTGTCCCCGTCGGGGATCGAACCCGAGCCCCGTTGCTTGCGTAGTCAGGTTCGCTAACCACTCGACCAACGGGGCGGTCAAGGCGGGCATTGTCCTAAAACTCGAAAGGGAAAAACCACTTTTCAACCCGTCACACGCACCATTAGCATCTTTGGTTTCTAGTAATGATGGCATTGATATAAGAAACCCAAGATACACATTTAGTGTCTCAAAGCCATGGAACGCAAAATGGAACAAATGTGCGCTCATTTCAAATAGAATGGCGTCGATCGCGATACTGTTAATTTTATTATTTTTTGTACATTGCCTTGTAAAAATAACTATAAATCTTGCGCCTAAGGTTGGATATGCAAAATTATATGTATTTGCCATATCCATAAAAAATATGTGAAATTAGAGACAGTTTTGAGTGTCAGTTTTGTTCGGGACTGTGCATCTTGGGTTTTTTATATCAATGAATGATGGGTATCCCTTTACACATGGAGCTATCAGCTTGTATGTTATCTTATGACATTTGCTACGTTAGATAGATTCTTGCCTTAAAATTGTAATATGTTCTCTGTTCTTAGATTTTTTTTTCAATGATATTGCAGGAAATCTACTGCCTAGAACCTGAAAAGTCGGAAACGAATGCCTTAGAAGTGATTTCAGCGCGTCGGCTGCCGTCGAGCAAGTTCGGCGCGCTGCTCGCCGAGCGCAGCGTGTCGGGGGTGCGGCCCGCGGCCACCGCGGCAATGGGACAACTCGATAGCGACCGCATCACCACTACAGCCGTCGACCAGGTATATTTATCCAACACGACCAGGTATATTTATCCAACACCACCTGCACCCTGTAGCCTGCTATATTATAAAAGTTTCAGATGAATCCCGCTAGAAAACCTTATTTTTCCAAGATAAAAAGTATTTTATGTGTTATTTCAAGTCATCATCTAATTGTGTGTCACATTTCATCCAAATCGGCTTAGCAGTTTTTCGGCATTGAGTAACAAACATCCAAAGATCCAAACATATAAACTCACATTTATAATATGTATGGGATATAATTTTGTGCAATTTGTAAAAAAAGGTGAAATCTTCCTTAGCTACGTTAAATGATTTTTAGTAGAGACAAAAGTTATGGGCTCGCGTCACCGAAATGCGCGACGTACTTGGAAAGTGTTGCGCCAGACTGGCGACTCGTAGCCATCTGTGCCAAATGCATACACTACATTGCTTTGATTTTCACTTTGGTCGGCAGTCCTGATGACTGCCTCTGTTTTTTAGAAGAGAGGGCAAACGGACAGATGAATCCTTAGATGGTAAGTGATTACCGCCGCCCTCGGACAACCACATTACCAGAGGTCTTCTTTCTAAGAATAAGTAAGCTCTTTTCTTGAAACTCCTTAAGTCGTATCCATTCGTAAAATTCCCTGCTTCCCTGAACCATTGGTTCCACAAAGAAGTAGGACGACCCCGCTTTAAGCAAAATTAAAGGGGCAAAAACAATTCTATAAACAAAAAAAGTTTTTTGTTAACCTAATGCGTGAAATGTGATTTTTACACACATTTTTAGTTTGTCACGCGAGTGAATCGGTGTAATTATATTATTTCATTTTAAGAATTAAAGAAATCCGCGAAAATGTAAAAGTGGAGCTAAAAATGTAAATCATTTGTTTTCAGTTTTTATCTGGAGCGCCGCATATGATGCCGCCAGTAAGCGTGCTGTGTCCGCTGTTCCTACAACATCTGTCGGGGTTAGAGCAAGCAGAGGAGACATCACAAGAGGATGAGGCTATGGAGGTCGACCAACAAAGCAGTGATGAAGATGAACAAAAGATCGACCAGCCTCCCAAACCTTCCCAACTATGGGTGTCAAATTATGAGCAAATAAAACAAAAACGACTGATGAAAATTCTGAAAGAACCGTTCTTAGATACAAAAATGACATCTGAAATGTTAGAAGTTTCGTTGAATAAATAATTAGTTAATATAACATTTGTTTTGGTTTAATCATTAATTGACCACTTCATTAGTCGTGTGGTTGGCGACCCTGATTAATTTTCCTTGACCTAATTTGACCATTGATCTAATTTAAATTTGCATTAGCCAAGTACTCCCTAGTATGCAAAGCTATATGCGAAAGCATTGTCATGCATTAACACCTGAAATCGGAGCCAAAGCATCAGCGCACACCGAGAGCAGAGCATTTGCTGAGATTACTGAAAAATTAACCTTATGACAAATTCCCTACATTGCAAAATTAAATGCTCGTCCAAACATGATGCTCGAGCTTGCAGGATACGTACTAGAGTATGCGTTGTACGTACGCGGGCGCGCTCAAGCATCTCTCAGAATTGCTCACAGCAATAATTAAATAACAATTAAGATGTGTTTATTTTTATCTAATACCTTTAAACGAGCAATTCTTGTATATAATATAATAATCTCGGAATCGGCTCCAACGATTTTCATGAAAATCACAAATTAGGGGTTTTTCGGGTCAAGGAATCGATTTATCAAAGTTCCAGGTCCAAGAGAAGCTCGGTTCCCAAGATATGGGTATGTGAAAAACCGAGCAAAGCTCGGTCAACCATGTACAGAAAAAAAAAATATATATTCTATAGGAATCGATTTGTCAAGGTTCAAGGTCCAAGAAAAGATCGGTTTCAAAAATATGTGAAAAACCGAGCAAAGCGCGGTCAACCAGATATTGACTGTTATAAGTTATACTACAAAAAAATTGTTAGTAAATATGTTACGGCCGCAAAATCCAAAAACACATCAAAACAAAATAGGAATTATCGATTTAACATTTCTGTTGAGGAACAACTTCTATTATTTAAGGTTAGTAAAAATATAACTATGTAAATGAGGTAAGAGTTTTTTTACTAACCTCAAATAACTTGGCAAGTTGTTTATCAACAGAAATGCTTGGTTGCTAATTCGTATTGTGTTTTTGGATTTGCAGGCATAGCAAATTAGCTTAAATTTTTTTTGTAGTTTAACTTTTAATGGTCATAAAAATTAACATCTCTTAATGGCAAATTCTTTTGCAATGTATAATATTCGCCTAAGGCATATTTTTCCTGCCACGTTTCTTCTGCCTTATTTTCTATGCATGAAGAATATGTAAATAAAATAAGACGCATATGTCTTATTTTATTTACATATTCTTCATGCTCCTTTTCATCTGCAAAAAGGCGATAATTACTAAGTCCCAATCAACCATATTAAATACGTCTACCAACAACGGATTTTTTGCATCGAACTGGTCATGCACGGCAGCCTAGCAGCTTAGAGCATTTTCAACGGAGCTTGTCCAAGGAGAATTGAGCATGCCGCCTGCATGGTCGAGCAGCCAAAATTTTGCTCGACAATACGTGAGCATTTTGCAGTTCGGTGCGTGCCGAATGAAAGGTTTGTGCAAACGGATGAAGGCCAAGGCCTAAGAACATTCTGAACGCAATTTTGAGCGTTTATGTTTCCATTTTTCCCCGTGTTGGTCCCGGGCTCCTTTGAAGAATAGGCCAACTGTTGTTCTGCCAGGCAGGTCGTAAAAGGCGACCGAGTGACTATGCGCGTCACTACCATCGTGACAACTAGGTGGTAGAGTTCTGCATCGGCTCGACCGGGTCTGGTACCACCGCCTTACCTATTCCTGTCGCAATAGCGTCAGTGCTTTTCAATGTCGTGTTCCGGTTTGGAGGGTAAGGTAACCGGTAAACTTATGCATGTGGCATTAGACCTTGCCAAAGATAGTAACGCACCATTAACATATTTGGTGTCTGTAGGCGATGGTTGACTCTTTCCATCAAGAGACCCATTTGCTTGTTTATTATCTTATAAAAAAAAAATACATGAACGAGCTCAGTTTGTTCTTCGTAATACCCGCACATATCATAACTATTATCTGATATATGGGTGAACTTTCTGAATGCTACTTCGCTACAGTTTCAATATTTTTGTCATCTGAAACTCTTCCTTTTAATCAGGCCTAAACCCGAATCGAGACTCATCGCAAAATAAAATTTTATAATTGTTCCTGGGTCCATGTTATTTGTTACGTTACATACATTATTTATTTCGATGAGTGAAATTTCCATGACGTTCTGCATAAACGATTGGGTGTCGTGTTTCTAGAACGTAATCATGCAACCGATTCGCATGGTTTGGGGGCTAAGAAAAACACCATATGTGTTTTGTAACCTTAAACCTATCTCTCGGGCGGTTAATATCTGTTGCATGTATTGATGTGAAACATCTATTGGCGCAGGTGTAAACCGGATCGTTGGCGTGGCGACGCGGCATCCGTGGCGACGGGTCGCCACGCTATAATATTATGTACTAAGGTAGGGTATACAGCGAAGTATATAGTCCATATTTAGTAGCGTGTACGATGTGGCGATGTGTCGCCATGGCAACCAACTACGCGACCCCGACGTTTCACATCTGTCAGGAGTCCCGTGACGGCTCAGTTTTTTATTCATTGCCGACTATTAGTACTACCACAGCCTTGATGCACAGCGGGATTTCCTGTGATAGTGTAACACTACCACAAATAATAAATAACGCTTCTGTTCACACCGACATGAAGAGATACCTGAAATTGGTTTCTTCTCGCTTGCAACATCCCCACAGTTCTTTGCATTTCATCTGCCGTTAAATGACATCACTTCATCACATAAAGAATATCTCCCAACTACATTTTATTGAAAACTCTAATTAAAGCTTTGTTAAAATTATAAAATTCAGACATTTTCATTATTAAAGGAAACGCATTTAAATTCCAACATGTGTATTCGCTGTAAATTTTATGAAAAACAAAACATACTTGATTGTTTTTCAAACCAGTCAATAGGTAATCTGGAACAAAAAAGTAACACACCTTATAATAATTGACCAATATAATTTTTAGATTTCGTAACTTGATATGTATGAAAATGTTCTCCTATTCAGTAGCTAGGATGTTGTGAACAAATATCAAGTCAATCCATTGTTTAGTTTTTGAGTTTTGTGGGCACACACATAGATATACTAAACTTTTATAAAACGAGGTGATAATAATAATTAGGACGAGCAAAGCGAGCCCTACTCTGGGCGACTTTCTATGCACTTTTGTGGTACATTTTATTAAAAAAGTACCGCACTTTTAGGCTTAAGCTTTAGCGTGGTGGTTTAAATTCATGTCTAGATATGTTATCTACCATTACAATGCTATTTCATAAACATTAAAAAATAGAAGATACATTTTGTATTAGAATTTTATTACTGCTAACGCCATCTATTATAAAACTAACGAGTTAAAATGCTACAAAGCTACACTAGGCGACGATTAGTGCCCTTTAGTGGTACATTTTATTGAAAAAATATCGCACTTTTAGGTTTAGCTTTGGCGTGGTAGTTTTATTTCATTTAATTCATTTTCATTCACTCCACTTTAATGCAATATTAATCTATTAAAACACTTATACTTTTTAACTTCCACCTACGTATGTAGATAGGGTTACCGATTTTTCTCCGATTTTCAAAAACTTAGGGTTCACCATATGTCCACGTTTTGTGGTCTTAGGAACCATTTTCGACTATTTTCGCAATAACTTCAGTATGTAACTAATAATAGGCGAATGACTTGTGTCAACACATCTGACTTATAGTTCCGATGTAAATGTCCACGCGCCAATGAGTTGTGATTGGGTAATCAGTGTCGACCAATCAGATGCTCTGTACATTACTATATTTCACTGTGGCCTTGAGTTAGCTAATTGCAACCCCACTTCGTCTTACTTCAGCTAGTTGCCAGAATGCATTCAATACGGAAAATCAAACATTAGCCGTCTATAGGCTGTGTGGTCGGTGTACTAGGTAGTATAACTTAGCGAGCCCTTACAAAGCTCTGCTTTTTGCTAGTTTATTTCAAAAACACAATTAGTGTAACACATATAAACATTGGAGACTTCTTTTAAGCCCATTGCCTGTGTCAGGAATCTCTGCTCTTCCCTACCTTAGTATATACCATATAACACCAAAATCAAATAAATACAAACGATAGGTGTAATGTTTGTGTGTGTGTGTGTGTGTTGTGTGTGTCTGGATGTGTATGTGTGCATTTGTTTGTGTGTGGTGTGCATAAATGTATCATGTTGTAGAACTCTATCACCTTATACGTTTTCACGATGGTAGTAATGTTTACATTGTTCGACTTTTATACACTGCCTGGCAGGAAAGCAGATGGTTTCTTCCACAGAAAGGACCTGAACTAGCACGCAGGATTAGGTGTAATAAATTTAAAATTAAAATCAAATGTCAAATTGTACATAATTTGCAAAGCAAAACATGGAAAGAGCTGATGATCGTCGAAAGCGAATGCGGCAGCATTTTTTTTATGGAAGAGGTAGCAAACGAGCAGAAGGTGCACCTGATGTTGAGTATCACCGCCGCCCATGGGCATCTGCAATACCAGAGGTCTTGCAGTTGCGTTGCCGTCCTTTTAAAAATGAGTAAGCTCTTTTCTTGAAGGTCCACATGTCGCATCTGTTCGGAAAAACCCGTGCCGGTAATTGATTCCACAAAAGAATAGTGCGAGGCAAAAAGTGCCGGGAGAACCGCACAGTTGTGGATTTCCAGACATCAAGATCAGATTCCAAGCATCAGATCAAGGTTATTAAATCAACAAAATAACAGAATACCAAATCTTGTAGATATCGATCAGTCCTTGAGCCCTATTCACGTAACAAGACTTTAAACGAATCGAATTGTTTAGAGCTCTTTCACATGTTCTTACACATTATGGCGCGACGTAGCACGAGTCACGACGTGACGTTGTGTCGTATTAATGTGTGTAAGTGCAGGAGATAACGCTTCGATTCGATTGAAGTTTTGTTATGTTAATAGGGACACTGTACAAGTTACTTAATTCTTTTTATCAAGTGGAAAAGGACCGATGATCTTGAAACGCCTGGACTGATTTTATTAAATCATAGCTAAGAAACATATCGACAGACAGGGCTTTCGATTAAAAAAAAAACTGCATTAAAATCGAACCATTTGTATGGAAGCTACAGTGCCAAAGATAGACCTACACGTCAAACATATAACACCCCTCGTTTTTGCGTTGTAGGTTAAAAAAACGCAGAGGAAACTGCGGGCACGGCTACATATTTAAATGCTTAACTTAATACCAACCTGTAGTCAAACATCATTGTTTCCCATCCATACTAATATTATAAATGGAAGTGTGTGTGCGTTTGTTTGTCCGTCTTTCATGGCAAAACGGAGCGAAAAATTGACGTAATTTTTGAAGTGGAGATAGTTGAAAGAATGGTGGAATAAGCTACTTTTTGTCTTTTATGTACGCGAGCGAATCCGCGGGCAAAAGCTATATATATTTCAAACATCAGTATTTTGCTACAACATTTACTTGTCCCGTTTTTGGAATGTGAATTAACATCCCTGTCGAGGATAGCAACACAATTTTAACATATATTTTTTATCAGAAGAGATATCTGTATCACAGAATACTCGAGACTAACAGTAGTCAATCTACATACAACTAATATTCGAGCAACGCACACATAGACACCTCTCACAACGCGATATCTCGGAATGGTTTCGGGTCAGTTTGTTCTGCACCAGGCCGAGATATCACGTCCGTGGGAGGTGTCTATTTTTGAACCATTCGTTATTATGAAAATCGCTATTTTGAAAGCCGTATTTGTAACTGATGGAATAGTTTTTCGCACTTATGTAGTAGGTTACACGGATAAAATTATTAAGACTATCGTGAGACATTGTTAACTATTAATTAAAATCTCGATTTCCAGTTCCAGACGAGACGCTACCGAGCGAACGTCTAACTCACCTGAGGAAGGAGTCAAAATTCGTTATCCTATGACAACTCTGATTTATCATTCTTTTTATAATTCCGAAATTGAAATTTTCCTAACGTTTGTAATTGCTGTTCTCAAAATATTGAGTTCCAGTAGCTCGAATAATAAAGT
Organism: Apodemia mormo; assembly: GCA_036924255.1. NCBI lineage: Eukaryota > Metazoa > Arthropoda > Insecta > Lepidoptera > Riodinidae > Apodemia > Apodemia mormo. The sequence continues at coordinate 19,912,334 of JAUPFN010000012.1, read as the reverse complement.
CTTATTTAATGATAATTGGAAACATCAAATGAATACGAATAAAAATATTTTTTTATTTCATTTCATTTCAAAAATACGAATTCCGATGATTAAAGTACCTACCTATTAATTAGAATTCTGAAATGAACAATAGAAGGTGATCGGTGATTTCTATTCTAACTTAACCCAAATGGTTCAATAATACCAACCAACCAACCGTCGAGGAGATCGTTTTCCTTCGCGCGGTGGTTACTTCTAAGCAAACCTAACCCAAATGGTTAATGGTGGATGGCGGCTGCTGCCACGGCACCATCACGGCACGTTCGCTTCGCCCGCTCGTCTTCACGCGGTGATCACTGTTGTAAGCTAACCCAAATGATTCCATAACGGTAGATGTTATCTGGCGCTGGTATAGGTATATGAGAAGAATATGATATTATATGCTAAATATTATACCAATAGAATCAAAATTAAAATCCTAATTTCAGCAATTTATTAGAAGTATTGAAAATCAGATTGTCGTTTTTCAGACCGAGAACGCATCCAGCATATTATTTTGATTCTTCGAGCTTATGAAAATCGACAAAAAAATAAATCGCATTTACGACTTTTGGTAAAATAAATTTCGTGATTTTTTTATAATAGATATTATTATTCTTATGTATTAAGATATTCGGACCTTTGAAATCGGAACATTGAAAGCAGGAATAAAATATTTAGGAGTATTTGGAATTTGGATATGCCTATTATAATTAAGTCATAGCTTTAATATTCAAAGTGCCCTGATAAAGTAAGAAAGCACAAGTTGAGCGAGTACCTGAGGAATAAATAACAACCTATTTTTAAGTAAATTGCAATTTAATTGTAAAATAACATATATAAGTACGAGAAGAGAGAGAGAGGATTCCGCGATTATGACGCTTGCGACAGGAATGACATGTCAATTAACAAGTATATTTATTGTATAAACTTCGCAAAATGTCTAATTACCTACTAACACCTACGTGACGTCATTCTTACATCACTCTGGGCTGAGAATTTGCTAATGTTCCTAAGTAAAGCATTAACAACTACAATAGCGACTATGCATATTCCCAGTTTTCAAAACTTACCCTTTAATAACATTATATACGTCCCTTTATTATTATATCAAACACACAATAATTCATTTTGCTGAGCAATGCCTGACAGACAAGTGTTCTTTTAAGTCAAAATAAATTTGTTTAAAGATAAACGGGAAGATATCTTAATAACTAGTTAACGAGAATATTTGTACTATACCTCACTTGTCTGATTAAGTAGGCACACCATGTTGTTACTATAAAGTATACTTCCTTAGTAGTCAGATATTCTTTGTTCTTATTTCAGTACATATATAGAGTCAAACATTTTATAAAATGGAGTTGTTAAATGATAAGGAGTTAAAAATCATTGCTGAAAACCTGGGTATTCAAGCTAGCGATGTATTGAAGTGGCGGATTTCTTCATATTCAGATAAAATCGCAGGCTATCTTGGCGAGCATTTAAAATTAATTGCTGAAGTGCAAATGAATGGTGCTGTGTCAGAGATTAAGCTTTTTGTCAAATGTATTCCTAGACATAATCACTATACAGCAGAATACTTAAGAGAAACACAATTTTTCAAAAAGGAATATGTAGTGATAAATTCGCTCTTTAGAAAATTTCAAGAACATCAAGGTAGGTGTGAGTAATTATTTAAATTACCTAAAAAGTAGGTCATGTCGTTAGTATTTATTTAGAGATATGGTTACTATCACGGGTTACTATATTGATATTTTATCTTTACCAGTGGCATAGCGTGCCTTGGCGGCGCCCCGTATAATTATTGGTTTAGGGGCCCTTATGAAAGATTTCTCACAAAAGAAAAAAATCTTGTATAAAATTAAAAAAATATTTATTCATCATAATTATATATCTGGCAATTTTCCAAATTTTTTACAAACTATTCAAATAAAATAAACACTCCTTGCCTTTTTTTGAAAAAAAAAAAAAATTGCTTTTATTTGGCTTTTGGCATTTGGGAAGTTTTTATTAATTTTTGCTTACGCACGTTGGCCGTGAGTTGGCGTTGGCGCGCATCCCCCGCGCACCACCGCTCCACCTCTACGCTCCGCGGACCACCCAACGGACGAGTGGCCGGATTCGCAGCCTTTTCGCATCAGGAAACTCGTTGTGGCCAATATTTTTCTTATAGCAATATTTTATGTTTTGTTTCACGATTTTGTAAAGTAATATGGTAATTTAACCCTTTCGATCTGGCCGTTATGATTTAAATATTTTATAAATATAAAACGAATGGGAAAATGAAATACATTCATATTTTTACTGCGAATACGAAACTCTGAGTTTTATTTAAAACAAAGTACACCCGAGCCAGCCGTTGAAATCTTCGCCGAGCCTCCAGCCTCCCTTCATCGTCTGCAACTGGTAAGACCTTCTGAAAATTACTTCCAGGGGTCAATTGCTAGCGAGCGCTGACGACACCATCGCCGCTACAAAAATAATGGCAATAGGCTAGTTGACTGAATTTGAAAAGCTATTTAATAATTTACCGAATTACGTATACATGGGGCACATTAAAAGTTTTGCACTTCTAGCTAATCGGAACTATTTGAATTTCGAATGTTATATTTTTAAAACGTTGTAACCTTCTTAGTAATAAAAAAAAACAATTGGCGGGAAATGATTTGTCAATTGTTTTTTATCACACATCAAAATTCTACATACGCAACGAAAATGGAATTAAGTCGAAAATATTTTAAAGCGATGATTTTTTATGATTTTAAAAGTTTTCTTTCTCCGCAAGACTCTCGTCTTCAAAACGCTCGTCTTCAAAATGCTTTTGGGAGAAACACCTTGTTTGAGCACAGTGAGGCGATGGTTTGCTGAATTTGAGAGAGGTCGAGTTTCTTTACATGACGAATTTTGGAAGGGCGGCCTTCAACTGCCGTTAACGAAAATAATGTGGCTACTGTTAAGCGGTTAATTGAAGAAAACCCCCGGATTACCTATGAGACAATTCGAGGACTATTGGGGATTGGTATGAGCCAAATTCATAAAATTTTACACGAAGAATTGAAAGTTCGGAAACTTTGTTGTCGTTGGATCCCTCATAAACTGACAGCGGAGCAGAAGCGGGCTCGCGTGGAATGGTGCTCACAGATGCTACTGAAGTACGACCACGGATATTCTAATGCTGTTTATGACATTGTCACAGGAGACGAAACGTGGATTTATTGTTTTGAACCCGAAAAAAATAGCAATCTTGTGAATGGGTGTATGAAAATGAGAACAGGCCAACAAAAGTGAGACAAGCGAGAAACGTTAGTAAAAAAATGATCGCATTTTTTTCTCAGCTAAGGGTCCCATCTGTATAATCAAAGATCAAAAGAGTGTTAATGCCGATTGGTATTCTATCATTTGTTTACCCAGGGTGTTAGAAAAAGTTCGCGAAAGACGACCCAAAAGCCGCATTCTTCTACACCAAGATAACGCTTCTTCACACACGGCCAACAAAACAAAGTCATTTTTAGCTTCCGAAAAAGTACATCTCGTCACTCATCCTGCGCATAGCCCCGACCTAGCACCCTGTGATTTCTGTATTTTCCTCAAAATCAAAGATTTGATGAGAGGTTTTACTTTTACCAACTCCGAAGAGGCAGTGATAGCGTTCAATCAGCACGTAGAAAACATGCCTTCTCTCTCTCTTCTCTCTGATCTGTGGTCCTGCTGTTTTAAAAAATGTTTCGATCGCATGGAAAAATATTTAAAATGTAAAGGAAATTATTTTGAAAAGCAATAAACATAATATTATGGTTATAACATGTTGTTTTTTTAAGTTACGCAAAACTTATAGTGTGACCTACGTATTAAACAAAAAACTATTTATTTTTTATATCGTACATTTATTAATTTTGCGTTTTAAAATTTAAATTTACCGCGAAAACGCTCTGAACTGTCAGGGCGTCTAAATGACATCACGCCGTGGTCATAATACATTATAAACTCTTTGGTTTCGATATTAATCCTTATCCTTTATAATAAACGTTTTAGTTTTTTGTTGTCTCCATAACATATTTAATCATTAAAAACTAATATATCCGATTCATTCTTAATGGGAACAAGCCTATTATTTTGTGGGAAATTAATAAATCAAAAATGACACTTGACAACCATATTTTACAAAATGTTGTTTTTATTTTCTCTATTATCACATATGTCGTAGGACTTAAAACTTAGTAGCGATAACCTTTAACGGCGATAACGACTTGCCCGGCGAGTGCATTGACTCCGCGGTTCAGACTTGCCGGTGTACGATGTTCGATGCCTTACTGAATTGTGCTGTGTTGTCATCGAGCATGTAACCTAATAGAGTAGCAATATGAGCCATCTAATTCCGAAATTGATCAGTGTTTTGTCACTGATAAATAGCAATTTACGCTCGCACTAAAGCAGTACCGCACCAACACGTGACCTATGTGTACGTCCCCGATACTCTCCAAAATCTTCAAAGTTTGGTATATTATACCGCATAATGTCGTATTGTTCTATTAGATGGTGTGGAATAAGCAGCAAAACGTTGAATTATAACGACACGACTGCAATAGAACTGCAAACCAAATGCGAAGTCCGATTGCAGTTAAATTGCAGTCGGCGTGCAGTCGTGTGAACTGCACACCGACTGCAATCGAACTGCACGGTTGGTTTGCAGTTCAATTGCAGTCGTATCAACTGCATTCAAACTGCTTCTTCGTTCAAGCTTGTTTCGGCTACTGAGTCTTTGCGCGGGGGGTGGTGAGGGGTGGGGGGGAGCCACTCTGACTCCGCCCCACCGGAGTGTTAAAGTAGTACGGGCGGGTGGGTATGGTGCAGTTTGAATGCAGTTGACACGACTGCAATTGAACTGCAAACCAACCGTGCAGTTCTATTTACAGTCGGTGTGAAGTTCACACGACTGCACACCGACTGCAATTTAACTGCAATCGGACTGCGCATTTGGTTTGCAGTTCTATTCCAGTCGTGTCAACTGCATTCAAACTGCATCTGAACTGCCATTTAGCAGTCGGATTGCAGTGGAGATGCAGTCCGTCTGTCTACACCCTAAAGGAGGTACTTTAAAATAAAATATTTATCTTTGCAGTTTTTGTTATACCATTTTGTTACAGTGACTAATACGTTTTGAAATTCCAAATTACAGCTTTGCAGTGCTAAGAATCTCTGAGCTAAGCTGTAGACAGATGGATAGACAGACGGACATTCGGACGGACGGACTTTGGGAAACAGTAAGGATTTCTAGTTGACTTGGAAACACCATAAATCCCTAAGTAGTACATAAAATTAAAACAACATAATGAAAACAGCTGAAAAATCGAACAATATCACATAAAATATGCGATTTTATTTGTTTAAACAATCAATGACCAGTAAAATTATTCGTACCTGACCGTTCGTGCGTGCCACTGATTGAATTATCAGTAGTAATCAAAAGAAATCGAGTGATTCTGGCAAAACCAGTAGAAACGCCGGTTTCAGCTGTTCAGTGTTCTACCTTCAATCTCAGCAGCAACCACTTTATCCACTGTTTCGAAAATGCAGCAGAGTGGTTTTTCTTACACAGAAATTGCTCATTTTTCTGATGAGATTTGGTTTTTTCGGTAGGCCGATCGTACTAGATACCTAGGTAGGTACGAGGCGTCAATTATCATGATGTTGCTACTGAGAAGACCAGTCATGGGGATATGCAGTACTACATTTTCGTATAGTCCTACCCCTCCTTTATGTCGAGGAACACACGAAATCATATTATCATATTAGAAATCGGATATTTTTCATTTCATTTTTAAATATTTGTTTGTATATTATTTATTTCATTTTTTAATAGCGCCACCAGGTTTTTCGTATTGCAGCATAGCTATTTCGTATTCCCCCATTAATGACGTATCTAATTATGTATATACTGTCTGGTAGTCTATCCTATCCGGTAGTCCGGTATCTAGTAATCCCATAGAATTTGGTTTTGTGTCATGGTGCTCCCGTTCTAATATAGCGGCCAAGTGCGTGAAGAGCGAAGTAAAGTGTAGGGTTCCATTAGTGATCTGTCATAATATCACTATATAATAATTTCTTTTTTAAATCACTCAATACAAGCAGATGGTTCTTGTGGTCAAAAGGACTTCTGTCACTAAATAACAGTAGTTAATTGTGCATTCCTATCCATGTGGCATTATCGTCCTGCGACAGAAGTTCTTTCCACCAAGAAAGCCGTCTGCTGGCTTTGCTGACTCCCTTACCTTTAAAATAGGAACACTGTAGTGTTGTTTTTCTACTTTGTTTTAAGAACATATTTTTATTCAAATTTTCTATGAGTTTTTTTTACTGTCGATAGGGAAGCGCTTGACCACGATGTCGCCTGACGGTAAGCTAAGATGCGGCCTAAGATGGAACTTGCTTCCCTGGAAGGTACCTGTTCACTCTTCTCCTTAAGATCCCCAGGTTGTACCCGTCGGGGAACACAGACTCAGGTAGCATATTCCAGTCCCTTGCGTCAAAAAACTCCAGTCTGGAGTTTTTCGCCTACCAGATCATCGTCGTTTATGAGCCTCTTGGCACGCCTCTCTATTTTTCAAATATTATAAAACATTTCAATAATATCTTCGGGATTCCCTAATATTTACTAAAGATATGTTTTGGTATGTGATAAGTGTACGCGAATGGACAAAGCATTAGAATCGCAAGTAAACTTGGTTGCGATGCGAAAGTTTACATTTGAAAAATCATAATTATACATTTTTTAAATTATATATAGGTATTAAATAGATTATTTAAAAATCACAGTGCAGGCTTCAAATGGATTCGAAACAATCTCAATAATATCAACATTAATAAAAAAAAAATATTTTTTTGAATTAATTTCAGGAACCAAAAAGTGGCGTCCAAAGTTATTCTACGCAAAAGAAGAATTATTTGTTTTCGAAGATGTTACCGAAGATGGATACGCGATGCCAGATCAGTATAAATTTTTAAGTAACGATGAGCTTATAGCCACAGTAACGACATTAGCGAGATTTCACGCGCAGAGTTTTATTTACGAAGAAAAAAAGGGAAGGAAATTAAATAGACCTTACAGGATTTGGGAGGACTATCAAGAATTCCTTTTTGAACCAGAGAAAGGTCAATCGTGGCGCGATACAGGAATGAGAGCAGTTATTGACACTTTAAAAGTTTTTTCTAAATACAAACATGAACCAAATTTCCCAATACTGATTGAAACAGCCATTACTAAAGTCTATCAGAGTGCTCGCGATTTAATGAAACCAAGTTTAAAACAGAGGAATGTGGTTATTCATCGTGATCTTTGGACTAATAACATTTTTCTAAAAAGACTAGAAAATAATAATCAAATGCACGCCATGTTAGTTGACTTTCAGACAGTGTTATATGCTCCACCGTTGTTAGACTTATCTTCAGTAATATATTTCAATACTAGTAAAAAATTCAGAAGTTCCAATACTCATTTAGTTGTAAAACATTACTATGATGTTTTAAACAATGAATTAAGAATAGAAAACATTGATTTAAAAACGATTTTAGATGAATCTGATTTGTTTGAATTGTACGAAGAAAGTGTAATATTTGGTTTAACACAAGCAGGGCTAATTATTCCAATAATATCTATGACTGAGGAGTTATTAGATAAAACGTTTAAAAATCCTAAATCTGCAGCTAAAGTTAACACAATATCTCGGAGTGAAGAAGTTATCGAATTGGCTAAAGAAAATGAAACTTATCGAAATAGAATTTTAGAAATTTATGATGAAATAGTAGAAAGATACGTTTTTCCTTCAAGCCGATCGTATCTTTAAAGTAAGAAATATAGCTCAATTATAAATAATTGTGTAAATATATTTTTTCAAACATTTTTGTTCAATCTGTATTTTATTCATTATTTTAATGACGTGGCGTTATATGCTTAATACAAATTAGAGTTATAGTCACTGCCTTTCACTTTTATACTTATAATAATAAAAACAAACCTATATGGGATAACTTACAAGAGCTAGCATCGCAATCATCTATTGTCATGAAAAAGGTAGCAACTTATAATGTTGTTCAAACTTTTTCAACAGCGAGCCTCATTACATTCAATTTCTGGACAGATGATGTTTAATGAGAGTGCCAATAGCTTTTATTTCTAGCTCCACCTATAATAAAGGATTTTTTTATATCATAGATAGCAAACAAGCAGATGAGAGATGGCTCCCCTGATGGAAAAAGAATCCATTGCCTATCATCACCAAATACGCTAATGGTACTGTAATATCTTAATGGTGTTACATGTGTACTGGCAGTTTTGGCTGCTTGTAAACGTAGAACATTGTTAAGTCTTTTATATATTATGTCTTTTATATATTATATAATACAAGAACCTAGGGTTCCGCGTACCTCTAAAGCAGCCAAGCAGAAAAATAAACGCTCAGGCGATCGAAGAATCCTCCAATTGGTGCAAGCACCGTGAACAAGGCTCTACAGTACCGTGCCATTTTGTGTGGTAGATTGAAATACTATATATATAAATTTACCAGCTACCTTACCCTACAAACCCAAACGGTAACAGTAGTGTCATATTCGACCACTTATTCGCCTTTTACGAACTCCCTGGCAGGAAGGCAGGTGCTCAATTCTGCAAAATTTTTAAAATAGTACTCTAAATTGGGATATTAGTGCGTTTAGCTTTTATATTATTTAATTAGCTGTTGCCCATGGCGTTGACCACGCTCATAATCTGTCCAGTGGAAATTAAATGACGTTTTTACTCTTTAAAAGTGACGACGTTATGTAGTGGGTTGATAGACTGACCATAAGGCATGTCTTATTCTAAATGCTCTTCATTATTAATAAAGGTTCGAAAACATGTTACTAACATGTAATGACATGTATCGTCCGACCCGAGAATCGAACCCGGGACCTCATGGGGTCAACACCGACACCGATCACAGAGGCGAAAATCCATCATAACTATTAAGTGATAAAGTTCTGTAACGCTCTCGGGGCAGGTGGTTACCCTACAGTCTTAGCTTTTCTTGCTGCAGTAGGGTGAGTGCTCGTTTTTTTTTTTGCAATGACTTAAAAACAGTTAGTTACTTATTTCGACTTATACCTACTGCGACACCAATATTTCGGATAAACAAAGTGCTAAGCAAGAGTTCCAGACTCATATAGTACCAATTCCAAAATCTTATCACTTATTTTATTTTTTGAAATAATCTCTGCCTAGGAATATTTTTAGAACGAAGTTCCTTATGGGGCATTGCGAAGGGGTACCCTAGCCGGCAAAACACTTCCGTAACGTTAAAAAAGCGTAAGATTTTTTATAAGGAGTGTCTTTCCTATCTGGTATCCCACGATACTACATGGTTTTTATATTATTTAGTTTTGGTTTCTTGCACCTCTTATTTCTCTTTAGGCTGTACCCTCTTTTATGCCATTTTTATGTCCTCAACAATGTCAAAAAATATTGAGAAATATTATTTTTGTATTTTGTGTTATAGATTTTTCCTTTTTCTGCATCATAGCAATAAATAAGCAAACTGAGTGTCAGGCCACGTGCAATGCAGGGTTCCGAAATTGCACATAACAATAATGCCGACTAGGAAGAGGGCATTTATTGTTTCATACTATGAACATTTAACCTATTAAACGTCAATAATTGATATGTTATCTGTACCACAGATTCACCGCCTACAAAAGCTTCTCCAAGTACATTTTATAAGTTGGTCAACTACTTATTATTCAAAAACGCTTAAAATCTTCTAAGCCATGATAGTTTTCCTTTTAACTTCATTATATTTACTACTGCCGTGATTTTTTTCCCACCCCTAAACCAACCGTTCAGGTGGCAGAGGGGAGGGACACTTGGATCTAACAAAAATTAGCACTTTAAGGCTTAATATTACACAAACGAGTCACTTAATCGAAAAATTGTTATTACAAACCTATCATCGTCGTCAACAAATACTAAAGATATTAACAATGCAAGACGTTTAGATCTTTATCAATTAATAGTTACATCGGTAATGACAACTTTGGTCCAAAGTTTGCCTTTTATAAACTGCCTGGTAAGAATGAAGCTGGCCTATTCCTTAAAAGGAGCTCGAAAAGTAAGTGATATCCTTTGTAATAAAAAATCTTTTTAATATCGCAAATTAAAATATAGGCACTCACTGTGTTTTAAATAATATTTAATATCGAAGTAAACAGGGACCTGTTTCCAGTTTACATTATAATTAAAGTTATTATTAATATAATAAAAAAAATGATAATTTTTTTCATTTACCAGAATATTCATTACATATTTTAGGGCTGGGCACCACTTTTAAGTGTAAAATTACTTGTGCCAGGGGACCCCGCTCTTCCATATCCATATAACAATTTAATATTTTGGTACAACAAATTTTAAATTATAATATAATATATAACAATTGCAATTATTGTAAACTCTCTCTGTGTCATTCCATGTATGTGTGTATGTGTATGTGTGTGTGTGTTTGTGTGTGTATGTGTATCTTTGTACTTGTGAAGGTAAAATATACTTACTACTAAACGCTCGCAGGTCGAAATACGATTATAATTATACAATATACCTAATCTCTATTAAATTTAACAACAGATTTTAGCTGTAAAGAAAATAGTAACATAGAAAACAGTAACGTACAGAAAATAGAAAATATTATCATCATCTATTAATATTACACGAACGTAGTACGTGTCTAATGTTTATTTTTATTAATTTAATATATTTCTAATGCATTTTTTTTATGTAATAAGATAGCAAACAAGCAGATGGGTCTCCTGATGGAAAGAGTCAACCATCGCCTATAGACACCAAAGATGTTAATGGTGCGTTGCTATCTTGTGGCGAGGTCTAATGCCACATGCATAAGTTTACCGGCTACCTTACCCTCCGAACCGGAACACGACAGCGACAAGCACTGACGCTATTGCGGCAGGAATAGTTAAGGCGGTGGTACCAGACCCGGGCGAGACAATGCAGAACTCTACCACCAAGTAGCCACGATGGCAGTGACTCGATAGCCAATCGGTCTCCTTTTACGACCTGCCTGGCAGAACGGCAGTTGGCCTATTTTACAAAGGAGGCCGGGACCAACACGGCGAAGGCCGGGACCAACACGGCGAATTATTATTTAAACAGGTATATTAGGTTTCTGCAGTACTCTACAATGTAACTTTAACCGTAACAAACTTCATACTTCACTGTTCGCGTATTTGTTGGAAAAAGAGGTACAAACTACACGTTTTATGTAATAAAAAGATAATTCATATCAGCAATTCAATTGCTAGAATATTTTTTTTCAATTTGCTCAATAAAATAGTTAAAACCTACAATTATTTATGATAATTTTGGTTAGGTATAACTCTCCTGGAAGTAAAAATTATGAAATGTAATATTTTATCACTTATACACTTGTGTCGTTTCACAATAAAGCTATTATCATTTATTTTCACCCGGTTTCGCTTTCACAAGCATCATCAGGGCAATTTTGTTTTTAGTTTGTAATTATAATTACAAACTAAAAACAAAATTAAATGTAAAATAACAAATTTGAAGGCAATTGCACATCCCACCCTCAAAATATTCGTTGCATTAACTGACGTGGGGTTGTCCACAGTATTGGTAATGACTTCCTCACAAGTAGGATAATATCAATGAAAATATCAAATTTCACCATGTACCGACGATGAAAAGTGTAGAAAAATTATGAAGCTTGTTCGAATTCCTGATTGAATTTTTTGCACTAATTTACACGAAAGTTCTATCCAGCCAGATTAATTTCCGAGACAAACTCAGTATCTATCAAAAAATTTGTTTGATAGATACTGAGTTTTTAGTTTTGAGTTTGTCTGATAGATACACTCACAGACTGATACACGTTACCGTATTTGTTTATTGACCATTGCCTACTTACGTATTATTGTAGTTCATGATAGAAATTACGTTACATATCCATTAATAACATTTATTTTGGAGGCAACTTGTGCATGACAATATATTACATTGTGTGTATTTATTTGTCATTGACTGTACATTATCTGCTAGTACTTAGTTGTATAATATTTGCTTTATCAAGCGAATGCGATACAAAAATGTGTATACAACTTCTACTAATTAGCTAAAGATATGAATATTTACTTAGTTTGAGTACACACTTGAATAGATTTAATACCTTCTATTAAAATATAAGTATACTTCCTTTAGTCGTAACAGAGAGGATACAGAAAATAAATATAAATAAATATGTCCAATTTAGATCATTGCAATTATGTTTCAAAAGATGATGTGAAATTCATTTTGAAAAAGTATCTTAATGCTAGTTTTAAATATGTGTTAAAGGACTTTTGTTTGAATAATGCTAGTAATAATATGTTGGGACTTATGTCAGATCATTGGAAACTCAAAGTTCGTATACAAAAAGAAGATGGACAGGTAGAAACACTGTCTTTTTTTATTAAAGCTATATCAAGAACGAACCACGGTAAAGCGGCAATGGCAAATGATATGAAAGTCTTTGATAAGGAAATTCATTTTTATTCTATTATTAAACAGCAAATTTTTAAGCAAGGTATGTTGAGTTTGACATATTTGATAACCACTATTTTACCCACTTGACTTTTACATAGGTAGGTATACAAAAATGTTTTTACCTGATTCAAAATATCACAGATTCTTGATTTGTCGGAATCCAATTTTTGTATTTCTTTATATTATAGATAGATAGATAGATAGTTAACAAACAGATTGTTCTGATTTGTAAGTTTTTTAAAGATTATAAATCAAGAGATTCATTTTTGTTTAATTATCAGGAGCATATTATTAACCTAGCTATGTTAAATTTGATATTTTGCCTTTATAATCATAATATAATATCATAGGGTAGGAAACAAACAGATAGTTTCCCCGTAGCCACCAAAGATGTTAATAACTTAAATAAATATAAGTGCCCATAATGCTCATTCGATCGTAATAAAAAAAATATTAAGAGAGAAATAATTATAAAAAAAGTCCGAGAGAGAGAAATATTACAGAAATACAAATGTTAAGAAATATTAGTATTTAGTATCGATAGTTGGTATCGAATATTGTTGAATAATTGAACGTAGTTTTACACGAAAAGGATCCAATCCACACAAAATCAGTTTAGAAATATTGAAGTTTGAAGTTGAATATTTTTTTATTTTTTAACGTTCCATACATGAGGACTAGTTCTGACGTTCAATAAAGAAATAAAGAGCTATTTTTGCTTAAATGTTTTTTACTGACCAATTGTATTGATGTTTAGCATCAGTCTGGTGCACTTAACTCATTTTTGACCATATTGTGGATTGGATCCTTTTCGTTTAACTACGTCCAATTCTTTTTCTTATCGTAGTGTTGGTAAAGATAACACAAGACTTACGAAAGGAAGATACAGAAGATACAGAAGTACACGTATATAAAAGAGGTTAGAAAGAAATGAAAATATTAACAAACTGCGCGTGCGCATTTGGTAGGACAATTTTTTTTATTATTTATGCTGACAATCAAAGCAAATACTAGTAAATTTGTTTAAAAATTATAATTAAACAACACAACAATTTGAATAGGAAATCCTTCTAAAACAATACTATGTTGACTTTTCCTTTTTACATCGCTGGAGACTTATGCCGCAGCCCGGATCCAATAGCACTCTTGCTTTTGGCGAGAAGCCGTTTTGCAATAGGGACCAAATCGAGGCTGAGACTTGCCACCGATGGGTATGGCAGAAAATGAAAAGTTCTATACTCTGAAACACCATTTCAGCTATAGAGCCAAGAACGACATTATTCATAACTCCCCAAGGGTAGGATACAAAGAATGACCACAATCCATCACAATCTGCTGAACTGAAATACCATACGCGGTAGTATCCTGCTGAAAAAGTTCGTGACAAGTGCTTAACCGACACTTTCTCCAAATTACTGAGATTAGGCAGTGGTCTTACTAACTCAGTAGGACGCTTACATATACTTGATAAACGTCAGCAGAGATCTAACAGTAAAGTTGGCACTAGAAAATATGTAAAATATATATAGTTAATATATATATATATATATATATATATATATATATATATATATATATATATATATATATATATATATATATATATATATATATATATATATATATATATATATATATATATATATATATATATATATATATATATATAGTTAATAGTTAAAATTATTTTATACATTTAAATGTTTTCGTACCTTAGCCTAGCAAAAAATTCGGGATAGGGCGGCTATGGGCAGAACCAACTTTAATTATTAGTCTATGTGTTGAGGCCATAATAGAATTTAATGAATTTTAGTCGAATTTTTATTACTAAAGAATCACTAGGGTGTCTATTATCTACTTTAATTAATTTTCTTTTTAGGTATGAAACCTTGGAGCGCCAAATTTGTAACAAATTTAGAAGGAGCCGTTGTGTTAGAAGACCTAAACAGTCTCCATTACAAAGCTCGAAATATTTTTAAGACATTCGATGAGGCACACACTTTTCAAGCTTTAAAAACATTAGCAAGGTTTCACAGCTCGTGTATAATATTTGAAGAAGAGATGAGCAAGGATCTACAAAAAACTTATCGTATAAATGATCACCATGAAAATTATTTAGACAAATGCGGTTATAATATAAAAGACCCATGGTTCATTGAGAGCATGAAAAGTACGTTGAATATTATTAAAATATTCTCAAAATATAACAAAGATAGTAACACTCTAAAGGAAATTGAAAAACGATGGAAAAATATTTGGACCTCTGCTTTGCAGTTATCTGACTTTTCACAAAAATATCGTAGTGTCATTTGTCATCGGGATTTGTGGAACAATAATATCCTTTTTCATTATAATGAATTAAACTCTGCAGAACCTGATGATTGTCTATTAGTAGACTTCCAAGTTGTAAGATCTCAACCTCTAACAGGAGACGTTATGATGCTACTCTATTGCAACTTAGATCACGAATTTCGTGAAAATAACATTAATACATTTTTAAATTATTATTATGAAGAACTAAAATTATTATTGGCTAACCAAGACATATTCATTGCTGATGTTATAAGTTGGAAATCTTACATAGAGTCGTGTAAAGAACAGCGGTTATGGGGGCTCATAACAAGTGCTTGTTTATTACCAAGCCTTTGGATAAATGAAGAGCTTACTCTAAAAATATTTGGTGATGATCTTAAATTTAGTGAAACAATGACCAAAAATAAAACATCTTTTATCAAAGAAATGATGGAAACAAATGAAAAATATAGAGCAAAAATTTTGCCATTATTTGAAGAAATAGTTGAGCGATATTGTTTACATAATAATAAAGAAAATATTCTTGTCTACTAAAATGTTTCATTGTTTATATAAGTATTTATTGGTATTCAAAATAAAAAAAATAATCTTTACCCAATTTCTACAAGTATAAATAATGAACATTCATTTTTAGGGCTACGTACCTAATAGGGAAAAAATGGAACACTTACAGGATCACTTCTTTGTTCGTCTGTCCGTTTGTCAAGACCCCTTTTTTAGGAACGCGTAGAAGTATCAAGTTGAAATTTATATCAAATATGTACTTAGGTGTATGGTCTCTCTCAGCTGCGAGATATTAACTTGTAAGTCAAAGCGGTCAAAAAATATGATCGTTTATGTCGCATATTTTGCGATTTTTTTGCGATTTGTAAAGGGAATCAAAACCTGTAGGATATTTCCCGTTGACCAGGAATATGAAATGGGGCAAGAAGCGACTAAGCTCTAAGCCCACTTAAACTCTGGCTTAACACTCTGCTCTACTCAGTCATTCGGAGTAACCGCTTATGTCGATCTTGATGTTGAAAAAAAAAAACTTAAATTGCTGCTTACTTACTATTATACGTTATAATAGTAAGTAAGCTGCTTTAACTCAAATTAGACGTTATAAAAATCATTATCTTTTAATTGTGTATGCAAAATATTTTTACTAGCTATAAACACAAAACAAATAGGTACAGAAGTTAATCTCATATGTATACACTTCGCTTTTCATCCCTACGTTCGGCGGTCGCAACTAAGATTATCAACTTTGGCTTATGTACAAGAAACTGGTAGTGGTTGATTTATTTTGAGAATGAAACATGAAGAACGAAAATACAGACCAATAATAACTATAATATTTTAATGTTATTGTAATACCTATTACAAATTTTCTGCACAAAAAATTTCACTGACGCGTGCCTCAAGCATGTGGCACTCGCGCTTGCACTATTTCCAACCATTCCGAGATATCGTGTCCGTAAGAGATATTTTTCTATCGACGGGTACTACGTAAGTTGTCGTAACTTAAAAAAATGCGATTTTTGTTTTATTTATGAAAAGGACTCTACTTTTATATAGATATTTTAATAACACGAAGAATAAAAATGAAATTTATTTTAGAAGATAGATTTTTCTAACAGAAATTTCATTTTTATTCTTCGTGTTATTAAAAGATCTATAAAAGTGGAGTCATTTTTATAACTAAAACAAAAATTGCATTTTTTAAGTTACAACAACTTACGTGGGGTCATATGCATGTACGTCGCTATGTGTGCAAGCAACGCATGCATAGAAACCTCTCATGGACACGATATCTTGATTACACGAGTGCCCTTTGTATGTAGATTGATTTCTGTACCTAATTGATTTCCGCTATAGATTTTATTGTAAAAAAAAAAATTATTTCACATTGACTAGTCGAAACCTTAAGTACTTTTACGGTTTTTTTCTTGCTAGCATAAACTTGTTGTCCTCTAAACGTCGATTGCCATATTTTCTATGCCAACGGTCGTTGTATCTTTGGCTGTAGATGTCACAGAAAGGTCGCAGCAGAAGAATGTAAAACAACTCCACGAAGCTTAAAATGCTGGCGCCGAGGAATAATCCACCAGTCCCTCCCGTTGAAACTGTAATAGGTATAAAAATGTGCTTTATAAATTACAAGCTTCACTTCGCAGACCATTGCGTAATGCGTGAATATATTGGCAAAACGCAATATCTGGGGCAAAATGTAGCCTATTCTTAAATATCCAAACTTATTGGAACGGAATTTCTTATCGCACTTTATCGTTTGCGGGCTGAGGAATTAGACCGAAAAATGTGTAGCAAAAAAATTGACACCAAAAACCGACCATTTAGCAGTGATTTTTGAGGCACTTCCCAATCACCTGGGAAACTTAAACTTTTTCAATCGATTTAGCTTGCGGCTAATTTTGAAAATATGTAAAAATATTTTATAATTTTGATATTTAAATACTTTTCTAGGGTTCCGTACCCAAAAGGTGAAATTTACCCTATTACTGAGTCGACGACTGAGACCACGCTGTCCGACCGTCTGTCTGTATGTCTGTTTGTCACCAGGCTGTACCTCATGATCCATGATAGTTAAAATTTTCACAGATGATATATTTTTGTTGCAGCTATAACAAAAAATATTAAAAACAGTATAAAGAAAATATTAATTCCCATACAAATATCGAGAAAAAATGCAATAAACGTGATTTTATTGCAATTTTGTCTCGATCTTAATAACGACAACTGGTAGATGTTTGAAATACACACAGAATAATATTTATTATACCATTACTTATAAGAATCTCCAGTAAAGTAACTAGGAAAAAATGTAAAAAAAACTTTTTATATTTGCAAGAAATAAATATTACTATTATAAGCCATCTGCATAAGAAAGCTATAAAATCTTGTAAAAATGAATATTTTCGTACCGACTAAATCAAGTTGGCCCCGTACAACATTCCTTCTGTATCTCTCACTTGGGAGCACGGAGAGCTCTATGTGTACTGTGGAATAGTTAGAGACTATGGCATCTTTGAAATCTTTGACGATAGATATCTCTGCTTCCGTACACGATGGCAGACAATCACAGTTTAATCCAGCGCCCGGAGACCATTTTGCTTTTAAAACCTATTTAAAAAAACTTATATTGAACGCCATATAATTAGTAATTACCTATTAGATATGGAAATGATTGCTACTTCTAATTCATCTTCATTTGATGAAATTAAACAAAAAAATATATAAACAGTTGACCCTGCAGGCCATCCCTGAAACTTCCTGCTAAATTATTTATTATATAATTAAAAACTATAAGCATAGATTTTTTTCAGTGCAGACATACAGTTACTTAAAAATGACAGTATATTTATTTCTGAAAAGCTGTGTATTTTGGAAACGATTTGGATTTGGATCTTAAAACACGTCATCTTTGTTTATTAATTTGTTAATTTAGTATAGCTTTTAATTATTTTAAACATATTTTTATACGCTGACATCATAGAATTACTCTAAGGCTGACATTATTTAACATTCGACTCATGACTCCTTAAAAATAATGACAAATAGAAACACCATAATTTGAACCTTATAAAACTTAAGCCAGAATAATGATCTGATTGATCCCACAGCTGACCCGTAAGTCTGTGACTTTTCAGTATCTATATGTTTCACTTATAATTAGAATAAATGATTTCATACAAAAACAATGTTTAAAATCATGACATGCAACTCTCAGTGCAGAATTTATGGTTGTAATTTAAAATACTAATTGACGTGTTTCGTAAAGTGACAAATTTCAAATTCTTTTCTGTGACACGTCGTATATAAAAGTCATTTGCGGAACTTGAGACTAGACTCGTTAGTACCCCGCTGTCGCTCACACGATGACCATACTTTCTGAATATAACTAGACCAATTTTGATTAGGTTTTTACATATGCAGTATCAGTACCATTACCTACTGAGCACTCTCAGTATTTACAGTCGTTTACTAGTCAACCCTTAGAGTAATAGTCAACCTTTATACGTACGCGTCACAGACCACATGAATACTAATAGACACGCCATTGGGAAGGAAACGTGACGCCGCGAATGTGAGCAAACGCTCCTATCACTGCCAAGAATGTCATACATTATTAGATATATTATATCGTGAAAAAATAGAAACAAACCATGTTGTACTGTTTAATCGTACCGCATGAGATGACAAGGTTTAAAAATTACCCTTGACGTGATTTTATTTAATCAGTAAGTATTATTATAACTCTGTAGTCCTGTGTGTGAAAGCAAGCCACACTGACAAACTAAGAAATTCTCTTGAAAAGGCGTATCCATTTAATCCGTGGTACGCGTCTTTAACCTACTTACTTACCGATTAATGATAGTGGGACATGTTAGTTCAAAAGTTCAAAAATCTTCTTCAAAAGTCATTATTCTATATACTGATTACCTTCATCATTTTTAACTTCCCACTATGTATGTAGATAAGGAAGTTACTGATTTTACCCCGATTTTCGAAAATCGAGTTTTCACCAGATGTCCACGTTTCGAGGTCCAAGGAATCTTTTCCGACTATTATCACGATGAAGTCAGTATGTCTGTATGTATGTATGTGTGTATGTATGTGTGTGTGTAAACATCTCATAACTTTTGAACGGTGTGTGTGTGTGCGTGTGTGTTTGTGTGTGTGTAAACATCTCATAACTTTTGAACGGCTGGACCGATCGAAACGCGGTTGATGGCATTCGATTAGACTCCGCTCAACTTGGATTTCCTGAAAATTTTAACCGATTCGGTTCAGGAAATTTTGAGAAATTTTGAAAAAACACCAAAATAAATTTTGACGAAACAGTATTTTTTTAATATAACTTCCAGATTTATGTACCGATTGAGTACAAAAACTAATCAGCTCTATTCCTCAAAAAAATACGTCTAATACATAAATTGCATCAAAATCGGTTTATCCGTTTGGGAGTAATCGTTGACGAACAATTTTGAAAATAGTGTTTTTTCGACATAGCTTCAAAATTTTTCAACCAATCATTTTTGGTGTTCTACGATATTTTAGTACTAAAAAAACTACGCCAAATGCCGTATCAAAAATCAAAATCGAATCTAATTTTCAAAACTTGTAGCTTTTCAAATATTAAAATTACCTTGTTTTAGCAAACTCACTTATTTTTTTTAATTACTTTCAAGTTAATTCACCGATTGACTTAAAAATCTTATCAGCTTTTCTCCTGTTTTTTTAAATCTGCTTCAAATAGCGTTAATTTAATCAAAATCGGTCAATTTGTTTGGGATTTATCAATGAAGAAATATAAAATAAAATGTTTCTTTGACATAGCATCGAAATTTTTCAACATATCGATTATTTAGCTAAAGCAATATTTTAAATCTCAAAAATTGAGTTGAATGCCATCATCGTTTTCAAATACACAGCATTTCAAAAATTAATATACTGCCCTTTTTAACAAAATAGATGTTTGAACTGAAAAATCTATGCTTATATTTTTTAATCTTTTGAGCTTAAAATACCTTAATTTAGTGGGAAGTTTCAAGGATGGCCCGTAGGGTCAACAATTTACACATTTTTTTATATAATAAGATAGCAAACAAGCAGATGACTCTCCTGAATCCTGAATGAAATGAATGAAAGAAAAACCATTGCCTATAGGATATTAATGGTGCGTTGCTATCCGTGTGGCGGGATGACAACAATGTGGTATTGTTCCTCCAATTCACTTCAAACGCATAAGTCTATCGGCTACTTTATGCTCCCAAACGAAGGATGACAATTGACTCTATTGCGGCAAGAATAGATAAAGCGGTGGTACCAAATACCCGGGCGAGACGTTGCGGAGCTCTACCATCTAGTAGTCAGGATGGTAGTGACATATATAGCCAATTGGTCGACTCTTACGACCTGCCTGACAGAACGGCAGTTGGTCTATCTTCAAAGGAGCCCGGACCAATACGGGGTAAAATCATCTACCTTCCTACATTCCTTATAATATACAAAAAATTGATGTATTTGTTACTTGAAATGGATTCTTCATATGTCTTGTTGTTTAAAGATTAAGTTCAGATGAAATCCGAAATCAGTTGTTATAATTCTATAGTTTAAATTATTATTGAAACCAGTATGAATACCAACCAATATAAGCTTACACCAGTATGAAGCCAGGACGGTCAACATAGACCATCCTGGTTTCATACTGGTGTAATCTATATTATAAATGCGAAAGTTGGAATGTTTGGATGGATGGATGAATGTTTGTTACTCAATCACGCAAAAACTACTGAACGGATTTGGATGAAATTTGGCAAACAGGTAGATGATGACCTGGAATAGTACATAGGCTAATTTTTATCTCGAAAAAATTATGTGATAACGCGGAATTAACCAAAAATATTTATTATGCAACGGCTAGTTAACTAATAAAAACAATGGAAAGTGATTTTAGTAAAAATATTGGTGACTTTTAGCTAACCGTATTTATAGTATATGCCAATAGGGACTTCTTTTCATCTAGGGTTTTTGAAGAAGCACAATTTTTTGGAGTGATAAAGATAGTAAGTTTACCAAATTCTAGCTATCAAAATAGATTTTTCGAAAATTTCATTACTGAACTTACGAATACTATCACGTTATAAGTAGTCCTTGGGGAATTACCTATTACAGCCCCAATATACTCAATGGCTGATCAAATTAAAGGAAATAAAATCAAAAGATTTTTATTTGCTTTCAATGAGTTAACGTGTTGATCCTGACGTTATAAATAATAGTCCATCAGCCCATTAACTTTTCCTGCTACGGCAGTGTTTGGCAACGTCGTGTTCCAGTTAAGAGGGTATTTTTTAAAAAATAACAATAGCTGATGGCCTCAAGGGCCGCAATTGCGACGCCGGACTAGAGGGCGAGCAGAGTGGGTAATTTAATCGTCATACTTATAGTCTTATAGTCTATAGGTATTTCTATAATAGGTGAACATATTTAAACACAGCATTCGGTACGTCTAACCAAAAATGTAAGCTTGTCGCTGTCGTGTTCCGGTTTGGAGGGTAAGGTAGCCGGTAAACTTATGCATGTGGCATTAGACCTCGCCACAAGATAGCAACGCACCATTAACACCTTTGGTGTCTATAGGCGAAGGTTGACTCTTTCCATCAGGAGACCCATCTGCTTGTTTGCTATCTTATGATATATAAAAAAATAAGAAAAAATAAAAAAAGACGTGTGGCACTCGGAGAATGCCGCAGTAAAGCTATTGCATAGCATTTTTTATCAACTTATGCAATTACAATTATATATTTATTTTATTTATGCAGTATTTAGTTTCTTTGTTTTTATTTTCTTTGATATTAATTCAAGTTACATTTTGAGTGTGGTGACCGATAAAAAAACAAATTTTTTTCTTTTATTAAATAAATTAGATGTTAATATTGTTCAAAATATTTTTATTATCTTTCAATACATGTCGGTTCTTCAGGAATATTTAATAAATGAACTTTGTTTATTCATATTTAAAACACTTTGTACACAAATTATACGAGTACAGATATTCACTGTTGTACGTAGATGATAAATACCTATACACCTATATACTTTCTCACAAACAGCTGATAACGGTAGTTTTCCAATACAACCAAATGCCATCTAAAGGCGGGTTGCTGAACTAAAGAGACAAGCGTGATATTTCAAAAAGTCATTAAAAGTTCTGGTATTTATCGATAAATGGAAAAACTAAAAAGTATCACCGCTGTGCCGGTCGGAGTGGGGGGTGTTAGGTTTTTTCGTTACGGAATTTCTGGAATCGGTCTCCACGCTCAAGGCCCGCGATAGAAGCTGTGCAATAGCTTAAAAGATATCCAGTTAAAAATAAAACGTCATTGAAGGTTTTAAAACTCTTTGATTTGTATGATTTTTTTTTCATCTACAAGATTTATTCGTATAAATCAAAAAGTTTTACACCGTTGAATGACGTTTGTTTTTAGCTGGATATCTTTGATTAGACATACCGAACGCTGAGTTAAAATATGTTCACCTATTATGGAATGAGATTATATATTATCTGGCATAACGTCCCCGCCTCACGGAGAGTAACATACCATTATCATCTTTAATGTATGTAGTTGATTTCTTTCCATCGCGAGAACCATCTGCTTCTTTACTATCAAATAAAATACATTTTACAGACACCAAAGATGTTAATGATGGTGAGATGGTGATAATGCGTTGCTATCCGTACCGGTGAGGTTGCATAAGTTATTCTTCATCATTCATCGTTCACGTTATTCTCCAAACCGGAACACGACAATCACAACTATTGAGGCTATTGCGGCAATAATAGCGTCAATGCCTGTCACGTATGTAGTGACAGGTCACGCGATGGTACCAAATACCCGGGCGAGACGTAGCCGAAGTCTACCACCTAGTACGGAGTCACGATTTTGGTGATACATATAGCCAATTGTTCGCCTTTTATGAACTGCCTGGTAGAATGGCAGATGGTCTCTCTATTATTAAAGGGGGCCTAGAATATCACGGAAATCCAAGCATAATTGATCAGAGCACAGGTTATCGCTGTCGTATTTCGACTTGAAAAGTATGATAGCCAGATCTTCTCATTTACTTACCGATAATAGATGATAATTTTTATTTAAACAAGTGATGTCTGTTATGTTGCATCGTTCATGTTCAGGAACATTAGGTATGAAGTAATTACTGCAGTTGCACATACGCATTTGAGCATCCCTTCTGCACTGAACCGTACACGCGGTATATGAATAATGGCGGTAGATTTGCAAAATATTCTCATCGGAATAACGACATTTGCGCTTTTCAGGCGATATTAGTCTTGCACCACTGTCGTTCTCAATATTTTTTATTGTAATTAGGCGTCTGAAATATAATTAATAAATGCTATTTTACTATCCATTTTTCTAAGTAAATACCTATTCTTATAGTCATCTGTAGTATCCCCTAAAATTTAAATGTTAGGGTCCGTAATTTAATTTCGAGAGTCATGTGGATATTATACAGAGGTGCAATTAATATGTCAAAGATTTACTCATATACGTTCCATAGCTAGCTAGTAGCTAGCCTATTGACAGTCACATTAACACATAGTAGCAGCGGCGGCCTTACCCATTGCGAGGCTCCGGGCAGTAAATAGGTCTTTGCGAGGCCCTTTGTCCTTCGTGAAAAGTAAGTGATGCGGAAGTAGGTCTGGTTGTTTGGTTTAAGTATTTGTCATGTTTGACAAGAAATGATAAAATTATACAAATAAATAAAAATTTGAGTTTTAAGATATTTTACATTATAAGATTTACAAAATTAACAAATACAGAGATGATAAATTTTAAAATTGATGTTTGCGACTTTCTATAAGACTAACATTTTTAATTAAAGCACAATTTCTAAAGAATGAGATGAGCTACGTCATTTTCGATTGAAAGAATAGCAAGGGCTGAAATGACCTTGTGTCATCGAATTCAAAAGTTTTATATATATTTTTATATATATATTGTTACGTACTCGGGTTCGTACTTGTAAAAAAAACACCACTTATACTAAATCCGTGTATTTACACAACACAACACAACGTAATACTAAAAATACACTCTACTTGCTAGTCACTCACTATACTATCACTGAACTTAGAACACAATAAAACACTTCTCACTTCGTACTGTTCACTTCATGTATCGCTCTCGATCGCTTGATAAAAACTGCCTTGTGTTTGTCAACATCTCTGTATTTATAGGCAGGGGAAAGTCCTAGCAGGATCCAGAAAAATCTAAATGTATCGGGAAACAATGAATCACTTCTTATCGTAAACATGTTATGAGTCATAAATCCTAGTACACGCTACTTTCAACCTTATGCCATATCCCACAAAGTCCATTATGGCATAGCCCACGTCAACTATTTGTTTGTCAATAGGAGTAGCTATCTCTTTCTTTTATTTCTAGATAATTACCGCGCGCGTGCTCCAACTCCACACGCTTCTAGATTATTCGTAACAATATTTATAAATATGGTAAAAAAATCTATACTTCTTAAAATTTTGTTTGGGTTGTTGCGCGAGGCACCTGCAAGAGCGAGGCCTCGAGTGGTTGCCCTGTTCGCCACCCCCTAAGGCCGCCGCTGCATAATAGAACATAAGTTAACCTTGCACATATAAAACCTTCTAATCAAAAAAATAAAAACAACCATAGAAACAGAAGAAATTTTCCGTATCTATGTTTATTGATCAAATTCAACAAACGCATTTGCAGAGAAGAAGAAATTTGATAAAAATCAAACCCAGAATGCAATTTATTCACATCTGATCTAATTGAAGCCCGTTCAGTCAATGCTAGTGTGATTATATTGGAATCAAACTTAATTGCTATTAAAAATTTCAAATTTACTTGCTATTAAAAGTGTCCGTTGAATTCTAATATGGGCTTATTGTACATTAAAAAAATTTGAAAATTTCGGCTGATGCTATTTTCTTGTAGCACTTTGAGGCCGATCTCATCAATTCACTTCCAGAACATTAACAAAACTGAACCAAAATCAATCGCGACAATTTAATGTGTTTTTTTTAATATCATAAGATAGCAAACTAGCAAATGGGTCTCCTGATGGAAAGAGACAATGTTAATGGTGCGTTGCTATCTTGTGGCGAGGTCTAATTATAATGCCACATGCACATGCTGGCTACCTTACCCCCCAAATCGCAACACGAGAGTGACAAGCACTGATGCTGTTGCGGCAGGAATAGGTAAGGCAGTGGTACCAGACCCGGGCCGAGACAATGCAGAACTCTACCACCTAATAGCCATGATGATAGTGACTCGTATAACCAATAGGTCGCCTTTTACGACCTGCCTGGCAGAACGGAAGTTGGCCTATTCTTCAAAGGAGCCCGGAAGCAACACGAGGAAAAAGTAAAACATGTGAATATGGTGAAGTGTATATGGCCATGGGCGTACCCAGGTTCTGGGCCAGGGAGGGCAAACCGTAACATTTTAAGACTATATTTTTATCTACAACAGTAGATAGTTAGTAGGGAGGTAAACAAATTCCAGGGAGGGTGGCAGCTGCCCCTCTCTGCCCCCCTCGGTACGCCCATGTATATGGGGTTTAGTAGGGGGAGGGGGGGGGGGTAGCAGTTGCTAGCAGTTGATGACAACGCGTTATAGCACAGGTTTAGGCTAACCCATGTCATTTCATATTATTCGTTCTATTAGACTCAGGTTCGCTTTCCTACATATCATCATAGCATCCGATAGTCTGTGTTTGTTTGTGTGTTTCATACTTTTTGTTTGTGTGTTTGATTCGATAAAATAATCAAAACTTACTTGAAATATGTTTCTGATCCAATATTTATGACATCCGAACCTATAGTTGTAGAAGTGGGTACTTCTTCTTCATTCAGTATATAAACACGAACTGGGATGAATGTATCGAATATTATCTTTCCAGGTCCACTGTTTCTATTGCTGACCATCTTTAACTTAGGTGGCTTTGGTTCTCTGAAAAAAGTAGAAGCTGTACATCCAGTCTATTCAAAGTGATGGCTATAGACAGCTTAAATACCGACCTAAATAAAACTTTGAATGAAATAATACACTTTATTGTGCACAAATTACTATAACATCTATACATATTATAAAATCGTAGGAAAGTCAAAACTGTACATTGAATATTTTTTTAAAAAATATTTGGGGCATGATCTACAATCGATATCGAAGCCAAAAATATAGTTTTTAGAGTTTTTGTCTGTTTGTCTGTATCGCCGTGTTGGTCCCGGCCTCCTTTGTAGAATAGGCCAACTGCCGATCTGCCAGGCAGGTCGTAAAAGGCGACCGAATGGCTATCGAGTCACTACCATCGTGGCTACTAGGTGGTAGAGTTCTGCATTGTCTCGCCCGGGTCTGGTACCACCGCCTTACCTATTCCTGCCGCAATAGCGTCAGTGCTTGTCTCTGTCGTGTTCCGGTTTGGAGGGTAAGGTAGCCGGTAAACTTTTGCATGTGGCATTAGACCTCGCCACAAGATAGCAACGCACCATTAACATCTTTGGTGTCTATAGGCGATGGTTAACTCTTTCCATCAGGGGACCTATCTGCTTGTTTGCTATCTTATAATATAAAAAAAATGTATGCCCGGGGTAAACTCAAAAAGTACTGCATGGATTTACTTCAAATTTTGCATGAATATTACTAACAGGTCGGGTCAACATATAGGCTACAATTATCACGCCATCACCTATGGGGGAGGAGCAGTGCGGAGTAAACGAAATCCGTGCTGACGAAGTCGCAGTCAACAGCTAGTTAATAAATATTTAAAATTGATTAACTATATTAAGTAAATTGATACATAAATATGGTCTTATTACAACAAAGTGATCTCTGCCAAACTTGGGTAGGTAGTAGGTACGTAGGTCGTAGATGCAAAGGATGCTAATTCATAATACTCTTGCACACAATGTTTATATCAATATGAATTGTTTGAAAACTACATTTTTAATTACGTTAGCGACATGCACTGACATTATTGTAGATTTTGCAGAAGTATAGTTTCGAGTAATCGTTTACAAGCCTTCATCAAAAGAGATCCGGAAAAACATGGGGAAATAACAGGTAAGTTTCAGCCAATCTAAGGCAACGCGTCTTTTAACGTTTGGATCACGTTATCATCCGAAGGTTTAATGTGCGTTATAGTGTCAAAACTTCGTGGTTATGCTACGGAGAATTAGGTGAACACATATTTTCCATTGATATACTATCTTGCTTCAGCTTTCGATGCGCACTGACGCAAATACCAATTGAACTTAAATCGCGGCAGAAAATAGAATTTCAAAGATTGTAGCCACAGCATTCGTCAGCCTTCTACACTATCACCACGTGTTATATAACGAACTTAGACTTTGCAAAGTACGGCACGGCAAGCAGGAAAGCGTCATATCCTTCTCTACAGCATTAGCCACAACGACTTACACATTATTATTTCTATACATAAAATGAAATCGTAGGAAAGTCAAAACTGTACATTGAATATTTTTATATTTTTAAGAATACTTGGGGCCTGATTAACAATCGATATCGAAGCCAAAAATATAGTTTTTAGAATTTATTTCTGTTTGTCTGTTTGTCTGTATGTATATCCGGGGTAAACTCAAAAATTTATTTTTGAGTTTACTTCAAATTTTGCATGAATATTACTAACAGGTCGGGTCAACATATAGGCTACATATTATCACGCTATCACCTACGGGGAAGAGCTGTGCGGAGTAAACGAAGTCCGCGCGGACGAAGTCGCTGGCAACAGCTAGTATAGCTAGTATTATGATATAAAAGATGCTAGTACGTAAATGTATATCACCTTCCTTGAATAGAATTCACCGCATAACAAGTGCCAAATTCGGTCTCAATAGGCCTGAAGTACCCACAGCAGTCGAATAATTCATTGTTCCACGTGCAGTTGCCTATCATGGACTCACAGGGACTTCTTATCTAAATAACAATTAATTCCATTGATGTTCTGTGCATGTATGTTTGGTTTTCTTTTATGGTAAAATGACTAAACGGGTTTTACCTAATAAGTTCTTATTCTTATAAATGAAAATAAACGATGACTAAAGTGACGTTAACACCTCGCCATATGAATGACAGCAGACTATTAACATCTTTGTTGTCTATAGGCGATGGTTGTCTCTTTGCACCAGGAGAGCTATCTGCTTGTTTACTATCTTATATTATATTATAGCACGGTTGCGCGCCTGTCACGGCCTCTGTTTGTGGGCTGCCGCCGCATTTCGCACTACAAGTCACCTTCCCGTCACAAAGCTTGCACCGGGATGCAGTCTTTCTTTGCGTCCTCTCCTTGGGGGCGAATGTATTTCTTGCCATTTGGTCTGGATATCGTTGCTGTCGCAGAAGTAGTACTACAGGGCATGGAATTTTTTCGGTGGTAAGTCTCAGCCTTGGTTGGTCACCACTGCAAGATGACTTCGCGCCGAAAGCAGGAGTACTACAGAACCTCGTGTTGCATCGGCATCACGTAATGAAAAAATCAGCGCTTTAAGAAAAGAGTACAAAAATACCTAAATTGTAATAAAATCCCTTCCAATTCCCTTGGTAATAGTGCGCTTCCATCCGTGTGGCAAGATGGTAATGCGACATTACTACTTTACCCTTATCCTCCAAACTGGAACACCACTGTGACAAGCGTTGACGCTATTGCGGCAATAATAGGTAAGGCGGTGGTACCAAAACCCGGGCGTGACATTGCGGAACTCTACCACCTAATAGTTACAATAGTAGTGACACGTATAGGCAATCTTTCGACTTTTGCGAACTGCCTAGCATAATGTTCTTGTCGAGAATTGAACACGAGACCCATCCATTGAAGACACCCGCCCAACACGGCGGTTAACTTATCTTTTATTGACTGACTGATTATATGTTGACTAATAATTGCCTGTCGCGTTATCTAGTGGTTAGCCAGTGGCGTAACAATAGGGTGGCAGGGATGGCAAAATGCAACGGGCCCCCGACCCAAGAGGGCCCCGGTCCAAAAGGCCGTGAGCTCAAAAATATTTTTTTACATTGTACTTACGTGTAATTGACTACGCTGAAAATCTCGAAGTTTATTAAAATTAAACTGAATACAACGTGACAATTTTTTCCATCCATTCCATCCCATCACAAGAATTAGCCACGGGCCCCAGATGGTATAATTACGCCACTGTGGTTGGCCTTATTGAATCAAATAAACTCAACAGGTTCAGGTTGTTAAAAATATTATTGAGATCACAAACCATATGTTTACATACTTATAATAAAATCGTAGGAAAGTCAAAACTGTACATTGAATATTTTTTTTAAAGAATACTTGGGGCGTGATCTACAATCGAAGCCAAAAATATAGTTTTTAGAATTTTTGTCTGTTTGTCTGTTTATCTGTTTGTCTGTATGTATGTCCAGGGTAAACTCAAAAAGCACTGCATGGATTTACTTCAAATTTTGCATGAATATTACTAATAATATTACTAACAGGTCGGGTCAAAATATAGGCTACATATTATCACGCTATCACCTACTGGGGAGGAGCAGTGCGGAGTAAACGAAGTCCGCGCGGACAAAGGCGCTAGCAACAGCTAGTAAATAATAATAGATACGGTGTTGGGCGTAAAATGCGTAGCCGCTCATATGAGCAAATATATGTAAATGTCAAACGCTTGTAGATATACCGTAAAAAAATATAAATGTCATATCATGCTATTTTATCGGGTCGAATAAAATGCTTCCCTCTTGAGTGATTTTATTTCATCGGTAAGGATTATAAGTGTATTTCTGTGTGTAAATGCAAGCGACATTGACGTAAGAAATTGCCTTGAAAGGCGTATCCAGTTTAATCCGTGATTGAGATTTTTCAAATAAAATCTTGTAAGTAAATGTCCCGTGGTGTAGTTCAGTAGTGATGAGCTTACAACCCCGAGCTTAAAATAAGTCATTTTATAATTACTGGAGAGTTATTATTTATCAGAGCGCGTCTGGCGTACAAGGAATTATGTATTAGAGCTTGCTTCAAGGTCATTATAATATAATAATACTAACAGATACCCGCAACTTCGTCCGCATTGATTATTCTTACATTAACACATATTGCTGAACGCGTAGAGATTATAAAAATCGTAATTTTTTTATCAGTAAAAGTATAATAACTTAATATTAACGGAATACATCGTGCAAAATTTTTGGAGAAGGAGCACTACACTCTGCGCTGTAGCATGGTGCGGGTGACAGTTTCAGTAACGTTTCGTTTCACTCTTGAAAGTAGCCGCGGTTTACAAATTATGACTAAACCCCGTTATCTATGTAACATATTGGTGGCAACTGATTTTAGCGATGGGGTAGTTATAATTAGATAAATTTCTGTTTTCTTTTTATTTACATAAAAAAATAAAAATAATTACAATAATATATTATTGACATTGATATTTGTTTAATATTTGACACTCGTGGTTTTGACTTGGATATGTTTTATATTAAGGAAAGTAAGGCTTCGTCTCCTACTCGAAAATATTCATTTGAGGCAAGAAAATGATCTTATAACTTCTACCGACGTCACTAGCAAAAAGTTCATAATTAAAATCAATGTCAATAATATATTATTGTAATTATTTATTTTGTTATGTAAATAAAAAAGAAAACATTTATTTAATTATAACTACCTCATCCCTAAAATCAGTTGCCAATATGCTACATAGATAACGGGGTTTAGTCATAAGTCATAATCGTTCAACTTTCGCGAAATGGGACAAGGGGATTTTATATTTTTATTTAATTTTGCAAACATACCAGGTTAGCATAATGATAAAGATTTGACTCCAGACATTCAGGCAAGTGAGTGCCCAGACCACAAAATTCTGGTATGTAGTAAGCAACGCCTTTAAAAAACGCTAGCTCCCGTAACACTTCTTCCATGTTAAAATCATGTCCTCCACCCCACAAGCTGTAAAATAGTCATATTGATTTTAATAATCTATACTATAAAACCAGCCAAGTGCGTCTCATGACAATAATATAATCGCAAAAAACATCAATATTTGTTTAAAACAAATGCTAAAAAATTAGGACTAGGTACTCTGAAGAATAATAATTATCGTAACGAACGAATGAACATAATAACTAATAAATAAAATAATAAATATCTCTGGACAATTTTATACGAATTAATCTAACCCCAAAGTATCTGCTTGTGATATGGGTGTTAGTCAACGATATTAATATATAATTATTGTTTTAAATTTTACACTTGTACTGTTTCACAATATTTTTATTTAAATAGCCTACCGATTTCGCATTTTACTCCATCATCAGGGCTAAAAAGTTTTAGCCCAATTCAGTGAAAGTGAAATTCAGTGAAATTCAGAAAAAAAGAGTTGCTGAAAAAAAAATTGCCTAATATCGTATTAATATATATTGCAGCCGTTCACAGTTCCCCAAACCACTTTTATCTAATCTTATTTTCATATCTGATACGGTATTTAGCAAAATTTTACCTGCTGGCTAATTTCCGTAATGTAATTTCCATGGACCACAAATTATAAATATTTTTTTAGGAAAAGTATAGGTCCACTACGTGTCGAATTTTCATATGTTCTTTTAAACTTTTAAAACGTTTGTGTAATATACTCTAATTAAGCGATTTCAAAAATACCATGGAAATTACACGGAAAACACATTTTTGAAGAATCACCCATGTATAGCTTTGGCTTGATTATACATCTATAATTTTGGGCTTCACTCGCTCTTAATTACAATATTGGTGATGATTTTGAAAGATAATAATTATTGTAAGTACCTACCTATTAAATAAGAAGGACTTGTATGTAATAGAGAGGTAATGAGAACTATTGTAGTAGATGATACCGCGTTAAAATAATGTCGGGGCCACTCATTTGCGAATTGGTCCATTATCGCAACAAAACATCGTGATTGTGCTGCAGTGAATTGTTTAATCTAGTCTATCTCGCATCAACTTGCGATGCGCAACAATGCGAAACCGAGATGAACTAAGTCGCGGTACAAAACTGTTAGAAGCTAGAAAAGTCGCGATTCAGCGAATTGGTTGGCCACACACATCGCGACAAAGCGAAATTTTGCCGAAGGGGTATAGTGTAGCCGTAACATTAGTAAAACGTATTGTACTAATAGAAAAAAGAATTTATGCTAAGAAAATATTATATATGAAATTGTCTTACGAATCAAGTATGAGGTGAAAGTAATATTCGAAATTAACCAAAGTGTCAACGTAAAAATTGAAAATGATATCGTCCGATTAGCGATTACCTTTTGTTAAAGGACAAAACAGATATACGAAGTGTTATACACAAACGTTTTGATTGATATATCAAGGACAAATTAATCGGATATTGAACAAAGGTGATGTCAACCGAAAAGGCGTATCTTTATATTTTGCTTAAGCTTGTGAAGAAAGCAAAACTTCGGTTATGTTAAAATATGTATAAATAAAATAATTACCTGTCTGAAACTTCTTCCAAGCGAATTGTATTTTCCATCTCACACACTGCAATAGCAGGAAAATACGTGTCCCAATCTTTAAACGTAGTTTCAACAACAAATGATATTGGATTATTTTGGTACGCATCATACTGGGCTTTTATAAGGAGAGAGGATGCATACCATGATAATGCCACAAAGATCGCCCAAAATACTCTAAAAATTATATATAAAACGTTCAGCTGAAATAGCTTTAAAATAAATATCGTTTTCGAAGCGACCGCGACAGGTAGTAGTGCTAACGCAATTATAATTAGGCGATGGTAATTAAAGTACCTATGTCTTTATGGTGTAGTGATATGAATTTAAAGGAATAGGTATTATTCTAGATTTTTATTTCAGTTTAAGGCTCCTTGAAGGAAGCGTGAATAAAACCATGAAGCTGTGTTATATCTGGAGGTATCACTTCTAATACCTACTTGAAACACAACTTTAAATAGTGTTGTCATATTATGAGGTCTCACCCTCTCTTTCTAACACAACTGTATAAAAAGAGATGGCGAGACCTCATAGAATGAGATATAACGTAGGTATTTGTTTTACGAGTGCTAGCTCCACCTATACCTAATACTTCATGAATAAAACAGAAACGGTGACGTTTACCATCCTTATCCATACTATAATATACTAGGAATATTACTAGGTATATATATTTCCCCATGTTGGTGCGCGCTCCGGTGAAGAATAGATCTAGTACCGTTGTGCCAGGCAGGTCGTATGAGGTGACCGATTGGCTATACGTGTCACTGCCACCGTGACTACAAGGTGGTAGAGGTTCCGCAACGTCTCGCCCGGGTATTTGGTACTGCCGCCTTACTTATTCCTGCCGCAATAGCGTAATTGCTTGTCATTGTCGTGTTCCTGTTTGGAGGGTGAGGTAGCCGGTAGACTTAGCATATGGCATTACCATCCTGCTACACTGATAGCAACGCACCATTACAATTTTTATCCATCAGGAGCGCCATCTACGTTTTTGCTATCTTATGATATAAAACAATATATTATAAAGTGAAAGGTTGTCTGTCAGGCTTTAAGCCTTTACCCTGCTCGCAGTGTGTGTGCAGTTTTTTAGTCGAGTGGAGAGAACTTAAGTAGCTAAAACACTCGCTATTCTTTAATGCCAAAAATCGTACTTGGTCGAAAACAGTTCACAAGTATGTTGTGTCTCGAAAAATGAACATCAAACAAAAAGGGTCCGTGTGAATCACAGCTGAATTTAACTAATAAACCTGACTAAAACGAGTGGTTTACTCTTTTTTAGTCGGTGAGACAGTAAACGGGTCTCGTGGTGGGAGAAGATAATTAGATACCCCGTATAGATAGATATTTTTTTACCCCGTGTTGGTCCCGGGCTCCTTTGTAGAATAGGTCAACTGCCGTTCTGCCAGGCAGGTCGTAAAAGGCGACTGATTGGCTACGCGAGTCACTGTCATCGTGGCTACTAGGTGGTAGAGTTCTGCATTGTCTCGCCTGGGTCTGGTACCATCGTCTTACCTATTCCTGCCGCAATAGCGTCAGTGCTTGTCACTGTCGTGTTCCGGTTTGGAGGGTAAGGTAGCCGATTAACTTTTGCATGTAGCATTAGACCTCGCCACTAGATAGCAACGCACCATTAACATCTTTGGTGTCTATAGGCGATGGTTGACTCTTTCCTACAGAAGACCCATCTGCTTGTTTGCTATCTTATGATATAAAAAAATACCCACTCGCACGAGATAAATAGAACAAAATGGATCAGCTCGATTAAATTATGCACTATACTACTCGACTAAAGTTTTGGTGCTATGACACGTTTGTTACTAAATTACTCGCTACTCGACTAAAATATTAGCCTAGTCAGAAGAAAGTTTTAGATACGCTTATTGAGCTCGTTTTATTCCGCAAAAACGTTTAAAAAATATTACGCATCGTAGTACTTGAAGTATTTTCGAATATTTTTTATAAAGCATTGAAAAATTCGGTATTTGTATTTCAGTTTATGTATTCAATTTCAAGTACTGACGTTATGGATGCACTTATAAGTAAAGCGGTGGATACACGGATTAAATGAATACGCCTTTCATGACAATTTCTTAGTTTGTTAGTGTAGCTTGCATTTACACACAAAAATACAGAGTTACACTACACACTTAACGATGACATAAAATCATTTCAAGGGTAATTTTTACACCTTGTCAGCTCATTCAGTACGATAAAACAGTACAACATGGTTTATTTCTATTTTTTCACAAAATAATATATCCTACAAATGCATGATATTTTTGACAGTAATAGAAGCGTTTGCTCATATGCGCGGCGTCACTTTTCCTTACCAATAGCTTGTCTATTAGTAGGTATTCAAGTGGACTGTGGGCGGATACCATGTAAATATCACTTCCTACCAGGAGAGGCGTTTCCTTATTTACTAAGCACGTAAAAAAACTAGCATTTAGTATTATTTATTTATTATTTATTTATTTTATATAAGAGAGCAAACAAGCAGATGGGTCTCCTGATGGAAAAAGTCAACCATCGCCTATAGACACCAAAGATGTTAATGGTGCGTTGCTATCTTCTGGCGAGGTCTAATGCCACATGCATAAGTTTACCGGCTACCTTACCCTCCAAACCGAAACACGACAGTGACTAGCACTGACGCTATTGCGGCAGGAATAGGTAGGGCGGTGGTACCTGACCCGGTCGAGCCGATGCAGAACTCTACCACCCAGTAGTCACGATGGTAATGACGCGCATAGCCACTAGGTCGCCTTTTACGGCCTGCCTGGCAGAACGGCAGTTGGCCTATTCTTCAAAGGAGCCCGGGACCAACACGGGGGAAAACATGTTGTTAAAACATCACAGAGCTCTACCACGATGGTATTGGCACGTTTAGCATTCGCTCGCCTTTTACGAACTTAATCGCAGAAAAGCCTGGAGGTGGTCACTTCATAAAGAGCCTGATTTAACAAAGTTAACATTTGGTAATACCTCTCAATCCAATGCCGTTTTGTGTCCCCAATAAATTTAAACCCATGTATTGAAGTTGTTTCAGGTAAACTTTTTATACCATCCCACCATATTTGGAAATATCTTTGTACCCTTTCAATAGACATATTCCATAAAATTAAAATTTTTACTAATAGGATTTATTTTGTATACTTTAGTGTACTTGTATGCTGTAAGATTACGAAATTCAAAGTGACGACGTCGCCTGTAGCTTGTGCTTGATTTACGGCTATTAAGGATAATTTTATTCGATGCATCAATTGGAAATCTAATAAATAATTCATATTTTTGTGAGAAAATCACAGTTGTTGATGTTATCTAGAGTATGACAATTGAAACTAATTTCGTTTTAATATTTTATTACATTCAATAGTTCATGACACACCAAAAGTTACATTAAAGCATTTATCATCAAATTTGGTCATTAGGTAAAATTGTTATCTATTAACAATAGAATTCATAGATTATTCCTTTAAAGACTACATTATGTTCGCTATGATAAGAGTAAGCTTATGCGAGTATAATCTACAGATATAGTCGTATAGTGTTGACGATACCAAGAATACAAGCTATACATCGATACATATAATAAAATCGTAGGAAAGTCAAAACTGTACATTGAATATTTAAAAAAAAATACTTTGGGCGTGATCTACAATCGATATCGAAGCCAAAAATATAGTTTTTAGAATTTTTGTCTGTCTGTCTGTCTGTCTGTCTGTCTGTCTGTCTGTCTGTCTGTCTGTCTGTCTGTCTGTCTGTCTGTCTGTCCGTCCGTCCGTCCGTCCGTCCGTCCGTCCGTCCGTCCGTCCGTCCGTCCGTCCGTCCGTCCGTCCGTCCGTCCGTCCGTCCGTCCGTCCGTCCGTCCGTCCGTCCGTCCGTCCGTCCGTCCGTCCGTCCGTCCGTCCGTCCGTCCGTCCGTCCGTCCGTCCGTCCGTCCGTCCGTCCGTCCGTCCGTCCGTCCGTCCGTCCGTCCGTCCGTCCGTCCGTCCGTCCGTCCGTCCGTCCGTCCGTCCGTCCGTCCGTCCGTCCGTCCGTCCGTCCGTCCGTCCGTCCGTCCGTCCGTCCGTCCGTCCGTCCGTCCGTCCGTCCGTCCGTCCGTCCGTCCGTCCGTCCGTCCGTCTGCCTGCCTGCCTGCCTGTCTGCCTGTCTGCCTGTCTGCCTGTCTGCCTGCCTGCCTGCCTGCCTGTCTGCCTGTCTGCCTGTCTGCCTGTCTGCCTGTCTGCCTGTCTGCCTGTCTGTCTGTCTGTCTGTCTGTCTGTCTGTTTGTCTGTTTGTCTGTTTGTCTGTTTGTCTGACTGTCTGTCTGTCTGTTTGTCTGTTTG
Source organism: Apodemia mormo (assembly GCA_036924255.1). NCBI lineage: Eukaryota > Metazoa > Arthropoda > Insecta > Lepidoptera > Riodinidae > Apodemia > Apodemia mormo. The sequence goes on along the minus strand of JAUPFN010000012.1, from coordinate 19,875,033 downwards.
TCTGTTTATCTGTTTGTCTGTTTGACTCAAAAACTCAAAAAGTTAAACTCAAAAAGTACTGCATGGATTTACTTCAAATTTTGCATGAATATTACTAATAGGTCGGCTCAACATGGCTACATATTATCACGCTATCACCTACGGGGGAGGTGCTGTGCGGAGTAAACGAAGTCCGCGCGGAAGAAGTCATGGGCAACAGCTAGTAAATAATAAGTATATAACCATACTCTGTTCACGGAAATGAACTGGTACTCACAAAATAAGCTGCTCTATCATTGGCTGAAGTAAGGCGCCCCATAGACCTACAATAATATTGCGCAATACTTTTATTGTGTAATAATTTTGAATACCCCCTCTGATTCCAAACGTTCAATAAATTAACTCAATAAAATTGTCATACCCGACTGTTCATATTTTCGTGTGAGCAACAAGTCTAACGACGAAGTTTTGGCGGCAACCATGCTGGTGATTTTTTCAAATAAATCTCTATACAATTCTTTACACTCAATTAAAAACTCCCGTTCTTTATCTTTAATAGCATTCTTACTCGCCATTTTGGTTAAATTTACGACACGACCACACATTAAACACTGTGACTGACCCAACGTGACCGCTCCAAACTCTAAAGTGAAAAATATTGTGCAACATTAAGCCTACACAGTGCAAGAAAAAAATATTGCACAATAAAAATTAAACCCGCTCAATCTTCCGTTCCATCTTTGTGCAGTCACAATATTAACCCTAAACAGTCAATAATATAGCAATACGTAATATTGCGCAATATTGTTGTAGATCTATGGAGCGCCTAAGGACACTAAACCCGTGTTTTTAGTCTGTTTGTACGACTCATTACTGTTCAGACGTCTTTATCTTTAATGCGTTGTGGTCGATTTTATAATTTGGAATTTTGTTTAACTTTGGACTTTTTCTTCCTATGTATGTAGTCAATGTATATATTACAAAAGTAGAAAACAATCGGTTGATCGGATCAATGGTGGTGGTGATAGATCAACAGTTTTTTACAGATCGGTAATGTGGTGGGAGTTAAGTACTATAAACATTTTGATCCTACTTTTAGAGCTCAATATGTCGCATCTATTCAAGAGTAACAAAAGGGTGTAATATTCTCTGTACGGATATGTACGAACGTCTGTCTAATAGAAGATAATTAGAAACCGAGCGTACCAGTTTTCTACTTCGTTTAAAACTGTTTGATGTTGTCAGTTCTTTTTGAACACGCTAAGTGCATATACACTAATTTAGTCATCAAACTAAATTTCTACGAGTATATGATCAAATTGGGTAGATGTTGACTGGCGTACAAACACGCCATGAAGAGAATTATTAATGTGAAGAATATAAGCAAAGTTGTCCTGTAAGACGATTCCGCCAGAATTGCACCAAACGTGATCTAAGCAAACTGGCTTGACATTCGATTACCTTTGCCTAACTTATAAGCGATTTGACGTGAAGATGTATGTACATTGTACAGCGTCGGACTGGCTATATAGTCGAGGCGGATTTTGCCAGCCGGGCCCCAGCCTAATCGGTCTCCCATGCGACCTACCTAGAGGGTAAATAGACCTGAGCAAGCTATGTCTCAGCTCTTGAGATCTAAAAATAAAGATCTAATAGTTCATTTATACAATTAGAGAGAAAATAAAATAGACAGGATAAAATTATCACACCTACCATTATCCAGTCTCGTGCCCCGATCTTATGGGGAGTGACCGGGGCCCTTCCAATCCTGTCCGACCCTATGGAGCTGATAAACTAAAGATTAATTTAGTGCGTTTTGTTTCCATTGTGTAGAGCTCGTAATCTCGTTCCAATATATCGGTCGATATCGACTCATAAACTCCAGATTCGTTGTATATGTACTGCTGGCAATACGATTTTGGTGCTGTCGGCGTATTCTGATTTCACGAATCAATTTTACTGTAAAGAAGTAAATGAATTCGAGAACCGACACAAAGCTGAAACCGGTGACGAATCCACATGTTGAGCCAATGTTACCTGAAAATAGACATTAAGAATAACTAAACGGGAGGGCTTGTCAGAATTGACAGTACCGACCTAAAGAGCGAACAGTCTTGTATTCTAACTATCTAATACCCACCCGCATCGTTGGGCTCAAACTCATTGACGAAAAAAACATGGGCTATCGCAAATGATAGGCCATATAATTCCTTATATAGTTCCTAATGGGGCGTTGCGGAGGGGTACCCTAGCCGGCAAAAAGCGCCCGTAACGTTAAATAAAGCGTAAGATTTTTATGTATAATCTATGTATGATGGCTATAAAGTGTGTAAGGTATAATCTACGTGATGTATATTACAGTTTACTATTATTATTAAAATATATTATTACTAGCTGACCCGGCAAACGACGTGTGTGTGACGTGACGAATGAACATAGGAGGCAACCAATATAGCCTCCTGACTGAGGGGGCCTGGCAAGCCATAGATTTTTTTTTTCAAAATACTTTTTCGACGTTTTTCTGATATTGACACAGGCTCTATATTGTAATTATATTGTGTGTAATTCCCATTTGAAAAATAAACCTCGCCCGGCGCCTTGTTATTTTTCAGCCGCTTGAGGGTCATTCTAATCTCGTAAAGGCTTATGTCTGGGATATCTTCGGTATGGTGAGTATTTATCACGGTCAAAAAATTTACTGTACAAATTTATATAGTATTACAAACAAAACTTGCATTTCAAATTAGGCAATGGAATTTTTAAATAGTATAACGTCTACTCCAAATGTTTGTTGTTTGTTTTCAAATTTTCGCGAAAATAACTGAAGTTTTGGTTTTTTTAAGATGATTATCAGATATATTCTCACTCTTTGTCGTCGGCACTTGGTGAAACTCTCTCTTTGTAAAATAGTGTCTGGTAATCATCATATAATATTTTATATAAAAAAACTTGGTTTTAAGTTGTAATTGTACTGATGATACTTATAGAAGCGAAACCGGTTAGATAATATGTATAATAATTTATTGTGAAATAATGTAAATAGTTTTTGATATAAAATATTGTATGATGATTACCAGACACTATTACTAGTGTCTGGTAATCATCACTAGCCGTCAATATGCAAATCTGAATTTGACTCTCCCGATGCAAGCTTACAGCCTAGACGCTGATTTTTTGTCATAAGATAGCAAACAAGCAGATGGGTCTCCTGATGGATAGAGTAAATCATCGCCTATAGACACCAAAGATGTTAATGGTGCGTTTGTATCTTGTGGCGAGGTCTAATGCCGCATGCATAAGTTTACCGGCTACCTTACTCTCTAAAACGACAGTGACAAGCACTGATGTTATTGCGACAGGAAAAGGTAAGGCGGTGGTACCAGACCGGGGTGAGACAATGCATAACTCTACCACTAGTAGGCTCGAATCGCATAGCCAATCGATTGCCTTTTACGACCTGCCTGATAGAAGGCAGTTGGCCTATTTTTCAAAGGAGCCCGGGACCAACACGGGGAAAACAAAAAAAAATCTAGTGATTGCAATATGTAGAGTAACTTCGGGTAATTTGTCACACCATAAGCTTTTTTGGAAAAAAAAAAATAAAGTTTATAAGATCAAACAGTCTTTATTGGTTAATTCAGTCTTAGAACGTATAAATAATCAACAATAAAACATTTAAGGCCATTAACTTTAAGGAATATTTAAAAAAAATATTTTTCTAAACATGAATAACTTTTAAAATTTCAAGATGGTAGGACATTATGACCTAGGGCCATATTGGCCACAAATGTAGTGTGCCATATGTCCCACCATAACAACTAAATAATAAAAAAATACAAAACAAAGTTTTGCGTTATTTTGCAGAACAAAATTCGCAGAAAAACACGTCTGCTTCTATTCCTGAGCATTCTTCGTGACTCCACAATTTACAACAGACCCATGGTTCGCCTCTGTTGTCCATGGAACAAAGAGACTCGCAGTATATACATTTAGCATCAGAAGCATTACTTCTATCTGGACTTTCATCAGAGCTTTCTTTGTATGAAGGTTTATCTGCTTCCTCCGAGCTTGATAATTGTATCTCCTTTGTTTTTGACTTTTTACCTTTCCCTTTTTGTTTTTTGCCTTGGATTTTCCAGTTTTATCACTTTTTTTTAACGAGTCTAGCAAATCTTTCTTGTATGGAGATGAAGTAAGCAATATCGATTTTGTAGGCTTCCTACCTCGTGTACTAGCTTTTTTACGTATAATGTCTAGTATTGGAGATATTTCAAATGGTGTTATCAAGTTGTGATCCCTTGAAGTCAATGGATGTGGAGATATCGCAACTACCACTTCTTCAGAATGCGTAGGGGGACTTTTGTTCTGGTCTCTCAACACAAGAATTCCTTGACTACGCACCGCATCAATTAAAACGAGTTCATTTGTAATAGGCATTATGTCAACAGATTCATTTGCTATTGAAAGATTACAAGATAAATTAGTCGGTTCTGCTGCGATATTGTCATGATTGTTGATATCACATGCTTGGTCAGCACCCATATCTATGATATCGTGATTTTTAAAAATATTTCTGTCAACAGGGTATAGCCCTGTTGCACGAAAACCACCGACAGCAATCTCGCCACTTTGAGCTCGTAAATATGCGCTACCGAAAACTTCCATCATATCGTATTAAGTTAGTGGCCGTGTATTATTCCTGACCCATAATCTTATGTCATCAGAAACATACTTTTTAGTGTCCCCATGAATTACTTATCTAGTGGTTGTATTTTATGGCTCAAATGTGGAGGAATTGATAGTAAGTGAAAATAATTTACTCTTGCTAGATCAATCAGTTCAAAATTTCTGGTGTGACTTGTATGGTCATCTAAAATAAGCAGGGTGGGAGATTCTTCAGTAGGTTTCACGTGCTTTATAAAATTTTGAAACCATTTAGAAAATAAGTTAGTTTGGATCCAACCTGAAGGGTGACATTCATGTATAGCACCTGGAGGCACACCTTTCATTAAAAGTGGGTGACTTCTTTTCCTTGGAAATATAATCATGGGTGGAATAAATGAACCTCCAGCGCGCATACTTATCACACAGGTTATCAACGAGCCCCTTTCAGCTGATGTTAAAGCTCCTATTTGTCGTTTTCTTTTTTGACTCAGAACTTGAGGCATTTGGGATGAAACGATACTTATCCCTGTCTCGTCCACATTGAAAATTCTATTCGGAGGGAACTTGAAGTCATCCATCAATTTCTCATAAAGGTCAAAAATATGGTTGACACTTTCTTTATTAAATCCTTTAGCCCTGGCAAATGAAGTTGCCGTTGGAAAGAAAGTTCTGGGTGCCTTCCTGAAAAAGATTTTAACCAATCCTTGCCAGCGCTCTCATTTTTGGCTGAAAATGTATGTGTAATATTGTTTTTTACTGCCAGCTGATAAGTTAAGCTCATGACATCTCTTCGCACTAAATCGAACAATTTAGCTTTCATTGCCAAAACATACTCTACTAATTGTTTTTCTAGCTCTTGAGGTAATGTAGGTTTTCTTCCCAACTTTGCACAAGTCGCTATATCGGCTGGTAGATCCTTTTTAGCTGCTAATCGCCTTAAAATTGTTCTTGGTACTTTATACAGCTTGGAAGCTTTCAGCGTACCCATTTTCTTATTTCACACATCTTCCATTGCCTGTTTCATTCAATTCTGGCACCAAGTTTGGCGTTTTGTTTGTGAAATTGGTTTTCGTGGAGGCATTGCCTAAAACAAAATACCAAGATCTAGATATGATACATTCAATACGTACGGTCAATATGGCCTGGTAGATCATATTGGTCTTCTATCTGGTGAAGCATAATGGCCGCAAGAATGTTTTTGACAAATAAAAGTATAACCTCAAATTTAGTGAATAACACGGTTTAAAACTATCACCATTCTACAGGCTAGAAGTTTTAATACAAAACTGAGCACTAACAATAATAAAACTATAACAATTTGAACAACAAAAATGTGTGAAAACTTACCAAAAAATAACATTAATAATAATTACAGTAACGTAATTCTTGATCGTCACTCGCACTGTAAACACACGCACTCTCCGCAAAGCCGGAATCAACCGTGCCTGACGCCTGACGCGGGCGCCTTATCCAAGTTTAGGAAGCTCCGCCACATACTTTCCTATCCCGATGAACCCAATACCATCATAACCGATACAAATACAAACACACACACACTCACACACAATACTACACCGTCGTCACCGATCTCGACGACAAAGGCTTCTCTATCGCCCCCACGCTTAACACCGGGCGCAGTGCCACGATTCCGCCCTCCACATCTAGTCCAAACGTAGCACTAAGCTGAGGTCCGGTCTTGCAGAAGACAACTCTAAGCGCAGGCGTGAGTAGCCCAAATCTTAATTTAAACACTGGCTGAGCACTCTGCAGTCTTCTCGCCTCAAAAGTTCTGTGTCACAGTAACACCCGTAAGGTCACCTGTATTAATCATTTCGAAATTAAGAAAATACAATTTATTAGATCTGTATAAGCACGCGGTCCACTTGCTTGAAGATCGGATTTCCAAAAAAAATAACAAATACTTTCTCTTTATAATGTTATTGTAAGCATAATTTATGTAGGCATTAGAAAATACGAGTACAACTTACTGATCAAGTCGAACCATTTCATAATAACGTTCTGGCCATAACAATCGGCAACTTCCCTGGCATACTTAACATGAACAATAGATGTTCCGGTAAAATTCGCTCCTTGTCTGAAACAAACGTTGTTTCCAAGTTAAATCAATAAAATTCTATTTGCTCCCATTGGTGACGATGTTAGTCGTAATATTAGTTTGTGCTATTCACAAACAAAAGATACATGTTCTTGATGTAGAGCAACTTGTTTTATCGACACACGTTATGAAAAATAGCTACAATTTTAATATACAGTTTAAACCTAGTACTATATTCAAATCGTATAATATGTGTATAAGTAAATATATACAACATTAAATTATCTTTTTATATTATTCTAGCTGTGCCCGTGACTTTGTTCGCGTTGAAAAATTTCTAAAATAAAAAAATACATAGTTCCCGTTCCCGTGGGATTTCCGGGATGAGAACTATCCTATATCCTTTCTTGGGTCTAAAACTATATTTGTACCAAATTTTATCCAAATCAGTTCAGCGGTTTAGCAGTGAAAGCGCAACAGACAGAGTTACTTTCGCATTTATAATATTAGTATGGATTGACTCGCATAATTTTAAATCCTTAATATAAATGTATGATGCTAAATTCGTGATAATATTAATAAATTACAATCAAAAGTAATCTAAAAATTAACAATACACCAGTAAAATTTTGTAAATATGTATTTGTATTTGCAAAATTTTACTGTACGAATTTTATTTTTATGTATACATTTCACGATTGTTTCACAGGGAAATTGATTCTTTGCTTTTTTTATAAAAAATGGGTAGTAATTTAATGATTATTAGAATCTTTTCCACCTTTGAGTATTATTTAATACTCAGAATCAAACAGACAGTACTACGTAAGATACAATACTACGTAAGACTCAAAGTTTTCGACACAATGCTCGGGTTTTTTGTTTTCAAAATGTTACTTGTTAGTTGTAACATTTTAAGTAAGGTAATATTTCAGTTGTCAAAACTTTTGTAACTCAAAGAGTGTAATACCTTTATGGTGTTACATATACACTGGCAGCTTTGTCTACTTTCAAACGTAGAACTGTCTAGTTTTTAGATGATAAATGTAATAGAATAAGAGTGTTCGAATTGATCTGGTCGGGAAAAGACATATCGCCGAAAAATAAATGAAGATATAAAACAATAGCGTATTATTGGAAGTCCTAAAAAATCCCGTCGATCTTCGGGTCCTCGAGCAGCCAAGCGAGTTGAAGAAAAACCCCCGGGCAAAAGGCGGTACGATTGGTGGAGTAACACGGCCGGCCGATATATCGCCGGACGAGTGTTACAAGAGTATTAATATAATATAGTTTGGGGCTTGGGTTCAACTCCAACAAGAAAAACATATAGATGATAAGCATATATGTGTGTCACAAAAAAATAATTTATTTACTTTGGATCTATGTCCAATCATATTTACATATATATTTATATTTACATAGCATACTTTTTGTTATATTAATGTGCATTAATAGTAGGAGCAAAGCAAACACGCCACTGTTCGGTTCTAAGCTCCGTTAGGAGTATATTGTTCTGTAGTTCTAAGCATGTTATATTTCTCTAAATTTATGTTCAAAGCAAGGAAGTTATATTCTACCCGGAATGCTTACACGCGCTTCAAAATCGTTCCGAAGAGTACCACGACATGAGTGGAGTGTGTCTCTTTCTACTAAATAAAGCGCCAATCGCCACATATAAGTGTGGCCATGCGTAGTTTGCAAATTACTACTTAGTAATTCTACTAATTTGAGAAACAGTTTTTACATTGCATAAGTAATTACGTAATAATTAAAATAAGCACATTTAAGAACTCACTATGTTAATTACAATACATTTTATGCTAATGTATCTATCGACGTGTATGAATAAAAAGGATTTAACGATTACTGAATATGTAAAAATCTACCATCTAGATAGTTTTATTTACACTGGCAATTGCACGAAAGGGACAACATCCACTCTTGTCGTTGTCTTGCTCAGAACGTTTTTCCCCTCTGTTATGTAAGAAACAAATGTCAACTTTATCTGTTACGCAATAAAGTACATTTTTATATTTCAAATATTGCTTCGTAACAATTCCAGTTATAGTATATAAGTTCCTTGGTTCAAAGTAATCAAAACCGTTCAAGTATTCATAATAATAATAGCTGTAATGAGCCTACGTTAATTATTTAAATATGTGTAGTAATTAAATAAAATCTCATATAATCTAAAAATTTACAGACAGTTTAGTAGGTAAGAGTTTCATGGTCAAAACTAAAAAAATCTGTAAGCTGGTTGACCCTACAGGCCTGAAATTTCGCGCTAAATTGAGATATTTTAAGCTCAAAGTAGCAAAAACTATACCTAAGCATAGATTTTTGAGTTCGAAAAGTTCAAAAATGTGAAGTAAAAAAATGATATTCAATAATTTAATATTAGAAAAGATGCGAACTTTTTAAAAATAATGATCAATATTCATCTTTCGAATTCGACGCAATTTTTGAGCTCTAAATTGTTTTATTCGCTACAAATCGATAGGTTAGAAAATGTCGACGAAATATAAAAAAAATATATTTTTAATTTTCATTATTGATAAATCCCAAACGAATCATCTAACAACGAAACAATTTACATACCGTAAATTTTAAAAATTAATGTAATTTATTTAATGAGAAAAATTCACTAGATTTTTAAATAAATCGACATATTAGCCTGAAAATTATCATAAAAATATGAAATAAGGTTGTTGTGAACAAAGTAATTTTAATATTTGAAAAGTTGTATGTAATTTTTGAAAATTTGATTCGATTTTAATTTTTGAAACGGTATTTGACGTAGTTTTTTTGATAATAATATATCGCAGAAGATCAAAAAATATCGAAGTTATGTCAAAAAAACATTTTTTTTTTTAAATTCTTCAACAATAACTCTCTAACGGATAACCCGATTTTTATGTAATTTATGCATTGGATGCAGTTTTTTTAAGGAAAAAGGTTGATTACATTTTGTATTCAATCGGGACATTAATCTAGAAGTTATGTTGTGTTGGTTCAAATTTTCAGGAAATGTAAGTTGAGCGGAATCCAATCCAACCGCATTTCGATCAGTTAAGCCGTTCAAAAGTTAGCAGGTGTTTATATGCACACATACACACACACACACATACATACATATACATATATATATACATATATATATATATATATATATATATATATATATATATATATATATATATATATATATATATATATATATATATATATATATTACTGACGTCATCGTGAAAATCTTCGGAAACAATTCCTAGTACCTCAAAACGTAGAGATCTAGTGAAAACTCGATTTCCGTAAATCGGGCGAAATCAGTAATTTCCTTACCTACATACGTAGAAGGAAGTTAATAACATTAAATTAAAATACCATTGACATGTATAATATGTAATATTATACATGTCAATGTTTAATACTCAAATCATAAAGGGGAGCGCTCCTTGTTCTGTAAAGTGCATTGTCGTCAGTGGGCTGTGGGTTTCCCGAACAACGAAAATCAACAATATGTCAGTGAAGAAAATTTATACTGTGTGATAATATTAAGGTCATTTATTTATTTATTCACGTTAAATAACAAAAATGGCAACAGCAGTTAAACAGATCAATTTATCTACAACTGATTTTGAAGTGTTTGGAAAAGTTCAAGGTGTATATTTTCGTAAACATACGCAGAAGAAAGCCGTTGAATTGGGACTGAAAGGATGGGTTATGAACACTGCACAAGGAACAGTGATTGGACAATTACAAGGACCACAAAATGCTATAGACAATATGAAAATGTGGCTTCAGAATACTGGAAGTCCCAAATCAAAAATAGACAAAGCTTCGTTTAGAAATGAGAGACCTATCAATAGCTGTGCCTTCAGAACTTTCGAAATTCGTCGTTAAACGTGTAACTGTATTAAATATTTATATTTTAATAAATATTTTACTAATGCAATTATTTTTGACTCCATTATACGAGTGGTACCTGCCGTCCCGAGTTTGAAAGCTCGTAAGTTAGGAGTTAGCTCTACCTAATTCACACTACGTTATTGGAACGAAGTTCCTTATCGCACGTTGTGAAAGGGGGCTAGACGGAAAAAATTCTTACGAAAAGTTGTCACGACAATTTTTGCTATAGTAAGCTATTGTAAGCTGTGCGTCGTGCGCATATTTCTCTCTCTCTCTCTCTCTTTCTCTCTTATAGAAAGCAAGCCAGATATTTTCATTTCTATTTCGCATTGAACAGTACACAGAACAGATTTTATTACAATTCCTTCACTAATTAATCGAAAGGAACTTCGTTCCATCCGGGTGTCCCTTGACACCTCTCAAGTTTTTCTATTTTATTCGAGTGAAGAGTGCTTTAGTAGCTAAGACACAGAGAACATAATTATAATAGTCTAGCCAACAGCGGCGGTGATCACTCACCACCAGATGAGCCTCCTGCCCGTTTGCCAGTTGTTCTATAAAAAAGGATACACTAATTAAACTATAATTTCTTAAATGAAACATTTTTTCTATTAAATATATTTGCAGCTACCCGTTACACTAATTATGTTTATTCTGAACCATGTTGAAAATTTTCAAGGGTCATTACATTTTCAAGTTTACGGTGGATTTATCACACGAGCTTAGCGATAAAATTGGTAAAAGCTATTTTAAGTGAATACACATATACCTATATATTCGTATAAAAATATTTTAGCAATATATTGCGTATTTTTTCTTTATATGTATCATTATAGGACACCAAATAAGCAAATAGTTCTCTAAGACCTTCCACCTACAAAGTCTCCACCTACAAAGTTTTTGTACAGAGATATCTTTTTTTTAACACATTTACAGGAAAATAAGATTAAATTTTAGATATTTAATTTTTAACTGCAGTAAGTTGGTATAAATGTAAAGTAAAATTCTTCGTTTATTCCATTTTATCTTTAAATTAAAACCACGACTAAAATTAAAAGTTATGTACACATTTCAATTAATTTGTATCAACATTTTTAAATAACTGAAATATGTAGGTACTTTTAAGTTTTAGTGGTGGTTCAAATTTCTAGTCACTCACTTATGTCCTGACATCACCTGGCTCCATTTATACCATACAGTAACATAAACATAACAGTATATTTAGTCCATTAAACCACACTTTATGAATGATAATTTATAAGGATTGTTTTAGGAAAAAATCCAGAAGTAGAAGTTATGCGTCATTATGTATTACTAGCCTTTTTTGTATAATAATATATGCGAAAATTTATTCGTATAGTTTGTAGTACGCATTTACCTTCATAAAAAATATATTAAACTTACAACCAGTCAATTCTATCTGAATCTGGAACTGCATTTAGTAAATCCGGATATATCCTGACGTTTGTAAACTCGTAACTGTACGTCGTTTTAGAACAAGTAGGATAACACATCGGACACTCAATGCCACCTCCTACCATGTCTAGTTCTAACTCTGTTGGAATTAGTTCTACGTTGGGTCGTACTGTCAATGATTGATCTGAAATTAAATTGTAAGAAGCATTTTTAGAAATACGAGTAACAACAAGCAAGAGTCTTTTCTGATAAGGAAAGATATATATATATATATATATATATATATATATATATATATATATATATATATATATATATATATATATATATATATATATATATAATCCAGTCAATGCAAACCTAAGTATATTATGTACGACTCATAGTCATAACTCGAATCGATTGAAGTAGTGCTCTACGCTCAACATGTCAAGGGTAAGCGATTTTCTCGACTGAAATTACTTCTATCACTTACATTTGAACCCCCTATTGGTCGAGTGGTTAGCGAATCTTAGCACGAATCGATGAAGTTTGAGTTCGATTCCCGACAGGGACAAACATTTTTGTGATGAACATAGATGTTTATAGTCTGGGTGTGGGTGTTTATTTTGTACATAACAGTATTTATTTATATATGTGTATTAAAATCGCTGACTAACACGCACAAGCAAACAGTTTGCTTACAATTCGCGAGATTTGTTATTTATATTTATTATTTATTGTTATTTATATTTCACTTTCAGATTTTCTACAATAATTTTGAGGTTAGATATATCAAGGGAAATGGTTTTTCAATAACATTGAGTACTCCTAAGAACACTAACTTTTACAAACTTATATAAAAAGATAAAAAGACTTGTATAAAAAGATTTAATTTTTTGCGTGGCCGTCAGCTGTGGTCATCAGTGTGTTTGTGTGTATCATAGGTGCGTAACCTATATACAGATAAGATAACGTCCGAAAAACTTTATTTATTGAGTCTATTGTTTGTACCTTTCTTCAGTATTACTCTGAATAAAAATTAAATTCCACTAGTCACATGTATGTCTGTGACTAAAAAAGTTCTTTTTTTAATAGGCGTAACGCCCATGGGCAAACCGGGATCTAGTTGGTTTAGATCATGAGTTCGATCATGGGTACCATCCGCGAGTCGCCGCTATGTCCAAAATTTGAAATCTCTGTAGTATTTCAGAGTGTAGTGGTCATGATTTAAGTTTTAACACTGGGGGTTCCTTAGATGAGTTTGTAAAGTTGTCGATCTCGGTTATATCAAGGAACAAGGGATAATCGGTTATATCAAGGAACAAGGGATAATCGGTTATATCAAAAAACAAGGATTAATCAGTTGTATCACGGAACAAGGGATAATCGGTAGACGGTAAAATGCAGCGATGCGTGATCCCCATCCCATCAACCGGTGAATCGTAGTGAACAGAGTGCTAAGTGTGAGTTTTTCTTTTCGCATTCGATCATGAGCGCGTTTGGAGTTTACTAGGAATTTGTATGTGATTTGTACAGCGCCACCTAGTGGTAAACTGGTTTCTCACGTTTACCACTAGGTGGCGCTGTACAAATCACATACAAATTCCTAGTAAACTCCAAACGCGCTCACGGTCGAATGCGAAAAGAAAAACTCACACTTAGCACTCTGAAACCTTTATTGACGTTCGGTTCACAAGTGTGGTGAGATCTATGTTTACCTAAAATAAAATCATCGCCACCGCCGCCAGTTTTCTTACGTTACAACCGAACGTAGTTTAAACATTCTTCTAGTTTAGTTCAATTTTCCAATCCTCCTTCGCAATGGTTTACATCGCAATTTAAGACTATTTTAGTATTTTCACACTCCTCCGTGCGCGGCTCCAGAGCTACGCGCGTGATTGCGGGAGTGCATGTCTGCATCATCATGCAGATTTCCACGAATAAGCGCGCGGATACTTCAAGTACTATTATAATATATTCTGTGGCGGAGCTGCATGCATAATATGGAAACCCAGAGGCCTCATTTCACAGCAGTTTGCGGTGGTATAGTACAGCGCAGAGCATTGTTTTCTATATTCAAAATGCTTACGAATGCAGAACTTATCAAGATGCTATAGTAATATTATTTGTTTGGTTTTGTATAGTCAAATAAGAAGAAGATTTCCTTGATGCAAATGCTTATTTTACCGATAATAGATTATGCTGATTCATGTTTCTTGGATGCTACGGAAGTGCTTGTGGATAAGCTCAAAAGACTACAAAACACCTGTATTCGTCATATATTTGGTCTTCGAAAGTTTGACCATATATCTATCCAAGTTTAGAGCCCAACTTAAGTGGCTCCCGATACGTTTCCGTAGGAACTTAGTCTGTGGTAGGAACACTTATATCCATTGCTTACTCTATAACATTTTATTTAACCCTTCTCCCGCTTACCTACCCGATTCGTTTAACTACTTACACTCTCCTGATTCTACTTGTAGGACTAATGTCAGCAATCTTCTCCGTTTTCCATCTCATAATTCTAGTTTTTTCTCTTACTCTTTTACTATTCAGGCAATACGACTTTGGAATTTATTACCACTTCAAGTTCGCATGAGTCAATCTATAAATTCTTTTAAATGCGATCTAAGGAATCATTATTTGTCTATTTCACATTAATATAATTTGTAATTTGTTTTTTTTTTATGGATCTTCTGGATCTTACGAGTTCCTATTGTTTAAGCAACACGTACTCATCTCGTGAGTTTAATATCATTTAATGTTCCAAAGTAGTAATATATATTTTTTTGTTTTGTTTTTATTTCTAGTAGACACCTAACGCTGTAAATAATTTAATAGTACCTGTCTTTATGTTACTGAAGTACTTTTGGTTTCATTAATAGATGTGTTTAAATATGTTTAGTATATTGTACACTTCGACTTATATTTATGGTCAAGTATTTCACTTTACCGGGTTGGCTGTAAGAAATCTCTTTTTTTAGAGATAAGCTCGCCTTTTTTTAAAATATCGCTTGCTGTATTTTTTTGTTCTGTTATCTATACATGTAATAAAATCGTAGGAAAGTCAAAACTGTACCATGAATATTTTTTAAAAGAATACTTGGGGCGTGATCTACAATCGATATCGAAGCCAAAAATATAGTTTTTAGAATTTTTGTCTGTTTGTCTGTATGTATGTCAGGAGTAAACTCAAGTACTGCATAGATTTACTTTAAATTTTGCATGAATATTACTAACAGGTCGGGTAAACATATAGGCTACATATTATCACGCTATCACCTACAGGGGAGGAGTAGTGCGGAATAAACGAAGTCCGCGCGGACAAAGTCGCAGGCAATAGCTAGTGTACAATAAAGTATTAAATAAGATATTAAGTACATCTCTTTTTATGAACAATGTCGATAAAAGGGTCATTTGTTCAAAACTACTTAGATTTAAGAAAATATGAAGATATTTTTTAAATAACACGCGTATGTCAACTGAATCTTTTGATTGTTTAGATATTAACAAAAATTCGAGCAACAGTTACTGGAAAAGACACATATTACCATATAATTCTGATTGGTAAATATATTTATTATTTCCTCCCATTGCTTCACTTTCTGTGCTCTATGACTATACCTATTCCTTACATTTCATTTTCCAAACTGCTTTCGAAACAACTTTTGATTTTCAAAATAAATCGATCGACATTGAGATTCATATTTTCCAAATATTACAAGTTTAACTTTGTCATAATCAAGCACTTACTCGGTGTGCCATAGCTAGCGTTAGCCGCGCATCCAAGTGCGAGGGCGCATATTTCTCTGCATGGCGAGTTATCTGCAGCACTGCGCGTTAATGCGTTTTCTGTGTGTTGTAGGTACAACGCGTGTTTTCAATACAAAGAGATATACTTGCAAGCAACGTAAAAACGCAAGAAGCAACTCCTACGCTACGCTATGTATGCGGTGTAATGTGCGAATCGCCTAACTGTGCCAAATTCCATACTCCTCCGTTCGGGTAACTGTAGTAGCAATATGGGTATCAAATGAAAGCCAGGAAAAAGACCAGTTTAGAAATATATATACCACATTATGTTTATACTGCTGTTTTAACAAAAATATTCATAAAGCGTGCCTTTTATCGCCCGGATGCGGCGCCCGATTTATTAAGATACCGATTTCATTCATAATTTTAAGTAGGTAGGTACCACAGAGGTATGTATCTATGGGGGAGTGGGATTTGATGCACTTCGTGGACAGGGTTAAATAAAAAGAAAAATGCTGCCATTGATATTGTGCTGGGGTCTAACTGTACACAAGCTCCAAGGAATTACTTTAGACCGAACCGTGGTTGAGTTATATTCACGGATTTTTTCTAAAGGTCAAGCATGCGTTGCTTTAAGCTAAGTTAGGTCTCTAGAGGGGCTAATAATAAGAAGTTTAGACCACCACATGTTATTTAATAGTCCCCACGATAATCACTCTCAGAATGAAATGACAAGATTGCGTCATTTACCATCGTATAATCATAATGTCCCAAGTTAATGAATCCTAACTAAAAATATAAAATAAAAAATTAATTCATCACAGAACGATTAATGGCCGGGGCCCTTTGTAAAATTTTGATAGCTAAATATAACAAAGACCTACAAAAAATATATGTGTTATAGTAAGCTGTAATTTTTCCTGAATAAATACACAAATAAATAATATATATTCACTACCAAAAGGTGAATCTCATGGTGTTTAAGCTTTTCAGGCAACGAGATCTAACGTAGATTCAGCCCATGGACTGCACTTTAATGAAACAAAAGTGGCGTTGCGCATGCCTTGTCTACAATGACGTGTATAATATTACCACTATAGGTACACGTCATTGCTTGTCTACAATGACATGTATAATATTACCACATTGCTTGTCTAGTACATAAAAATCTTTGGTTTCTGCATCTAATTTTAATATATAGATACGCCTCAACATTTCATGAGCTATCATTTTTTTTTTGTTAAAATTGTCGATATGCAATAGGTGAATCCTATATTTCCGACATTGGAGGCTGAACAAGTCTGTAACGCTCGTATCACAGTATACTGGAGATTAACAGTAGTCAATCTACATACATGTGATATTCGAGCAACGCACACATAGACACCTCTCACGGACGCAATATTTCGGAATGGTTCGGGACAGTTTGTTCCGCACCAGTCCCAGACATTGCGTCCGTAAGAGATGTCTATGTGTGCAATGCTCGAATATTACTTGTATGGAACATTGACTTCTGTTAGTCTCTAAGTATTCTGTGCTCGAATTACAAATACATAAATTCGTCTGGCAGACACTTGTAACTGCCCGATCGGGTTGGCTTTTTACATATGTATTCTACTCGCGCTATACTATAGAATGTATATGTCTACAAAATTTCAGCCTTGTTGTGCGAGCAGGTTATGAATTACAATCGCAATGACAACTTTGCTATCATCTGGTGCAAACTTGCAACCATCAAAACAGGTTGTCAATTTTTTTAGACTTAACCATATATATACGTAAATAACATCATGGGCGTACCGGGGGGGGGGGGGGGGGGGGGGCGGCATAGAGGGGCAGCTGCCCCCGCTGGAATTTGTTTACCTCCCTACTAACTATTTACTGTTGTAGATAAAAATATAATACGATAAAAACATCATCATAAAATGTTACGTTTGCCCCCCGCCCCCCTTCCCCCCGTCCCAGCACCTGCGTACGCCCATGTACAATGTATAAAATTGTAGCCTTGTGCGAACAGGTTATAAAAAAAATATTTTTACATTCTTAAATTTTTTAGAAATGGTGACGCAACCGCAAGGCGCCTGCCAGAATGGCATTTTCTTGATTGCCCGGTAGGAAAATAATATTTAAAAAATGGCTAGCCTTGCGCGAAGCGTGTTAGACGGAGGGTTCAGTAGCTTTTAGACTATAATATATTTATTATGGAGCAAAAAGCATGAGCAAAAAGTTAGATGAGAAAATTGCTCAATTATTATCCCCAGGTTAAACATTTTACTGATTTTGAGTCAACCTATCAAATTGTTTATGCTTTCTATGGAGAGCTAAGAAAGCTGAAGATTGTGGGTGCAAAAATCGCGCTTTATATGATTTTATTCTATGACCTTAGCTACAAATAATGTAGATTCAGTGTTTAATGTATATTTCTAAAGCCTTTTGGGGCCACGTGGTTTTCCTATCTGATATGGCGGGCTCACCGGGCGGCAGATCACGAGGTACTGAAGTGTCCAATGTGGATCATTCCAGGATTCAATGTCCGGGCCAAGTCTGCTTCTATATCTCTATTTAAGACCTACTGTTAATCTATCCCGGGGTCTGTCATGTCCCCAGACCGATGGGACCTTTCACAAAGAAGTCCACCGATGGACGTAGCACCTTACCGGGAGCCGCCTGACAACTTGCCAACCCAAAGCAGTAGCCCTTACCCCTTATAACAATACTAGCTGAACCGACATGCAACGTTGTTTTGCTAAATATATTTATAACAGTATTTCTCTACTATATAATGGATATTATTATACATATAAACCTTCCTCTTGAGTCACTTTATCTATTAAAAAAACCGCATCAAAATCCGTTGCGTAGTTTTAAAAATCTAAGCATACATAGGAACAGATAGCGGAAAGTGACTTTGTTTTATAGTATGTAGTGATAGTGATACAATTTGGTAAAACTACTATGTTACCTATTATGTAAGTATGTAACGGAAACTTTGAACATGGATTCAAATCCACTTACTTACTTTAAATCTTCGGATTTATTTGAAACTTGGCAGCCATATAACAATCTATATTCTATATCTATACATATAATAAAATCGTAGGAAAGTCAAAACTGTACATTGAATATTTTTTTAAAAGAATACTTGGGGCGTGATCTACAATCGATATCGAAGACAAAAACATAGTTTTTAGAATTTTTGTCTGTCTGTTTATCTGTATGTATGTCCGGGATAAACTCAAAAAGTACAGCATGAATTTACTTCAAATTTTGCATGAATATTACTAACAGGTCGGGTCAACATATAGGCTACATATTATCACGCTATCACCTACGGGGGAGAAGCAGTGCGGAGTAAACGAAGTCCGCGCGGACGAAGTCGCGGGCAACAGCTAGTACAATAATATAAGTAGTTAGTCCTGCTATCCTTACTATTACTTATTATATACTTATTGTTTTTCTTTACTAACTAAAAAAAAAAACTAAAAAAATTTTAAAAAAATATTTTAAATTAAGAATAGTGTAAATAAGAAAAAATGTACCTATTTCATAGTAAAAAAAAGCGTAAAAAAAGTGCTTTTTAAGATATCTATTAACATCATGCATCCCACATTTTTTTTACAATGCAATACATTTTTTTCTCATGTACACTATTCTTAATTTAAATTTATTTTTATTATTTAGTTTGGTAATAAGCGTCTTTTTTAGTTTTTAAATTATTATTTATTTTTGACTTATTTTTCGATGAATTCATAATAATATCTCACAAAAACAGATGTGATTTAAGCCATCTAATCTGGCTAAACTCATAGCATGGGAAGTCTTACCAATAACGTTCTAATAAAACCTTTACATAATTTTAAACTTGCGTAATAAAACAAACGGAACTTACCATTAAACTTTCTCAAGCATGAAATATCTTTCATATCACAAGTTCTAGAGTTGATCATTTTCGGCATATTAAATGGCGTACAGTTACATTTATTTAGTAGAAAGAGCATTCGACATTTTAAGAGGCAATCACTGTGGGTGTAAAATGGTAAATAACGGGACTCGTCGTAGAAAAGGCAACTACGCAATTTCACAGGTACATGTTGTATATCGCGAGAAGCTTCCGTAAAACTTGCAGACACCATAACTGACATCTGCAAAATAACATTGTTATAGGCACGCAGTGGCAGATCAAGAATTTTTGTTTGGGGGGCTTGATTCAGGGAATTATTGTTTGGGGGGGCTTGATTAAAGTGAGGGTAGACCGTAGACTTTATCAAGTTAATCTTTAGTGATAGGCACGTGACCGGCGCTTTGCTCCGAATCAGGCAGTGGTCAGACATACCAACTGAACTGTCCACCGGTACCTGATAACGGTCCGGATGAGAGGTCAGCAGGATATCCAACAGTGAAGGCGTATGGCCATCCACATTGGGAACTCGCGTAGGCGAATTTACTAGTTGTGTTAGACCATACGCCAAATCCAATACGCCAAAGCCAAATGAAGAGTCCTCCCAGAATGATCGGTGGTGATTAAACGTAGCCATTTGGCATGGTGAGCATTAAAGTCACCCAAGATCCCAATCTCTGCAGAGGGGGTCTGCTCTGTCACGGAATCTACAGCTGTTTGTAAATGTTCAACGACCCGGTCAACTTCGATATTCCCACTATGGGACCTGTATGGGCACAGGTAGCTACGTGGATGGTAATCGCAAGCTACGAGGAACCAGAGGATGGATAGGTCCTGACTGCTGAGGCGTTGGTAACAGATATCTTCTCTGACGTAGGCGTACACACCAGCCCGCGGTACGAAGGAATGTTCCAATTTGTACCGCGAGAAGGAGAGGTAGGAAGTATCAACCGGAGAATATATCTGTCTCAGTCAAGAAGAGCAAACCTGGCTTCGCCGTCTTAAGATGGTAATGGACGGCATTCAGGTTGGAATGAAGCCCCCAACATTGCAAAAATCCACAACGAGTGTGGAAGGGGGTGTCATGGCTTTCTTACTCTAATTGTCCCGGGCAGGATTGTCTATGAGCGCAATTTTGCCCCTCCTTCCACCAAAATACGCAGGGTAGCCTAAGTATCCACGATCTGTGGGGATTAGGATTCCAGGACTGTCACAAATCGAACAAAACGCAATAGCAGAGCTGTTGCTTTACGTCGGTGTTAAGTGAAAGAGTGGTATCTCCCCGGGCGTGCCGACCTATTCAGTTTCAATTTCAGTATGGCACTAACGCTCATTTGGTTGACTGACTGCACTGGTGTTGAATAATTAATACAAAAATTATCCCACCAGTGGGCGAGGGGATCGGAACTCGGAAGTTCGTAAAAAGCGAACGATTGGCTATATGGGCTGAACCCGTTTTTGAAAAAGAACTGCCTTACTAGTTAATACTAGACACCTCGTAAGAGGCAAAAGAAAGCTAGGTGTTACTTATAACGTAACTATTGTCGAGGTGGAGTTCTGCAATATATAAACCTGGTTTTGATACCACCGCCTTACCTGTTCCTGTCGCAATAGCGTCAATGCTTGTCCCTGTCGTGTTCCGGTTTGAAGATTAAAGTAGCCGGTTAACTTATGCACGTGGCATTACCATCTCGCCAAACAGATAGCAACACACCATTAACATCTTTGGTGTCTATAAGCCATGGTGGTCACTTTCCATCAGAAGTGCCATCTGTTTGTTAGCTATATGATATAATAAAAACATAAATTCGAAAACCTCCCACCGGTACAAGTCCATCGAAGCAATTACCTGAACATCAGGACTCACGATTTGCATAGCATAACTCCCACTTGGCCCATCAGGAAAGTCATATGCATCCGAAAACTGTAACTAATGTATTAATAATTAATATGTATTGATGTAATTGGCGAAAAATACAAACTTAAAAACCAAAACGTTCGTAAGTATTACCTGAGCTCCTTGCAAGGGCATATTATAATAAAAATCATCGGATTCGTTTAGTTTCATTAGAACTTTTAATCCTTGATCAAAATCGTAGTTAGATTTGTTACCATACTTGTACTTATCCTTGCCACGAGCTTTATCTTGGCCTCTGAAATCATTTATTCAAGTAAAATACGATTCTAATAACTCTGCAGCTCAAAACCTGCGCAATAATTAATATTACTACCAATATGTGCAATAATGTACCACCTAGTAGTCAAGATGGTAGCGGGCAAGTATAGCCAATTATTCGCCTTTTAAGAAATTCCTGACAGATTAGCAGATATGGTCTATTTTCGCAGGGGATAGTAGAGGGAATAATTTATAATGATATCTTTTTGGTGAGTGTATCTATAACAAATAAATTAATGGTTGTGCCCATAAGCAAATAAATGAAGTTGGCACTAAGCCGAGGGAATATATGCACAAAGTCCTATAATTCAAAGGTTCTATGTGTTAATAAATGATAGGTTATAGAACTAATGAACCTAGGAATTAATGAATTAATAGGATAATAATAGGTAAATGAGCTATCATGCCAATGAAACTGCAGTGGGCTAAATGTTCCAATGAGCCAAAAAGTGTGTTCTGTAGATACACCGAAAGCTTAAGTATTAAATGTAGCCTATAATCTATACGAGATATCGTTGTTTATGCAATGCTAGAAAAAATGGATTGTATATCTTGGTGAATGCAATGTTAGGTAAATTACTTATAAAGCAGAATCTTAAATCAGGGTGCCTATCTTGTTCTAACATGATTCTGTGCCAATCCCAACGGAATTATATGGAAACGAAAGTTGGGCATGTCAGAAATAGCATGAAAGCAGAATCAAGATGCTTGTGATGAGATTATTATAAAAATGTGTGATGTAACACTCGCTGACCGCGATCGTAATAATAAAGTGAGAGGGAGGGGAAAGTACCGGTGTAAATTGAAAAGGGGCATATTCCGTTAGTATGCAGAAAGAATGGCAGATGAAAAGTCACTAAAAGATTGAACAATGCGAATGTGCAATAAAGTCAGTACCGGAGAAGACCAAACTGATCTTCTAGACTGATGTACAAGTTCCATTTCTTGTTGATAAAATTATTAAATCTAGCAGTTGCACCCTCCAGTAGAAAAGAAAACCATTGTCTTTAGACATACAAACATCATTTAGATCTAGCATTTGGATCCTCTGATATAAAAAAAAAACCTTTAGACACACCAACATGTAATATTACGTGTGTAAGTTTATGCGCTACCTTAACTTCCATACCGGAATACGAGTGACAGCATCGACGCTATGGCGGCAGACGTGGGTAAGGCCGTGGTACCTGAAGCGAGCGAGACATCGCAGAACTCTAATGCGTACAAACGTAATGACAGTAGACGTTTGACATATCAGGCATGAACCCTATTACAAATTGCCTAGCCTAAATTCAGATTGTTCATTTTTAAGAAGCTGCCCGTACCACCATTAGAGATATTATATTACACACACCAAAATATTATCAAAATTTCTGATCTTTAAGATCAATCATAAACATTTAATTTTTCCAGATAAGGAGTACCTGAGAAAGCAATTTTTTAATAAAAGAATTGAGAGTTAAGAACGGAGTTCCTTTCGCTATAACTGAGACTATAAAACCGACAAGCGCGCCAAAATAGCACTCCAAAATGTTTTTTTTTTATCTATATTTACGTGAATGAAAAACTTTGGACTTCTTTTTAAGACAATTGCGCGAACGGTGGAATATGAAATTTGGTACAGTTAAAGTTTACATTCCGGTGGACTGCAGAAACTTAATATTTGCAAATATATAAGGTCGGGGTAAAAGTATTTTCGTATTGTTCATACAAAGGAAAATATTTTTTAGGTATAATTTTTATTTATTCATAATATATGTATGTGCTGTTTTGATCGACGACTTGTTGCCTTTTTGTGGGTAATGCCATGATCCCATTCCTGTAGAATTTTTGAGATTTTTGATTAAAAAAATCTGACGTGATGCATCCATCAACACATCTCAGCCAAGCTTTCTCAATTTTTGCTGCGTGACTATATAGATGAGTGCGGTCTGGCGTTGTTATGGTGGAGCACCACGTCCTTCCTATTTACCAGCTCCAGTCGGTTTTTCCAATAAATTTTTTAACCTCATCAGTTGCTGACAGTAGAGGTCAGAATCAATAGTTTTACCCGGTGGCAAAAGCTCATAGTGGACGATTCCTTTCCAATCCCACCATACACAAAGCATCACTGTTCCGAGTCACGTCAGGCTTTGTCTGTGGAGCTTGTACATGCTTCGATCGCGATCTTTTTCGCACATTCTTATCGCAAGTCACCCATTTTTCATCACCCGTCAATAGTTTAAGAAATGATTCGGAATTGTTACGTTTTAACAAAGATTCGCAAATAGAAACACGTTTCATTAGTTTCTCTCAGTGAGATCATATGGTACCCAAATCTCAAGTTTTTTCTAGTACCCAGACTTTCGTAAATTACGTTAAACTATTTTATGATCAAAATCCAGTTTTTCAGAATGTCGTAGCTACTTATATGTCGATCTTGCTCCACTTTCTCAAAGATGGCACTAATTATATCTGTGACTGGGCGTCTAGAGCGAACCTCATCTTTTACACTAACATTTCCAGACTTGAAACGCTTAAACCACATTTGTGCTACTCTTGTTGATACCGCATTAGGTCCGTAAACCGCACAAATTTTATTTGCGGCGTTCGTCGCATTTTTACCTTTTTTTGTAAAACTAAATGTACTGAATTTCTTCGTCACATACATTAATTTTGCTTGCAAGCAATTTTGCTTTCAAGAAAAGCAATTGATAAATAGCGGGAACTAGTTTTTTTTTTTTTAAATTTTGCTTTCAAGAAAAGCAATTGATAAATGGCGGGAACTAGTTTTTTTTTTAATTTATTGCATCTTCAGAATGTCACATTTTTGATGGTTTTAAAACCAACCAGTTACATTCAGTACAGCCAAGAGGTTTGATTACTAATAATATATTCAAAATACGAAAATTCTTTTGCCCCGACCTATTCTGAATTAGAAATACATAATATAAATAAACATTACATACACTACATTCATATGACATACCTACATGATTATTCATCTGAGATATACATACTGTAAATACATATACATAGGGCACATTAAAAGTTTTGCACATCTAGCTAATCGGAACTATTAGAATTTCGAATGTTATATTTTTAAAACATTGCAACCTTCTTAGCAATAAAAAAAACAATTGGCGGGAAATGATTTGTCAATTGTTTTTTTATCACACATCAAAGTTCTGCGTACGCAACAAAAATGGAATTAAGTCGAAAAGATTTTAGAGCGATGATTTTTTATGATTTTAAAAGTTCTCTTTCTCCGCAAGACTGTACCGCTCGTCTTCAAAATGCTTTTGGGAGAGAAGCACCTTGTTTGAGCACCATGAGGCGATGGTTTCCTGAATTTGAGAGAGGTCGAGTTTCTTTACATGACGAATTTCGTGAAGGACGGCCTTCAACTGCCGTCAACGAAAATAATGTGGCTACTGTTAAGCGGTTAATTGAAGAAAACACTCGGATTACCTATGAGACAATTCGAGGACTATTGGGGATTGGTATGAGCTAAATTCAGAAAATGCTGTTTATGACATTGTCACAGGAGACGAAACGTGGATTTATTGTTTTGAACCCGAAAAAAAACAGCAATCTTGTAAATGGGTGTTTGAAAATGAGAACAGGCCAACAAAAATGAGACAGGCGAGAAACGTTGGTAAAAAAATGATCACGTTTTTTTTCTCAGCTGCGAGTCCCATCTGTACAATTCCAATTGAAGAGTAAAAGAGTGTTAATCCTGAGTGGTATTCTACCATTTTTTCACACAGGGTGTTAGAAAAAAATCGCGAAAGACGACCCAAAATCTGCCATTTTTAAAAGTTCTTTTTTAGCTTCCGAAAAAGTATATCTTGTCACTCATCCTGCGCATAACCTCGACCTAGCACCCTATGATTTCTGTATTTTCCCCAAAATCAAAGATTTGATGAGAGGTTTTACTTTTACCAACTCCGAAGAGGCAGTGATAGCGTTCAATAAGTACGTAGAAAACATGCCTTCAGATATGTGGTCCTCCTGTTTTAAAAAAATGTAGATCGCATGAAAAAATATTTAAAATGTAAAGAAGATTATTTTGAAAAGCAATAAATATAATATTTTGGTTATAACATGTTGTTTTTTTTAATTACGCAAAACTTATAGTGTGACCTACGTATACCATTTTTTATAGGGCTAAAGTCAGTTGTCAAACTGAAAAGAGATTTTATTGTTTAGTCTGTAGTTGAGTTTCGGCTTTAAATTAAACCAACCTTACGTTGTTTTAATACTCAAAGTGTTTCGGCCGCAGGCGATTGCTAATATTAATAAAAAGGATACTCAAACGTTAAAATTATAAAATGTTTTGCATAGTCTCAAAATTCATGACTAGCTTAATCGATTGAAAAAAGGTTTAGGCTTTATTTTTTTCAGATCGGTTCGCGGTCGAGTCATTTGTTTTTATAATTACCTACTTGTTTTTAGTCACGGTAAAATTTGTTAGAAAATATTTTAAAGTGTCGCTTTTGTGTCTCCTGATTTTAGAAATTTGTATTTACACGTTTTCCGACAAGTTGTACGAATTAATTCCTGCTCTTGAATTCCATCATCGGACATCGCATCAAAATTTAAAGTTCCACCCTCAACATCTCGATATTTTAAAATCCACAACCGTGCGTTTCTTTCAGTGCTTTTTGCCTCTCACTACTCCTTTGTGGCATCAATTACCGACGGGGATGTTTCCGGAAGGATACGATTTGGGGACCCTCAAGAAAAGAGCTTACTTATTCTTAAAAGGCCGGCAACGCAACTACAAGATCTCTGGTATTGTGGATATCCGTGGGCGGCTGTGACCGTCAGGTGCACCTTTTGCTCGTTCACCCCCTCTTCTATTAAAAAAACGCCATTTATGATGTTTAGAAAGTTCTTCCTATAAATTATGTAAGTATAAAGTTGCTTACTCGTCAAATTGAACATCAGATTCTCTCAAGTAGTTGAATGTGCAGCAATAACCGTTTATTGTTAAACGAAAGTCGAAAAGTTGGCTGCAGTTTTTAGGTATCTCGTTCCAAGCACATCGAAGCAATAAATCGTCGCAGCGAGGTGTTAACTGAAACATTGAGTGTGTTTAGTAAAGCTGCTAATCTCGGAAATCTAAGTCAGATTTTAAGACATCTAAGCTAAGGTTTTGCCAGGATACTATATAGATACTTAGAGATGTTTCAATGCCGCCATTTTACTTTTTAAATCAAGGCACCGTTATAATTCTAACACTATTCTATTGGTTTTTACAATTAAAGATAGAAAATGTGTCCAGGCCAATTAACTGGCTGAGCTCAGATGCTCAGAATAAAATTTTGTTTACTCTGACAGGTCTGAAAAAGATTTTTAAATAGGTTAGCAGTTATTTTGAACACATCCATTAAATACGTAAGTTAACCACGAGTATATTATTACTAGCTGACCCAGAAAACGTTGTTCTGCAATAACATTACATCGTATTCATAGTGAATATTTTGTTGGCGTTGTGGTTCATGGGGGGTGAGCACAGAAAACGTATATCAGGGGGTGAGGGTAGGATGGTGAAAATTTAGGGCTATAGGTAGTATTTTATCCCAAATAAATAAAAAAATTTTTTTTCAAAAAAATATTTTATAGTAGGCTACCCATCTTACCTAAGGGTATAAAAATAGCCTACGGCCTATTCTAAAACCTACCAAATATAGACAACGAATTTCTTAAAAATAGCTATGTCGTTTCGGAGGTAGGTTCGATAACAAACACCGTGACACGAGATTTTTTTAGATTAGATGAAATTTTGCCCCGAATCTTCGCCTGCACATTTTTTGGTACAATTATTATTTTACTGTAGAGCCATCTATTTAGCAGGATTTATTTTATGGATTCTTGGCAACAGTACTTTTTTCGTGATAAATAACAAATAAAGAAAGGAATATCGCTAGACCACCAGAACTCAGATTAAATTTCTGAGTCCGACAAAAATGTTATTAGTGTTTTTACTATTTAAAAAATTAAATGTATAACAACAACGACACGATGTTCAGATGACTTTCTGCTCTTAAGCGGAATCGATAAAAATAGTGACCATTATACGTTATAATCTGTGCCAACAGGATAAAAATAAATAAAAAATAATGCAACTGACCATAAACTGTTTGATTTATTCATGTTCTAATATATATTTAATAAATTTATTTTTATTTTATAGGTCATGAAAGAAGCAGGTGATTCTACTGATGGAAAAGTATAACCATCGTTTATGTACACTAAAGATGCTAATAGTGCGATGATATCCGTGTGGCAGGGTTGGAATGTCACATGCAAATTCCTTAGCTTCCAAAACGGAACAACAACGAGAAAAACCGAAACTATTGCGCCAGGAAAAGGCAGTCCGCGTTAGTACGAAATCTGGCTGAGTCGATGCAGAACTCTATCACACAAAGAACACAGGTGATATTGGTTTAGTACACCCCTTGTGTGTCTTTCGGAGCGATGAATATTAGATAAACTAGAATAATTTTCGAAGTTTTTTAAATTAATTAAATAAAATATATCGCTAGCAACAATCATATAAAAATATTGAAACTTTAATTTGATTGACTTCTGTCATGAAATTTAAGTATTTTCCATTGTATAAAACTTTAATTACATTTGCGTTGAAACAGCAATAAGTTTTATTTTTACAACAGCAATATAATTAACATAATTTTCATTATAATTATTATCAAATAAAAATTCTTCTTGTTTTTGTACTAAAGAATAGCTTAAAGCTAGTTTATATTTTGTTATTTTAAATATCTAACAAGTGTCTTTGCAAAATCTTAGCTCAGAATTTTGTCAATTTAACTTAAATTTTTGAGATTAGCAGTTGTACGAAAGACACACAATGACAACATAAATACCTAAGCACAGACTACTAAGGAGAAAACTGAATGTTTATATTAACCTTACCTAAATTCAAACTTTATTTAACTACTATTCCCCAAGTTTAAAAATATTATTGAATTCGGATAAGTTAAGGAGTTGATATAGAATCTTACGTAATATATTAAACTTTAAGATAAAAACTAAAAAAACGATGTATGAAGTCTCGCCTTTAAATTAAAATAACAAAAAACACGCACCACTCTCGTAACTACTCCCTTTTTAGTAATCGCGCGAATATAAAACCTTTTTAATCAACTAAGTTGGTTATACAAAGCAGTTTGAGTCAATGACGTGTATAGTGGTAATAGTATACACGTCATTGAGTCTGAGTAGACCACCGACCACACAGCCCATAGACACCTAATAATAGGCGAATGACTTGTGTCAACACATCTGACTTATAGTTCCGATGTAAATGTCCACACGCCAATGAGTAGTGATTGGGTAATCAGTGTCGACCAATCAGATGCTCTGTACATTACTATCTTTCACTGTGGCCTTGAGTTAGCCAATTACGGCGTTGCAACCCCACTTCGTCTTACCTCAGCTAGTTGCCAGAATGCATTCAATAGGGAAAATCAAACATTAGCCGTCTATAGGCTGTGTGGTCGGTGGAGTAGACCAATATCGGATTTAGCACATGACGTGTATAAATTTGTCAAAAGCAGGCTAGAGCAGCGATGCCTCCCGTAGTCTCTTATTAATAGAATAGATATTTAGTTGTAAATACAAAAAAAGAATGTGCTAAATTTTGGTTGGTGATATCCTATATTTATTTATCCGAAAATTAACACGTTTCTCAGCGGTTTCAGAACATACCGCACCACCCATTTCCTATAGAATTGACGCGCGTCGAAATACCTCGCCTTAAAGATAAGTTTAGCTAAATCTGATGGAACTAATGTAATTGCCATAGTGACATAAGCCTCTAATAAAAAATATGAAAAACTTTAAGTTGGTTATTAACTAAAAATTCAATTGGTCGAGATCTTTCCTTTTTTATTATGTAATATGTACGTTCACTGAAAATAAATAACAAAATATTAAGTTTATTTCTCCTATTCGTGTTATTTTCTGTGTAATGTACTAAATTAATAAATAATAAATAATTAATGTCTTGTTCCAGGTCATATAAACCAGATCTATCTGTGCGCGAAATTAATTTAGTACTTTTGTGTGAATGAATAGAAGAGTCCCGAATAAAGAAAGATACAAGCATTCAAATTTATAACATTAATTTGATATTTAATAATTACTAGCAACCGCCTGTGGCCAAAATTCGACCATAGACTAAATAATAAGATCTCTTTTAAAGCTGACAATTGACTTTAGCCGTGAAAATAATAGTAGTATGTAGGTATTGTACACATGTGTGTACAATACCTACATACTACTATTAAGGTATATTAGGTAAGTAGGTACCATGTATGTGACATGAATGTAATGTTTATTTTTGTTAATTTCATTTTAATGTGGGTCTAATGCATTTTATTTAAAAATATTAGGTTTCTGCCGTCCTCCGCAATGTAAATTTAACTGTGCCAAATTTCATCCTCCACCGTTCACGCAATAGTCTTAAAAAGGGGTCCAAAGTTTTTCCTTTACGTATAAATATATATATTATATTAATTGTTCAATTTTACATAATTTTATGGAAGGGTAGTTAATTTCATATCAATAACTTAATGTATAATATTATAAAAACTACTTTGTAGATGGTGTACAACTGTACAATGTACATCCCAAACAAGAGTTCTAATCCCCATTATAGTTAAACCTTGCCCCACATTCTCAGCAAGAAGGTCTGTATTTGCCTTTACTAACTAACAAAGACTGCGATGGCCTTGGGCAACCGACATTTTACATTCAAAATCTATGATGGTTATCTTAAGAATTT
The DNA here is from genome assembly GCA_036924255.1 of Apodemia mormo. Classification (NCBI taxonomy): domain Eukaryota; kingdom Metazoa; phylum Arthropoda; class Insecta; order Lepidoptera; family Riodinidae; genus Apodemia; species Apodemia mormo. The sequence goes on along the minus strand of JAUPFN010000012.1, from coordinate 19,844,405 downwards.
CTGTTTTTTTTTTGTATCATTATATAGCAAAGAAGCAGATCTCTCTCAATGGAAAGAGTAACCATCGCTTATGGATAGCAAAGATGTTAATGGTCCGATGCTTTTTACGTGGCGAGATGGCAAAGCCGAGGCGAGATGATATAAGTTTTCCGAGTACCTTACCCACCAAACCAGAACACGACAATGACAAACGATGATGCTATTGCGGCAGGAATAACTCTGTAGCTATGTTCGCTGTAACATGTGATAAAATAGGGTAAAACAAAGTGTTTATCATTTACATAATATATCTATGTCGTAGCCAGATCGCAAAATTGCCCACATCACGAAATGCTCGAAAAATGATGTGGGCAACTAAAATTGATTAGATCCTTTAATCGTTAACTTTTCACAATTTTATCGTCCGCGATTGGTCATATCGTGACAATTGGATGTCCATAAGAGATTTCACAAAAATCCAGAATACATTAATAAGTTGTTTATTGTTTTTAAATACGACAGACATTTATAAAACTAGGAACGCTAGGAAATATTAAAAGTCCTTTTAAGATACTTTTTAGGTCATTACTAAATAACACACGGTAAGGAAAGCTCTATGTTAACTTCGACCAAAGTAGGCGCTTCCAGCGCCTCTACCGGTAGATAATGTAACTATTTTACGATATTATCAATTAAGTTTGACCATTTAATGAAGTAGTCACGCGTTTAGTTAACCATACCAGTAAACGATTTCTTATCATTGATCTGATCAAGGAAAATTATGTGGCAGCTGGAAAGTGAAAAATTTCATAAAATGCCATCATTTCATGAAATTCTCGAGCATTTTGATGTGGGCAATTCTGCGATCTGGCCGCAACATCTATGCTAGCTGACCCTCGCAACTTCACCCATGAGTAGAGAGAGTAACATGTCATCAATATTATCTTTTATACAAACTTTCATCAGCTCCTTAGGAAATGAAATTTTGCTTCGGATCTTCAACCGTCACCTTGGCAGATTTCATCAAAATCGGTGCAGTGGTTAGATCGTAAAAGCTTATCAGAGTTTAGCATTCATTATAATATGGATTTTTATAGCATTTTATATTATTTACGCAAGCAGACGATTGTTTCGACGGACAAGATGTTAGCTACCTATAGGCATCTTTGTATATTTGTTTTCACTATGTCGATTTTTAGGCTTATTGTGAATCATTAATGATTATTTCTTATATCAAGAACATTGATTCAAATTTATAACTTCAATATTACTTGGCCTAACTCTTGTATAAAAATTTTGTTTACGTTTGTTTGTAGCCACAAAACTCAAAACTAGCCGGTGGTTCAGCTTGATATTTGCACAACAGGAGAGTGTTTTATATATACTTTTCTTCCGAAGTTCCAGCGGAAACAGAAAATTCTAAGCATTTTTGAGTTGCAGGAGAACATATATATATATATATATATATATATATATATATATATATATATATATATATATATATTTATATATATATATATATATATATATATATATATATATTTATATATATATATATATATATATATATATATATATATATTTATATATATATATATATATATATATATATATATATATATTGCCGCTGTCCGCTCCGCTCCGCTGTCTGTCCGTCTGACTGTTGTCACCAGGCTGTATTTCATGATTTATGCATTGCTTCTCTCATATTAGATTAGCTGTGTAGAAACTAGAATGGAACGGGTTCCAATGCTACCGCGAAGCGGCCTTTGGTCTAGCGAGCTTCTATTCTATTCTAGAGAGAAGCAATACATAAACACTGTCGTGAGAACTCATCGAATAGTGAAAGCCATTACGGTTGACATGGCTAAGGCCAGACTAAGTTGTTTTCGGGTTATGTCAGCAAAGAGGGAAACTAGAGACCATAGGTCATCCAGCCCCGTGCTGTTCTAGACGTAAGCCGAAACTCAACATCGTTTGCTTAAGACAAAGCGTTTCGTACCTAAATCATTTACTCATCAGATGGGCGATAGGGATAGCTCATTACGCTATCCATACTAATATTATAAATGCGAAAGTAAGTCTGTCTGTCTGTCTGTCTGTCTGTCTGTCTGTCTGTCTGTCTGTCTGTCTGTCTGTCTGTCTGTCTGTCTGTTACGCTTTCACGGCCAAACCACTGAACCGATTTGGATAAAATTTGGTACAAATATAGTTTGAGACCCAAGAAAGGACATAGGATAGTTTTTATCCCGGAAATCCCACGGGAACGGGAACTATGCGGGTTTTTATTTTAGAATTTTTTCCACGCGTACGAAGTCGCGGGCACAGCTAGTATGATCATAAACCGTGATAGTTGGACAGTTGAAATTTTAACAGATTATGTATTCTGTTTACCAAAGACTAGTTGATTTTATTTTTTTTAATTAATTATAATTAAACAACACTGAATTACAAATCCATTTGCAAGCTGTAATTCTGAAGTTAATAAAAAGAATCGATATTTTAAGTTTTGTGCGCGTAATCCGTGCCAGATGCATTTATGTACGGATATAGACATCCGGGCACACTCGGTTTTTTTTCCAAGTAGTAATATAATCGTCTTTGAAAAACATAAAACGCGTTAAAAAGAGGGTTTCTCTCATCTACTTAATAATATAATCGTCTTTGAAAAACATAAAACGCGTTAAAAAGAGGGTTTCTCTCATCTATATATTATAATACGGGAAGGAAAAACTTTGGAACTTTTTGAAAAAAATTGCGCGAACCGTGGAGTTATGAGATTTGGCACAGCTAAAGTTTACATTATGGAGGACTGCAGAAACCTAATATTTTTTATTAAAATGCGTTAGAAATACATTAATTAATAAAAATATATATTACACACACTACATTCATGTCACATATCTACACGATAATATGTATACTATTTTCTTTACGACTGGAGTCGGTTACTTAAAAGGGATTTTATTGTTTAGTCTATGGTCAAATTTCAGCCGCAGGCGATCGCTAGTATCTTCTGATTTTTATTTTTATATATATCTTCTATATATATAAAAATCAATTGCTGTTCGTTAGTCTCGCTAAAACTTGAGAACGGCTGAACCGATTTGGTTAATTTTGATTTTGAATTAATTGTTGAAGTCCAGGGTAGGTTTAAAAGATGAGAAAATATAGAAAAAAAAAGAGTAGTTAAAAAGCAGAACAACGTTTGCCGGGTGATCTAGTTATTCTATAAGTCCAATATGAATATTATAGAAACATATTACGCCAGAGTGTTGCTTCATTTTGGTAAGGCGAGATTTTTTTTTTAATATCATAAAATAGTATACAAGCAGATAGCTCTCCAATGGAAAAAGAAATCATCGCCTATAGACACCAAAAACGATAATGGTGCGTTGCCATTCGTGTGGCCTTTACCTTATCCTCCAAAACGGAACACGACAATGACAAGCGTTGACGCTATTGCGGCAGGAATAGGTTAAGTTGTGGTACCAAACACCCGGGCGAGATGTTTCGGAACTACCAGTCTCTACTCTAGTCGTCACGATAGTAATGACATGTATAGCCAATAGGTAGGCTTTTACGACCTGCCTAGCAGAACGGCAGTTGATCTATTCTTCAAAGGGCGCACTAATTCACGCTCCAAGTTGAGACGCGCAATAGGTATACTTACGTCACGCAGAAGTTCATTGACGTTGTAGTCTCCTAAGAGGTAATGAAGCTTCAATGGCTGTTCATCCATATCGTTAAATGTCTGGAGATTATAAAAGACGCCTAATCGCCTTAGCATAGAAAGCATTTCCTTTTCAGTGTACATTTTATTCCGTTCTTCTTTGAGTCTGCAATCGTTGAATATTATAAATCGATATATCAATCAATTAATTAAATTTATTTTATAGAAACTTAGTCTAAGTAGGTATAACATACATAAATAACTAACTTTTAGGGAAAATAGTTTACAATAAGTACGTTATGTGATGTTTCGTACATATTTATAAAGTATAATACATGGCATTTATTTAGTATTATTACATACTAGCTGTGCCCGCGATTTCGTCCGCGTGGAAACATTTTTAAAATAAAAACCCGCATATTCCCGTTCCCGTGAGATTTCCGGGATAAAAGTTATCCTATATCCTTTCTCGGGTTTCAAACTATCTTCGCACCAAATTTCATCCAAATCGGCTCAGTAGTTTAGGCGTGAAGAAGAGACAGACAGGCGGAATTACTTTCGCATTTATAATATTAGTACCAATGGAATAGGTATACAAACACTTATAATTTGCAAAACAACATAGAACAAAATATATTCCGTGAATAACAAATTAAATAGGTATTATAAAGTCAGTTGTAAACAATATTTTTATTCCGTCAACAAGACTAAAACATGATCGATTTACATCAACCTCCGCGGTTGACTAATTGGGCACTGTATGACGGTAGACTGAAAATATCGATAAATTGTTTAAATGATTTAAAAATAATGATAATATCTCTAATACCTGATGCTTAATAATAATGAGAAAAAGTCACGCATACCTATTTCACAAAAATGAACGTACCTGTATGAAGGGCGTGATGAATGTGGCAGAAGCGAGACAAGCCTGCACGGATCGTGATGTATGGCACTCGGTTCTCTCTGCCTACCTCATAAGGGATCTGGCGTGAAAATATGTATGTGAACGTACCTATTCTCAGTAGTAAGAACACTTACTGATCTAACCCCAAAGTTGGCAAATTATTTGCTTGTATTATGGGTGTTAGTCAACAACTAATACAAAGAAATACATATATAAATACTGGGATATATTTAATAAACATCCAAACCCAGAAATACAAACATGCTTATCACACAAATGCTTATCCCCGTCGGGGATCGAACCCGAGCCCCGTAGATTTCGTAATCAGGGTCGCTAACCCCTCGACCAACCGGGCGGTTAAAAAGGAGGAGGTCCTCAATTCAGTTGTATTTTTTTAATGTTTGTTACTGCAGAATTGTGTCATCTATTAACCGATTTGAGTTTTTGTTAGAGTCCTTCTCTAACAAAAAAAACTTTTCTTTTCGTTTGGATACAAGTGGTTGAAGGAAGGAAAGGTCAGTGGTTACAATTGCCTGCTTTCCCTATGTTAGACTTAGTCCCGGGCTCTTTTGAAGAATAGGCCAACTGCCGTTTCGCCAGGTAGGTCGTAAAAGGCGACCGATAAGCTATGCAAGTCACTACCATCGTGGCTACTATGTGATAGAATTCTGCATTGTCGCGCCCGGGTCTCGTACCACCGCCTTACCTATTCCTGCCGCAATAGGGTCAGTGCTTGTCACTGTCGTGTTCCGGTTTGGAAGGTAAGGTAGCCGGTAAACTTATGCATGTGGCATTAGACCTTGCCACAAGATAGCAATGCACCGTTAACATATTTGGTATCTATAGACGATGGTTGACTCTTTCCATCAAGAGATCATCATCATCTCAGCAGATCATCTGCTTGTTTGCTATCTTATAATATATTTTAAAAAAAGTTTTTCTGTGTTGAAATTAATTATAATCGATGTTAATAATAATGATATATAGGTGGACCAATTACAGGAATTGATCTAACCCCAAAATAAGCAAATTATTACCTTGTGATATGGGTCTTATCCTACGATATTAATATATAGATATAAATATATAAATACTGAAATATATTTATACACCCAAACCCAGAAATACAAACATTTATGCTCATCACACAAATGCCTATCCCTGTCTGAAATTGAACCCGAGACCCATTGATTGCCTAGGTAGGGTCGCTAATCATTCGACCAACTGCTTTTATGTTATTTATTTATTTATTTATATCTTATTTATATATATATTTATTTATTTATTTATATATTTATTATATATATATATATATATATATATATATATATATATATATATATATATATATATATTTATGTATTTATATCATTAGTAGCAATCTGATGGAATGAAAATCATCACCTATCATATCATGACCTACCTAATACAACAACAACAACAACAATCAAAGATGTTGTTGTTGTTATCTTTTGTAACAAAATCACAAATAAGTAAACGCAGTCTTCGTTATCCCAGTTTACTTGTTGTTGTGCGAACAAATTACGCAAAAAAGAGCATTACTTTTGAAGGAGCACAGCTGTATAACAAATTACTTCCGTATATAAAAAAAAACTACTTTTAGCAGTTTTAAGACTCAGTTATCTGAATATATAATTAAAAAATTCACACCTTCCGTTTTAGACATAAGGCTGTTGACTGTTTGGCTACCACTACTTAATTATAATTATTGTAATAAAGTATATTCTCTTGTAAGTGACATTGTGTCTTTTTGGGAATTAATTTCTTTAACATTAAGATATTAATGGTGCGTTGCTATATCCGTGTGGCGGGATGACAATGCTTCATGCTTAAGTTTACCGCCTACCTTACTTTTCAAAACGGATCACGTCAACGACAGGGATTGACGTTATTGCGGCAGAAATATCAAACGGCGAGACGTTGTGAAACTCTATCACCTATTTGCGACAATGGTATTGACACGTTTCGCCTTTTACGACCTGCCTGGCAGAACGGAAGTTTGTAAATTCTTCAAAGGAACCTGCACTAGCACGGGGAAAATGGTTATTAAAAGATTTGTATGATTGAAAGTAACAAGTAAGAGGCCATCCATAAATTACATCACACGAATTTCATGATTTTTTGACCCCTCCTCCGTCCTTGTTACAGCTGGTCACATTTGTGAGATCCCCCGACCTAGTGTGATGTCACATATTTTACAATTTTGCATTGAAACAATGATCTCATTCAATTATTTTTATCTATAGTGGTGGCTTACTAAATTAAAAAAATGTCACAAAATTTGGGAGCCCTCCCTACCCCTTGTCACAATGTCAAACTTTGTCGACCCCCTCACTCCCCCTTAACGTGTGACGTAGTTTATGGATGACCCCTTAAAATATGATTGAAAGAAATACATCTTACAATTTTTGTGCCAGTTGTAGTACTGCTTTCTTGCTCATCCGATTATTGGAGCATATTCCAACCGCGGGAAATATAATTTTGCTGACGGAAACTCCCTCCGGCATTTGTGTGGTCACTAGTGGCGCGCGGTAGTATCGATCAAATGTGGACCACACTAGCGACACGGAACACAAAAGAGCCCCGACCATTATTACTACCCATATTGCGCTATCGATAAAAAATAAGTTCGATTAATTTCTGTTAAAGTAATAAAAGTATCTTCATCTTCTATCAGGTAGGTACAATCAGCGCACCCACGATTAGCCGAAGATACTTAGTCCTACAATATGACAGGTGACAAGTCTATCGCCAACCGGGCACTTTTCAATCCAAGGCAACGTTGCTTTTATTAGAAAACTGAAAAAACACATTTTTTGTTTTGCCTGACCCGGGAGTCGAACTCAGAACTTCATGTGGTTAGCACCGACACCGGATCACTAGACCATACAAGCACAGCATACTGAAGACTACAGCAGTCAATGTACATACAAGTAATATTCGAGTAACGCACACATAGATACCTCTCACAGACGCTATATCTCGGAATGGTTCGGGACAGTTAGTTCTGCACCACTCCGAGGTATCACGTCCGTGAAAGGTGTCTACATATGTATAGGTACTATGCTCAAATATTACTTGTATGTAACATTGTCTTCTGTTAGTCTCCAGTATTCTAAATTACTGCTGTAAACACTGTTAAAGTAAGATACCCATGTCACATTGGGATAAATAAAGCGATAGTTTTATGTGTCCACAGAGGTAACTAAGTAGGTAACAACTGTTGTAAAAAGCTGTTAACGTATCCCACTAAGGTAAAAAAGCGATAGTTTTTATGTGTGTTTGTTTATATTACTTTACACTTCGACGAATTCAAACTTTCATATAATTAGATGTACAGTTTTTAGCTATTCTCAGTTTTAACAAATAGGCTTTTTTGTAAAAAAAATGAAAATTGCATTCAAATGCAATAAATCAAAGTCGATAAATGTTTTATTCAAAGAAACCTTTACAAGAACTTTTAACGAGCAGACATTTTTAAAATTACTATCAGTGGGAAAACTGCAAAAACTTTAAAACAATAAAGAAAAATATCGACCTGGAATGGCACATAGGCTACTTTTTATCCCGGCAATATTAGGTGATCCCGCGGGATTCGCCAAAAACTTTTATAATGCAGCGGGCTGCATGCTGCAGCTAGTATTGCAATAATTATTTCATTTTACAAAATATATAAAAGATTTCCTTTTTTATATTATAAGATAGCAAACAAGCAGATGGGTATCCTGATGGAAAGAGTCAACCATCGAGTATAGACACCAAAGATGTTAATGGTGCGTTGCTATCTTGTGGCGAGGTCTAATGCCACATGCGTAATTTTACTGGCTACCTTACCCTCTAAACCGGAACACGACAGTGACTAGCACTGACGCTATTGCGGCAGGAATAAGTAAGGCGATGCTACCAGACCCGGTCGAGTCGATACAAAACTCTACCACCTAGTAGCCACGATGGTAGTGACTCAGTAGTCAATCGGTCGCCTTTTACGACCTGCCTGGCAGAACGGCAGTTGGCCTATTCTTCAAAGGAGCCCGGGACCGACACGGGAAATACCATGCCATACAATAATTAAAATCAGGCTTTTTTGTCTGCTTATAAAACCCATTTAATATAGTTTTGAATTAACATATTTTTTAATTTGTTTACCTACTGGAAATGTCTTACACATCGGAAAATTTACTGTAGGAAACTAATGCGTATGCATCCATACTATCCATACCTCTATACTAATATTATAAATGCAAAAGTCTGGCTGTCTGTTACGCTTTCACGGCTAAACCGCTGGACCGATTTTCATGAAATTTGGCAAGGATATAGTTGAAGATCCGGGGTCAAACATAGGCTATTTTTTTCAAAAATCAGTCCCTGGAGGGCTGAAATAGGGATGAAATTTTTATTAAAAGTTATTTGGACTTATTAATATACTCGCGGGCGAAGCTGCGCGGGTCAGCTAGTTATGCCATAAACGAATTACTTATTCGATGGAAAGAGATGCATGCACAGCAGTTTGTTTTTATTTCTTGTATTCGCTAGGTGGTAGAGTTCTGCAACGTGACCAACGTCTCGCCAGGGCATTTGGCACCACTGCCTTACCTATTCCTACCGAATTGGGACAATGCTTATCATTGTCGTGTTTCGGTTTGGAGGGTAAGGTAGCCGGTAGACTTATGCATGTGACATTTTCATCTCACCACACGGATAACAACGCACCATTAACATATTTGGTGTCTATAGGCGATGGTTTCTCTTTTCATCAGGAGAGCCATCTGCTTGTTTAATATATAATGTTTAATATATATATATATATATATATATATATATATATATATATATATATATATATATATATATATATATATATATATATATATATATATATATATATATATATATATATATATATATATATATATATATATATATATATATATAGGCATTTTACAGTTAGAATGTGGATTTTAATTATTTACTTGCTCGGGGAATTCTCGGGTTAAGATTGATCTTATAGCTCTTTTCGCAACACAAATATACCTACCAAGTATTTATTTCAGTAGAAAAATCCCAGAGATTCCAGAGAAGAATCCCGTATGTTATAATGCTGTGGCAGTAACAAAAACAAACATTTTTGCAGTGTTGACATCAGTAAACAATCTCGTGGGTACTTATTTGCTTACTTATTAATGTGCAAAAACTCATGAGGGATTTAGAAAAAATAATTATTTTGCAGCGGGCTGCGCGGAGAGTCGCGGATGGAATGTAGAGATATAACCAAAAATACATATGGCATGGTGTTCTAAACCTATTTGTAAATAACTGGATTTGTATAAGAATAACCGTAACCCAGATATTCGAGAATGCTTTATTCGCATTATGATGTGAACTTGTAATTTTCCATGTAACACTCGAACGCCAGTTTTAAGGTGAGACTCGTGAAGGTAATCCGTATAATAGCCTATAAGCTCATAGCCAATTAACAATATCTATATTAATATTACTAGCTGTTGCCAGCGACTTCGTCCGCGCGGACTTCGTTTACTCCGCACTGCTCCTCCCCCGTAGGTGATAGCGTGATAATATGTAGCCTATATGTTGACCCGGCCTGTTAGTAATATTTATGCAAAATTTTAAGTAAATCCGTGCAGCACTTTTTGAGTTTACCCCGGACATACATACAGACAAACAGACAAACAGACAAAAACTCTAAAAATTATATTTTTGGCTTCGATATCGATTTAGATCACGCCGCAACTATTCTTTTAATGTTTAATGTTTGGATGGATGTTTGGATGGACGTTTGTTACTCAATCACGCAAAAACTACTGAACGGATTTGAATGAAATTTGGCACACAGGTAGATGATGACCTGGAATAGCACATAAGTTTTTATCCCGGAAAAATTAGATGATCCTGCGGGATTCACCAAAAACTTATAATGCAGAGAGCTGCACGCTACAGCTAATATGTAATAATTTTGCAAAGTTGATTGAAGAGATGATAGTGAAACAGTAAATTGAATACTTGTTATATAAAAACTTAAGAATTTCTTTATCCTAAATTTTTGTATATTGAAATGGATTAATACACAAACATACATACATATCTTCACGCCAGATCGCTCACGGCGGAGGCAGAGAGAACCGAGTGCCATACATCCCGATCCTTACATACTTGTCTCGTTTCCTTAACATTCATTACTTTCTTCATGCAAACACGCCGGTTGCGAAGACTCTTGATACCACCTTCGGACAGTATCATGCCTTGCAGTTGGTTAAATGTGTAATAGTGGTAATTCGTGTCAACTCCAAAATCCTTCATATTTTGAAATAAAAACAAAAATTAAAAAGGTTTTAATTAATTTTAAAATTTAATAAAATATTTTCTGTTGATTCTGATTTGCAAAAGTTACAGTGGTGGGAACGAGAGGTGGGCCCATTGCCTTATTAAAAAAAAGATTTTTTTGTTACCGACTCTGACTACGCAATCAAAAGGCAAAAGTTATGCATGAAATGCGATGTTATAGTTCTAACTTATTGTCTACTACCGATTTACTAGGTACTCAAATCGCTGCATGATTCTTTTTTTGCGAATACTACAGTGACAGTCATTTTGTTCGAAATAAGAGGTAGCCTGTGATATATAATACCCTGATATATAATAACTGTATACCACATTTCATTGAAATTAGCTATTTTAACATAAGCAAACATTTAAACATGTAACAAACCCACAGAAACTTACGCTCTTAAAATATTAGTGGGATTATCCTTTTAATCGATGATAATGATGTAACAAGAAGTAAAAGAAAGTGACGTAATAAAAAACTCGCTCGATTGCTCTATAGGTATAGGTTATTGTGCCAAATAAAGCTAAGCTATAAACAACCCAAACTAGTAATTCCACTGAGCAGAGCGGGCCAATTCCACTGCAATCTTCATATATCTAAAAAACTATGGTTTTGGATCTTCTAAAGATTGCATTTCATAGATAAATACAATATTACGTGAAGCATAAACATAAAAATATCATGTTTATATAAAGCGACACTCCTATTATTTAAAATTATTATATTTCGCTGTTACATGTAATATGTTATATAATACGTAGGTATATAACTAAGTTATAGAAATTTTGTTTCTGCTATATTCAGAATAATTATTAAAATATAGCATTCTTCCTTATTTGGCACATCGAGTGTTAAAATTGCAGTATTATCCCTCATTGTTTCAGTAACCGCTTAGCCGGTTCTTAATTCTTAACCACTTAACTCTGCAGTCCTTTCCAAAAACTTTCCATTGAGTTAGTTGAATCTCAGAGGAGTAAAAATATGTCCTAAGCATTGACTTTTAAGTTCGAAGAATTCGGAAATATAAAGTTGAAAATGAAAATCTTTTAAATGAAAATAATCTATTATAATTTTTTAAACTGTATTAAAGGTGCGAGTATTTTTTTAGCTCTGAAAAGTTTGAGTTACAAATTTTAGAAGTAATGTTGAAACAGCACTTTATTAATCGGTTAGTTGAAAAATCTTGAAGTCGTGTCGAGAAAATAAATTTCCAAAATTTTTCGTTAACGATAACTGCCAAACTAATCAACCAATTTTTTTTGCGTGACTGAGTAACAAACATCCATCCGAACATCCATCTAAACATCCAAACTTTCGCATTTATCTATACATATAATAAAATCGTAGGAAAGTCAAAACTGTACATTGAATATTTTTTTAAAAGAATAATTGGGGCGTGATCTACAATCGATATCGAAGCCAAAAATATAATTTTTAGAGTTTTTGTCTGTTTGTCTGTTTGTCTGTATGTATGTCCGGGGTAAACTCAAAAAGTACTGCATGGATTTACTTAAAATGTTGCATAAATATTACTAACAGCGATTTGCGACATTTGATACAGTATTTTTTTTTAAACTGATTAAATTTTAGAATCAGTCGTATAAGCAACACATCAAGTATATTAGTCTGAAGCTGGTTTACCATTTGAAGCAGCCTCGGCAAGAACGGCTGCCTCGGCCCGAGGCAGGTCTAGTGAAACCGTGCCGCGAGTCGAGGCTTGCCGCGACTTGAACTGAACCAAATGAGGTGGCTGCACAGTAAGCCGAATAATGTCGGTAAATGGTCATGCTCAAAAACGCCTCAGTGTGAGCCGTGCGATGAGTGAAATTGGATTGCGCCCAATACGATATTATGTGGGCTCAAGTGGAGATGTATGAACTTTCCGCAGCCTGCGGCACGCTCAGCCCCCCAATTCACGTAAATGAGTCAATGCGCTTAGAGCTTTTACACACATAAACACGATAGAACGTCGAGACGTGCTACGACGTGGCATAATATGTAAGAAAATGTGTATGTGTCTTAAACGATTCGACTCGACTGCCGCTTGATTACGTGAATTAGGCCCCAGGACGATGCAGCTCGTCACGATGCTGCGCATCATCACATTAACTTCCCGAAAAAAGAAAAAAAGGCGGCCTCGTAATCTAGGTTGGGTAAAAGTGTAACTAGGGTTTTTCTCAGTAGACCAAAATTTCGATAACATTTCGTAATAATACGAGTTGCGTGTTACTATTCCTATTCTTTGTGTGAGCGCAAAAAGCTGTCGATCCCAATTATTGCCAGAAATAGGCAATAACCTTTATCAGGTCGCTTAATATTGTGATTGGGATTACCACTCATCTTGCCAACCGACATAACGGTGAATCGTGATAAACCGGAAAGTCTATAGACGTTAAGTTTACTCTGCCTACTTCGCGCAAAAGAAAGGTACTAATTTCACCCCAGTTTTTTAAATCAAAATTTCGTCAGACCTCCACATATTGAGGGAATTTTCACGATGACGTCATTATGTAATGTGTGTGTAGATATGAATGTAAACCTCTTACAACTTTTGAAAGGTTTAAACAATCAAAACGCGGTTGATTGGGTTCCACCGAACTTAAACTTCCTGAAAATTTAAACAGATTCAGCGTAGTAGAAATTTAAAAAAATAAATAAAATATCATCATAAGAATGTTTATTTAATTAAGCTCCAAACTATAGATAGACTGATTGCAAAATCTAATCAGCTCTTTCCTAAAAAATTGTAAATTGAATTAAGGTCAGTTGATTTAGTCTAGTCTACACTATACCAATTCTGATAAAAATAAGAAAAAAGTCCAGGTCACATGTATCAGAAATAATAGGGAAATTTTTAATAATAGGGATGCTTAAAATCGGCACCCTAGACGGTATTTTTTATCACATTTTTTTCATTTTAGAATTTTTTTTCTATGTAATTCTAAGCAACTTGGCTACTGGTTGCAGTTATAAATTTAATGTTCCATATGGACAGACAATAAGAAAAAATAAAGTTAATTTGAATCGTAATAAAAAAACTTTTGTCAGCGAACTTTTGCTACTTCTTTAATCTACCAAGTTATTTAGAAATTTCAAAATGGTTTAACACTTGCTACTTTTACTTCCTAAAAAAATGTTTGATTATTTATTTTAATTATATGAAAAAAGGTCATGTACCCTATGAACGTAAGTAAGATTAGTAAGCATGGAAATAATTGCTACTTTTAATTTATTGTCATTGAATGGAACAAAGATTTATGTGCTACAATGATTTCACATGTGATATTTCACTGCCAATGATTTTCACTCATAAAATTATCCAAACATCAAATGACCGTAAGCCATTAAAAATGAAGTATGACTTTTAACCACTGCCTGTCCTATATGAATTGTATTATTTAATTGGGATTTGGGTGTGACATTTCACAAACAAAATGAAGAAAGGTAACAAAATGCAATGTATGAAAATGTATTTCATATGAAATTTCACATGCTACTCGTGAAATATTCCATGCCTAAAGATGAGCAAATATCATAAAGTGAGAAAGAGAGTGGCGCTATTAGCTGTGTGTGTAATTATGGTAGTATCTTTATTTTAAAAAAGGCAGGATATATGCTGTTTAAGATAAGATGGTGGCATCAGACCCGTGCGAGAAAATGCAGAACTCTACTACCCCGTGGTTACAATGGTAGTGACTCACATACCCAATCGTTCGCCACTACAAACTGCCTGGCAGAACGACAAATGGTTTATTCTTCAAAAGAGGCTTAGACAAACATGGGGTAAAACATGTTTTTTTTTCGTGATAAATAATATTTTTATTAATTATCTTCGCGCCCTTATTCCCAAAGAGACAGGCAGAGGTACACCCAGCGCATTCATGACTAGCCGAAGATAATTAGTCCCACAATGTGACAGGTAGCAAGCCTGACGCCAATCGGGCACTTAGCTAATCCCGGGCAACGTTGTTTTTATCAGAATACTGAAAAAAACACATTTTTAAACTGTTCGACCCGGGAATCGAATCCAGGACTACATGTGGTCAACACCGCCATCGGACTAGACCACAGAGGTGATTTTTTTAGTATTTTAGCAAATTTACAAATTAATTCAATTCAAGAGCAAAGTTGTTTTTTATTAATATAACAACCTATTCATTAACACAAGCTAAGTGTATCTTTTATGGAGAGCAAAATTCAATCCTAGTTAATGTTACTAGGCAAAAATTATTGTTGTTCTTGTTACACATTAATATTAATATTACACACTTTAACATTTACTCTAATAAGGTATAAAAATATACACACACACAAACTTTCATAATTAGGTATATTGGTTGCTTTACTAGGTAATGTTATATTCAAAGAGAATTGATCAGCTGCACTTTCTCGAATACGTACCGTTCAAACCAAGATGAATTATTGTCGACGAGATGCTTCAGACCGCAGATGGAAGATTCCGTGCAATATTCCTTACTGACCGATTTTATGCTTTCCTTTAGAAGTTGTGCCTTTGTAGGATTTACCTTTTTTTGTAAGCGTTGACGGTATGATACATACGGAGATTTAGATTCCATTTTTGGATATTTTTGTCTGGTTCTACAATATTTAAATTTAAATAAATTACTGAAAATAAACAAATACCGTCTCGCTAGTTCTTTTGTAGGCGGAGTAGGCAAAGTAAACCGAATGACAATAAACGCACCAGTTCCCTAGATTTTACAGCATTTATGTTATTCTGACTTAAAGATAAATTACTCTAAATAAATAAATGCCATCTCCCCAGTACCTCTTCAGAGTAGGCATAGTGAAACAAATGACAATAAACGCACAGTTCACCCCACAGAGCACAAAATCGCAGTGATCGATCGCGCTCCACTGTGTGACACGGTGTAGCGCACGGATTAAATGGATACGCCTTTCAAGATAATTTCTTAGTTTGTCGGTGTAGCTTGCAATTATACACAGAAATACAGAGTTATACTACTTACCGATGAAATAAAATCACTTCAAGGGTAATTTTTAAACCTTGTTATCTCATTCAGTCCAATAAAACAATACAACATGGTTTATTTCTATTTTTTCACGACATAATATATCTACAAATGTTTGACATTTTTGGCAGTAATAGGAGCGTTTGCTCATATGCGCGGTGACACGATTGCCAATGGCGTGTCTATTAGTATTTATGTGGTCTTTGATATGGCGCCACCGACTGCAATTTTGTGCTCAGTGGTACACCCGACTCTACAGACTACAAAAATTATGTTATCTAAAGTTTTTCTGTAAATAAATAAATACCATCTCGCTGACTCCTTTGACTGAATGAACTGAATGACAATAGGCGCCCCAATTCTAGAATAATTACATTAATTTAAATGATTATTAAACTCCTGTGAGTAAATAAATACCATCTTGCTGACTCCTTCACAGAGTAGGCACAAAGAACCGAATGACAATAAAATCACTAGTTCACCGGATTCTATAAAATTTACGTGAATCTATATTATTGTTTAGTTCCTGTAAATATATAAAACATCTCTCTGGCTGACAACATCTCTCTGACTCCTTTGCGGAGTAGGTACAAAGAGCTGAGTGACAATAAACGCTCCAATTCATGCGATTTACAAGTTTGTCGGTTGTTTTTTACCAACCTGTAACAACTATCGATTATTTCTTACAGTATCTGAAATCTTCAACTATACATGCTCATCCTACGGCAATAAATATTTATACGTCACCAACGCCACTAGACTAGAAGTTGCTAATGTAATTGTTCTTCGAAAAAACTTAATAACATTTTTGTCCAACCCTGGGATTGAACCTAAAACTTTTTTATCTGAGCCTATAACAAATAAGACACGAGAAAACTTATCTATTTATCCAGATTTGTGGGGAGGGAAAACGACTCAGTTGAGACGAAAAAGTACTCATTCAGCACAGAAATGTCTATTTACACTTCGGATTTTTTCTATTTTGTATATTTTTTAGTTGTGTACTATCGAAAATTCTTCTAATAGTGCTTCTTTTAAAAGCTCGTCAGCAGTTAAATATCTGTGTTGACATGTACTTGAATGTCAGTAGTTAAATATTCTATTATGCGATAAGATCAAATGTTGTTGTTGTTGGGTTAAATACAGTGATTAATCTTTCAGTATTGATTTGAAAACCTAACGCATATTTATTATTTTCCATATCTTGGTTTCGTGGAGTGTACAGATTTTAGTTTCTTTATGGCTTTATTGACCGATTAGCATATATCATGGAAAGTAATTACTAACGCCTATATACATTAAAGATGTCAATGGTGCGTTGATAAGTGGACCTATGAGTTTACTGCTTACTTTACACTTAAAAAAGGAATAGGAGAAGAACAATTACTAATATTATTACAACTGAAATTAGAAAGTAACTAACACTGACGTTATTACGATATTATACGACAGTAATAACCTTTGACACTATTGCAATAATCATATTTACAACAACCACTGACATTATTACGATAGAAGTACAATAGTCACAATCACTAATATTATTACCATAGGAATAAGTCAGTAACAACCACTGACATTATTACTGTAGAAATAAAACATTATTACTATAGGAATAAGACAGTAACAGCCACTGACATTATTGCCACAGGAGTACGATAGCAACAGCCACTGACATTATTAATATAGTAGTAAGTCAGTAGCAAACAACCACTGACATTATTATGAAAGACATAAAACAGCAACAACTACTGATATTGTTACGATAGGAATGCGATATTAACAATCCCTGACATTATTACAATAAGAGTAAGATAGTAACAACCACTAATATTATTACTATAAGAATAAGTCAGTAAAGACCACTGATATTGTTACGATAGGAATACGATAGTAACAACCACTGACATTATTACATTACACTGATATTATTACATTATTACTTACTACAAAAATAAAACAGTAACAACCACTGTCGTTATTACTATAGAAATAAAACAGTAATGACCACTGATATTAGTACGATAGGAATGCGACAGTAACAACCCCTGACATTATTATTATAAAAATAAGACAGTAACAACCACTGACATTATTACGATAGAAATACGATGGTTACAACAACTTACATTATTACTATAGGAATAAGACAGTAACAACTACTAACAATATAAAGATAGAAATGCGACAGTAATAACCTCTGACTTTACCAAGTAGGGTTTATCGTTTCTGGACCTTTTTCGTATCTCGAGAAATTTTATTTTTTTAAATAAAACTACATCGAGTTTATTTTCTAGTTTTTGCTTAATTACAAATTAGACTTATAAATGAGATCAATACTCTTAAACGGGACATTTTCAGATAGCATAAAATCATTAAAACTTGCTTAATAATTTACAAATACAAACATTAAATTAAACAAACTATAATTGGTTATCTATGTACAACTAATACATAAGTACATAATGTTATGATGACTTTAAAACATATTTAAAAGAACAACTAGGTGGTAGAGTTCTGCATTGTCTCGCTCGGGTCTGATACCACCGCCTTACCTATTCCTGCCGTAATAGCGTCAGTGCTTGTCACTGTCGTGTTACGGTTTAGAGGGTAAGGTCCAGTGACTACTAGCACTGCTGAACAATCTATATCCACCTTACGCCGATTAAAGTCATATCTTCGCAGCACGATGGAAAAAACAGCGTTGGCTGGCTGAATTCATATGCATGAAAACATTGCTGATTGCGACAAACATATATGATAATGAAGTGCTGGACATATTTAGCGGGAAACATAAAAGAAAACTGTCTTTATTAAACATCTAATTTCTATATTGTTTTGATACTTTAATAAACCTTTCTATAAATACTACAAAGTTATTTGTAACAGTTATTGTTGATTTTTCTGCCCGTCTGCCTCTTGGACGTGTCCCAAAAAAACTAATCTGGAATAAAATCTGCCTTTATATATGTCTGATAAACCTGTCTGTCTGATATAGATACCAAAGTTCTTCAATTATCTTTTTTGTAATTACTAGACAATTCTATTAAATACACTTAAATGGTGTTTTAACACTTAGATATTAAGTGACATTTTCTAGCGACTATGTAGTAATTATTTCCACAGTAGACCAATCCAATGTCAAAGCGATAGCAAATCAAAAACATGCACAAATTTGTGGAAATCGGTTACAAACTGTCTTCGGATGACAATGGCAGTATCATTGAGATTTAGACCGGGACCTCAGGAACAAACTTTTTTGATTAATAACAAGCTGAATTTTTGTGAATAGCTTTGTTTCGACGAGACAACCATCTTTTCTATCTTCGAAAAATCTCAAATTGGGTAAATAATAAAGTTTAGGGCTTTGAAAATTTTGATTCGGTAAAGGAAAAATATTTATTAATAACAATAATTATTTTTTGACTTTAATTGCTTGATTATATTATGAAAAACACGATGAAACTTTTGTCTTACAATTATGAGATGTTTAAATTGATATTAATCAATTTAATAACAACCTAATTTTCTCACAACAGCTTGTTAATTATGATTGTTATTCAAAAGGGTAACATTGTCCTACACGTAAAGTAGAAACTTTTCTTAGTCCAACACTCTAATGTTTTATTGAAGTGAAAACTTCTTTAGGCGCGTTGAGCGTTTTGGTAGAGGGTAAAATCCTCGGTTCGCTTCACCGACATGCTAATGATAATAGTATATCTATAGCTATGGAGAGCCAGACTAGCGCACGCGCAGTAGCCTGTGTACACGTATACACTAATACATCGACTATTTCTGACTGTATTATGTGCGCGTTGGACGCTTTATATAGTTATATAGTTTTAATTACTCTCAACTTAATAGTTCCGTTTTCACTTCTATCGGCAGTCCCACGACTGCTACTGTTTTTTTTTTTATCTATCTTTATCATCTTCATTAGTTACCCGATTTGAGATTTTTCGAAGATAGAAAAGATGATTGTCATGTCAAAACGAAGCTGTTCACAAAAATTCAGTTTGTTATTAATCAAAAAAGTTTGTTCCTGGGATCCTGGTCTAATTGTCTTTTTATACTCAGATGGATTTCTGTTACTTGGGATCTGGCTCAAAGGTTTTAGAAAATTAATAGTTTTGTTTTTGGATAGTCTTAATTACAGTTAATCCAGAGCACAGCATCCTCTGCCACACAAGTAATGTGGTACAATAAAAAATCTGTAAACAGGTTGCTACCCTGTAGGCCATCCCTGAAACTTCCCGCTAGATTTGGTACTTTAAGCTCAACGAAGCAAAAACTACGAGAATACCTAAACATGAATTTTTGAACTCAAAAATTTAAAAATTTAAAGTTTGTAAAAATAATAGTATGTCCAAAAAGATGTATATTTTCAAAATGATCGGTTTGGATCTTTTGAATGGCGTTCAAAGCAATTATTGAGCTCTAGGTTGTTTTATTTAGCTGCAAAATCAAAAGGTTAAAAAAAGTCGAAGAAATCCCAAAAAACATTCTTCAAAACTTTGCGTCATTTTTCATCAACCGATTTTTATCTGAATTGTGGTATTTGACGCAGTTTTTTTGTAGCAAAACTGACTAGATTTTTAAATAAATCGGTTTGTAAGCCTGAAAGTTATTTTTAAAATATGAAGTAAGTTACTACAAACAACTTATTTTAATATTTAAATACTTATTAATATTTTATTAATATTTATTAATATTATTAATTACTATTAATTAATATTATTAATACTTATTAATATTTAAAAACTTATTAATTATATTAATAACTTATTAATTTTTTTAAAACTTATTAATGATTGGTTTAAAAATTTCGAAGTTACGTCGAAAACACACTTTTCAAAAAAAAAGTCGTCAACGATAACTCCGGAAAGGAAAAACCGATTTTGATGCAATTTATGCATTAAACGCAGTTTTTTTAAAGAATAAAGCTGATTATAAATTTTGTTTTAAATCGGTGCATTAATTGGGAAGTTATATTAAAAAATTACTGCTTCGCCAAAATTTTTTTGAGGCTTTTTCAAAATTTCTTAAAATCTCCCAGACCAAATCATTATCTATATCTATAATCTATATTATATGTATAATAAAACTAAGTTGATAAAATGTGCGTGCCGATAAAACTTAAAAGGGAGTCCCGGTACAATAAAGGGACTTATATAGTGTGATAGCCCTTTATCCCCCCTCGAACAAGAGAGTTTCCATTTTAATCTAAAGGGCGTATTTTTAAAGATATTAGGGCTTTTCTAACCCTTCAACTTGGAAATTAAGTGTAGTTGCGCCATCTGTTGTCGAGTATTTGAATTTCATTCAGAACAACGATTATTTGGGTTGCATTTCAAAAGGCGCTGCGCGCGCCGATAGCTGATGGCGCGAAATTTAAAATTCCTAGTTCAATAAAATCTTAAATTATATTTGTTATATTTCAACTACCACGTAATCCCATATCAACTCCCGAGCGAAGCCGGGTATCATAGCTAGTATATAATAAAAGTACATTGATAAAATGTGCGTGCCGATAAAACTTAAAAAGGAATCCCGGCACGATAAAGAGACTTATATATTATGATAGCCCTTTATCCCCCTCGAACAAGAAAGTTCCTGTTTTAACCTAAAGGGCGAGTTTTAGATATAGATAAGGGCTTTTTCAACCCTTCAACTTGGAAATGAAGTGTAGTGGCGCCATCTGTTGTCAAATATTTGAACTTCATCCAGAACAACGATTATTTGGGTTGCATTTCGAAAGGCGCTGCGAACAATTATTGTAATATGTTTAGTAATGGCGCGAAATTTAAAATTCCAATTTCAATAAAGTTCTAAATTACATTTTTTATATATCAACTCCCACGTAATCTAATATCAACTACCGAGCGAAGCCGGGTATTATAACTAGTTGGTTTATATTTTCTGGAAGTCAAAACATTTAAAAGTTATGAGATTTTAACATACACACGTACACACACACACACATATATACATACAGACACACTGACGTCATCGTGAAAATAGTCGGAAAAGGTTCCTAGGCCCTCAAAACGTGGAGATCAGGTAAAAACTCGATTTTAGAAAATCGGAGCAAAATCAGTAACTGCCTTATTTACATACGTAACGGATAAAAATTTGTATCTTTTAATGTGTACAAAATGACATGTATTATAATCAACTGTTAGCGCAACGACCACTCCCTTGCTAGATACTTTGTTAATATGATTAGTGTTGTGTTCATAGATAAATATGTGTATTACTATAGGTAGTTGTGTTGTTTTCATGTTTCAAATTAAGAAATTTACGGTAATCCGAATTAAAGTTGCAATATTTTATGTTATTTAAATAAGGAATTAAGAACGACACTGTGAATCACATGATTACAATCCCACAATGAGATTAAGAAATGTTATTGCTTAAATATGTAAATTTTATTGCGTAACAGTTTTGCGTTTAACACTAAATTTAGCACTTTTGGAGGTAGATAATTTTAGCCGCATTTAAATGTTCATGAAAGTAATAAATGCGAATAATTTGTATAGTGTAGGCGGTGTGTTAACGTAGTTAACAACCTGAAGCCGTGAATGAGTACGTGAAGCTGTCACATGGATCTCGGTTATTGGGAGAAAGTATTATATTATAATCTTAGAGATACAACGCATGTAATGATTAGCTTCTGGGAATCATATGATCATATATTATATATGATATCATATGATTCGGTTTCGATTTTCGATCAGAAAAAACATAATATTATTGGAAAGGATAATGATGAGGGTTCATACAAAGTTGGTCTCAAAAGTAACGATTGTTGATAGATACTTATCGTATTGTAATAGATTATTATCTTATTATCTTTGAAATGTAAATTGTTTCACGAATACTTTTTTTAATGCCAAAATTCACGAAAAACCTGCAAAGATTAATATTACTTGAATTCACATTTATTACATACTATTTTAAGCCATTCACGTCGCAATATATCGTCAACATTAATATAATACGGTTTTATATCTATCACCATGAAGTATATTTAATTTTAAGCACTTATAATTTAAAACATGAACGTTTGTTTACAGTTTATACTTGGTACTTGTTCACAGACAAAATAGATGACGCTTGTCTTTTTTGTTTCTTTGGGATATTACTAAGCGTAGCTTGTTTATACAGCCTTCTGTGTTGAAAGGTTCAACTATAATAATAACACTTTAAATTTTGTTGTATTTTATACAATTGTTTACAGAACCTGGTAAGATGCAAAAAGATTTTGCGTCTTAACTGCCCGACTTTTTTCAAATTTGTTTCGTTAGTCATAAATATAAGTAAGTGTTAACTTTATGGCAGAAAGAAAAAAATCTTTGTTTGATTTAGAAATAAAAAAGCGTACAATTTTGATTAGTTTCATGACTTAACAATAAGGTATAATCCTTCTTAAAATTTACTTGCTTTTAAAAAGTATATATATATATATATATATATATATATATATATATATATATATAAATATATATATATATATATATATATATATATATATATATATATATATATATATATATATATATATATATATATATATATATAAAGTTATCCGTGTGGCGCGATGACAATGCCACTTGCATGCGACTTTTGTTTTACTTTAATAACACGAAGAATAAAAATGAAATTTATATTAGAAAAATCCAACTTCTAATAGGAATTTCATTTTTTTCGGGTTATTAAAAGATCAAAGACCTAGAAGGTCGACCTTGTAGTTCTTTGTAAAAGATCTATAAATTGGAGTCATTTTCAAAATAAGTAAAAGTCGCATTTTTTTATATCATAAGATAGCAAACAAGCAGATGGGTCTCCTGATGGAAAGAGTCAACCATCGCCTATGTTGTTATATAGATATATATACCAAAGATGTTAATGGTGCGTTGCTATCTTGTGGCGAGGTCTAATGCCACATGCATAAGTTTACCGTCTACCTTACCGTCCAAACCGGAACACGACAGCGACAAGCACTGACGCTATTGCGGCAGGAATAGGTAAGGCGGTGGTACCAGACCCGGGCGAGACAATGCAGAACTCTACCACCTACTAGCCACGATGGTAGTGACTCGATAGCCAATCGGTCGCCTTTTACGACCTGCCTGGCAGAACGGCAGTTGGTCTATTCTACGAGGAGGCCGGGACCTACACGGCGACAAGTTATGACAGCTTACGTAGTACCCGTCGATATTTATATCCCAAAAACTATTGAACAGATTTTGATGCACTCTTGCCTATGTTGGAATATACCTGATTTAAGTATATCAAAGAAGAAGATTATATCAATAGTTATCTCGATATGACTTTTAGTTCTCGAGAAATTCGTGGACAAACATATACTTAAACATACATACACTTACGAAAAGTACACATATTTGGATACCTGAGTACATCATCATACTACATATGAATAAATTCCAACATTATTACATACGACGAAAAAACTGAGGTTATTTAGCATAGTATAGTGACATGTTTGTCAAACTGATAACCTCCGTTTTTCGTCGGTAGAAAAGTAAATAGGTTAAAGACGAATGACTCCAATAACTTACCATAGATCGCGTCACAGATTATTAAACAGTGAAAGTAGATAAAACTACTTAATATATTGTGCTATCCATGATTATGTACACTGATCGTCTTGTTTCTATTCCCTTCTCTGCGGAGACAGGCGCCATTCACGTGCTTTTACGCAAGCTTACACATAACATAATGTCATAGATATATAAGAAGGTATGTACGAATCCTTTCTAATCGATTTTAATTTACATAAATTTGTGTTGTATCAAACTATTAGAAATTTCAAGCCTATCGAATTTTATGAATTACAATATGGAATTGTGTTTCCCCGTGTTGGTCTGGTTCTCCTTTGAAGAATATAGACCACTAGCTGCAGCGTGCAGCCCGCTGTATTATAAGTTTTTGGTGAATCCCGCGGGATCATCTAATTTCTCCGGGATAAAAAGTAGCCTATGTGCTATTCCAGGTCATCATCTACATGTGTGCCAAACTTCATTCAAATCCGTTTAGTAGTTTTTGCGTGATTGAGTAACAAACATCCATCCAAACATCCATCCAAACATTCAAACTCTCGCATTAATAATATTAATATAGATATAGATAATAAAGATTTGCCATTCCACTAAGCAGTTCGTAAGAAGCGAAAGGTTGGTTCTGCGAGTCACTACCATCGTGACATCGTGACTACTAGGTGGTAGAGTTCTGCATTGCTATACCCGGGTCTGGTACCACCACCTTTCCTATTCCTGCCGCAATAGCGTTATTGCTTGTCACTGTCGAGTTGCTTGTCATTGTCGAGAGCTTGGAGGGTAAAGCTGTAAATTTATGCAAGTGGCATTAAGTCCCCGTTACAAGGATAACAACGCAACATTATCATTTTTGGTGTCTATAGGCGATGGCTGTTGCTTTCCATCAGGAGAGCCATCTGCTTGTTTGCTATGACCGCTCCGTTGGTTGAGTGTTTAGCGACCCTGACTACGCAATCGACGGGGCTCGGGTTCGATCCCCGACGGGGATAAGCATTTGTGTGACGAGCATAGATATTTGTATTTCTGGGTTTGGGTGTTTGTAACAGTGTTGATATATGTATTTCTATGTATTAGTATCGTTGACTAATACCTATAACATAAGCGAATAATTTACTTACTTTTTGGGTTAGATCAGTAAGTGTAATTTGTCTCGTGAATATCCTACGATATAAAAAAAGTTATTGCCTAAGTTTTAAAAATTATCCTTACCTTCTTATTTTATTTTAATATAGTGTGATATCATAAAAATCATACACTGTGAGGTCAGACGAATTTGAGAGGATGTTATACTCGTAAAGCTGTATTTAATATCAATTTATAGACATCTGTTTTGAAAGACACCATCCGATATCAATATTAGTCACACAATTTACGAAAAAATTAAATGGTTAGTTAATTTAAGAAGAATGTTTATAATAAAAACTATTTGTTAATATTAACAACGTTAGCAACGATTGTAAGCACGGATTAAACTGGATACGCCTTTTAATTTATTAGGTGGTGAACGTCGCTTGCATTTACATCTAGAGTTATAATACTTACCAATGAAATAAAAACAATCCAGAGGTATTCCTTCAGCCTTAGCTTTTTATTCGACACGATAAAATAGCACAATATGGCTTATTTCTATTTTTTACGATATAATATATCTAAAAGCTCATATGAGCGGCTACGCATTTGAATAACGAAAAAAATATGATCTGACAATTTCCTCGAGTCGAAGTTATTAGATTGTTTTCTTACTGCCCTAGATGCCCGGCTCTAATAAGGGGCTTATATTCGATGGGAAATCACAACGAGTTATCCTCTCTATGTGCAAGTTATCCTCTCTATGTTAATCTGACACGCTCGAGTAAATCCCGAAATCCCCTCTTGGGCTCCCCTACTATTAGAAAGCACACTGGAGAATACGAAATGTGTCTACTATTGACGCAACACCAGTATTTGTATATATATTTTTCCCCGTGTTGGTCCCGGACTCCTTTGAAGAATAGACCAACTGCCGTTCTGCCAGGCAGGTCGTAAAAGGCGACGGATTGGCTATGCGAGTCACTTCCGTCGTGACTACTAGGTAGAGTTTTGCATTTTCTCGCCCGGGTCTAGTACCACCGCCTTACCTATTCCTGCCGCAATAGCATCAGTGCTTGTCACTGGTGTGTTCCGGTTTGGAGGGTAAGGTAGCCGGTAAACTTATGCATGTGGCATTAGACCTCGCCACAAAATAGCAACGCACAATTAACATCTCTGGTGTCTATTGGCGATGGTTGACTTTTCCATCAGGAGATCCATCTGCTTGGTTGCTATCTTATGATTTAAAAAGTATATTCTGGACAGCCACTACTGATATTTTTATTGATTAACAAATAATTATCCCGATAAGACTATCCGAAATACATATAACCCTCTTTCTAGAGCAGTCAGGTAAAAATTATATACCCTATGCCACTCTTACCTATTATTAAGACGAACCTTATGATACCTCTCAATTTTAAATCCATCAAGTCGTTTATGCTACAAAGCCTGCCAATAAAATATACATAGACTCGAATACCTTCTAGGGGTCTGTACTTCCCATCCCGGGGGAGGGTAGCCCAGGGAGGCGTAGCTCAATATTTAGAAGAGCGGGATACACTTGGATTTTCGAAAGAAAAAATCATATGATACATAAACTTTTAATAATAACAAATGTCATTATTTGTCCAATAACACGAATTGATCTAATCTCAAAGTAAGCAAAGCTTGCGATATGGGCAAAGGTATTCTATAATATAAAGATAGTCACACATTAATAGAAATACATACTGAAATTAGATATAGATACTGAAATTTATTTAATAAATACACAAACCTAAAAATACAAACACCTATTTTTTATTTTAACTTTATTGTACACTAAAAATATATATTTTCGTATAAAAGGCTAACTTAATGTCTATTGGCATTATTCACAAGTCAATCCTTGGGCCAACAGAATGTAGCTCTGTTTAGGTGCCACAGAACAACGATGCAATTAATAATTAATACCACACATATAAATAAATACTTACATATACATACACATATAATTACATTCTTAAACACAAAAATATGTAGGTATACAAACACACAGTACATAGCCTCGAATATAATACCTATCGAAAATAAAATAAGATTGAATACATATATACCATATTACTATTTGAAAAGTAATTACTTATTGATTAAGCAAATGGGAACTAAGAGAAATTAAGATTCAGCAAATGGAATTTTAGATGTTTTTTAAACTGACACAGCCTATCGCAATAACAATGGCAACTGAAAACTGTTCCACAACCGCGAGACGTACACTGTAAATGATGTTGAGACAAAATTCTATGCTCATTACACAAATGTTTGTCCCTGCCGAGAATCAAACCCGAGCACTCGACCAACGGAGCGGTCAAATTAAACATCACAATATAACCTGGCTTATGTCACGAGATGTACTTGCGCATGATACTTACCTAGCGGCCGCCGGTATTTTTATAGTAATGGAAAATTAAAGAGGGGACATGAAAATATTATTTACAATCCTGAGGGTTTAGTAAAAGGAAGGTTGGAAAACCCTGTTTTCGGGTAAAATTTGTCAAAGAAATAGCATCTCCGAAGCTCACAATTCACGATGACAGGCTTTCTATTAGACCAATGAGGCAGTATATTTCGTAAATCGTAAAGTCCGGTTTTTAATGTTTACATTTCTAAGTTACTATCGCATCAGTTATGTAATGATTATATAGCCACGAACTAAAACCTGATTGCAACAAATAAAGCGTAATCATGTTAGAGAATATAGAACATAAATTCCTATTAAATGTGTAGCCCTGAGGCATGAACTTACTATAAATATGATAGTAGGCAACGTGCTTATGAGGAAATTAGATGCTATAATTTGCTTTGTTTGTTAAAAGTGTTTTAACTTTGGCATTTATGGGTTTCGTGCATTAGTTTCTAACTTTTATATTATTACGCACATGATGTATATAGGGACTCGATGTTTCATTTTCATTGATTTCAAGTCAACAATTTATATATACGTAAAACGAAACCTTTGTACTTACTCTTATGAAAATTACTCTTTATGAAAATTACTCGAATTGAGGAGTATAAAATTTGGCACAGTTAAAGTTTACGTGAAGAAGAAGTGCAAAAAGGTAATGTTTTATATAACGTGCATTAAATTAAAATATATTAAAATTGCGGTCGAATTTTGAACAGCGCGCAATCGCTAGTAATAACAAATATGTATATATATTTTTACTGATCAACGAACAAAGCTGGGCACAAAGCATAAAGGTGAGGAGATGTGTCATGGAATAAAAATATCTATCTCAAATTAGAGCTGCTAAAAATATATGATAAGATATAAACTTATTACATCAAAATAATTAATCTAATTCCAAAGTAAATTATTTTCTTGTGTTATAGGTGTTAGTTGACGATACTAACACAGAAATCTTCTTATATATAAAAATCAATTGCTGTTCGTTAGTCTCGCTAAAACCCGAGAACGGCTGAACCGATTTAGCTAATTTTAATTTTTGAATTAATTGTTGAAGTCCAGGGATGGTTTAAAAGGTGAGAAAATATAGAAAAAAATAAGAGTAGTTAAAAAAGTAGAACAACGTTTGCCGTGGCAGCTATTACGTATATAAATACAGTAGCATACATAATAAACACCCTAACCCAGAAATAAAAACATATATAATCATCACACAAATGTTCGTCCCCGTGGTGAATCGAACCCGAGCCCCATCATTTCGTGTTAGGTTTGCTAACCACTCGACCAATGGGACAGTATATTGATGTCATATTGCTATTGACATCAATATTTTAAGAATATTTTGTAAAGTTGTAAATTGCTGACCAGTTAAATATTATGCAAATATGAAGTTGATTGAGAAATTTATACTGCGTTTGTTTATTTACGATGGAATTTTACGCCTCTACAATTATAGTTTATCTAATATTTACTAACACGGAATATGATTCTTCATGTAGGTAATTTGTCCAGTTATATTTCTTTATCATTGTACAATATTAAGAATAATAAAGCATTTTATTTCATCCATTCTGACATAATTTATTACCCAGTTCCTATTATAACTTGTTTGGACTCACATGACTTCGAGAACGGTCATCTTAGATTACCGCAACAACACTGTGGTGGTGGCTGCCCATTCTCTAGCCACACTTTACCTTGTTCACTTAGCATCCGCGCTTCGATGAACTTCACACGAAATTATCTAACATTTCGTAAGCTCCAACATATTAGTGGCAGTGATAGTGTATGTGAACTATTATAACGAGTTATTTTAAGTGAAGTTAAGATATACATAATATAAGATTTGTAAGTCTAATTTATTTTAATATTTACACTGTAACAAATGCCTGTTCGATCGCAAAAAGGATTTTCTGTTAATTTAGTAAGATCATATTATATTATACTAGTTGTGCCCGTGACTTCGTCCGCGTCGAAAAAAATCTTAAAATAAAAATAGCCTAAGTTACTCCTTAGGTATCACATGAGCTAGCCGCTAGCTAGAGAGCTGCCAGTGAAAGTCCTGTCAAAATCGGTCCAGCCGTTTTAGAGATTAACCGAAACAAACAGACAAACAAAAATTGTAAAAACAAAAAAAAAATATTTTGACATGTTACCGTGTGTACATATGTATTTAGTAAAAAGCGGTTATTTTATTATACAAACAGACACTCCAATGTTATTTATTTGTATAAATGTCATTATTTCGTGGATATTGATAGTAATATAAAATAGTTAAAAATATTTTTAACCTATGAGAATAAAAAATATCAGATTTTTGAAGTTACTCTTTTATTGTGCCTTTGGAAAAAAATATTAGAATATTTTTTTACGACGCGCACACATACTGGCATGCATGCAGCCAGACTCCAGAGACTTGAAGGTAGGTGATGTTGTGATGAGCGGGCACACCGACAGCCAACAAAGTTTTGTGGCTTAGCTAAGTATAATTTTTTACATGCGTACACGTATTCACACACTTTTTTTTAATGAACACATGCAATTTAAAGTAAAAAGGCCGTCACAGAAGCGACTACGATATCAAAAATGCCGCCACCCCTGATGTACTTAGCGTAGTGTTTTCCAGCTTAAAATATTTGATATTTTTAGGAAAATTAAAAGCTACATTCAAACATTTTAAAATACCATAACATTTTTATTTTATTATGGCACTTTCTATGCACTTTTGTGGTATCTGTTACTGAAAAAGTATCGCATTTTGAGGTTTGAGCTTTGACGTGGTAGTTTAAATTCACGTCTAGATATGATCTACCATTAAAATATAATTTTATAAACATTAAAACAATAGAAGATACACGTATTAGAATTTTATTCCTACTATCGCCATCTATTATAAGACTAAAGAGTTAAAATGTTAACGAGTTAAAATGCTGCTTTGGCGTGGTAGATTTTAATCATTTAGTTCATTTTCATTCACTCCATTTTAATACATTATTAATCTATTAATACACTTGTACTTTTTAACTTCCCGCTACGTATAAGGAAGTTACTGATTTTGTTCCGATTTTCAAAAATCGATGTCCATATTTTGAGGTCCTAAAAACTTTATCGACTGTTTTTGCGGTGACGTCAGTGTGTCTGTATATGTGTGTGTGTCTGTATGTAAACATCTCATAACTTTTGAACGGCTGGACCGATCGAAACGCGGTTGATAGCATTCGATTGGATTCCACTCAACTTAGACTTCCTGAAAATTTGAACCAAATGGGCTCAAGGGATTTGATAAAATCTTGAAAAAACCCAAAAAAAATGGATTTTTTTGGTTTTTTTTTAATATAACTTTCAGATTAATGTACCGATTGAGTACAAAAACAATTAATAAGTAATCAGCTCTATTCTTAAAAAAATACGTCTAATGCATAAATTGCATCAAATCGGTTTATCTGTTTGGGTAATCGTTGACGAAAGTTTTGAAAAAGTGTTTTTTCGACAAAACTTCAAAATATTTCAACCAATCATTTTTTAGTATTCCACAATATTTTAGTACTAAAAAATTACGTCGAATGCCGTTTTAAAAATCAAAATCGAATCTTATTTTCAAATTTACAGCCTTTGAAATATTAAAATTACATTGTTTTTAGCAAACTTACTTAATATTTTTGAAATAACTTTCAGACTAATATACCGATTGATTCAAAATCTTATCAGCTTTTCTCCTTTAAAAACTGCGTCGAGTACCGTTAATTGGATAAAAATCAGTCAATTTGTTTGGGATCTATCAATAACGAACATTTTTGAAAAAAATGTTTTTTGACATTGCTTCGAAATTTTTGAACCTACCGATTATTTAGCTAAAGCAATAGTTAAATTGAGTTAAATGCCATTTGGAATTTGATCAATTTAATCATCGTTTCCAAAATATACAGTTTTTCAAAAATAACTGTAATTTTTATCAAAATAGACTGCATGTATGATTGTTTCGTTGGTTCATTCGTGTTTTCTTGCTGTTTTTTGTGACTTAAGTAGTTGAGACATTTCAATATTTCTTAGAACTGAAAAAATCTATGCTTATAGTTTTTATTCTTTTGAGCTTAAAATGCCTTAATTTAGTGGGAAGTTTCAGGGATGACCTGCAAGGTCAACCGTTTACAGATTTTTCACAATACGATTATTTTGAAACAGTAGAAGCGTATTAATTGATTAATATTGTATTGAGATCAATTTTTAATCTTAGCCCGAGGGTAAAACGCTAAAAAAAAATGTATATTCATGCCTGTATCCCCGAAGAGGTAGGCAGAGGTACAACGTGTGCATCCACAATTAGCCGAAGATACGTCTTAGTCCCACAACGTGATAGGTGACCAACCTATCACCAATCGGGCACTTTTCCAATCCCGGACAACGTTGTTTTCATTAGAAAACTGAAAAAACATATTTTTGATTTGTCTGACTCGGGAATCGAACTCCGAGGGTTTCTCTGAGAAAAAAAATTCGATAAATTTATTCGCTCCGTTTCAACCGCCAATTCTTCGAGCCCGCGGTAAGTCCAATATTAATCCTAAAAATTTTAAAGGTTAATTAAATAAAACATTTTTTGATTTCGAAAATCGATGTGAAACCAGGACTCGGGAAATCCTTTATTTTATTTGAGAATAAAAAATATTTATCTTAACGAAATGTTAAAAATGTGTTTTTCTTTATTAGATCAACTTTCATTTTTCATACCCATGTTTCCTTGAAAACTCTTTTACAAGAAAGCTACCATATATAAAAATTGATTTCTATCAATATTAGACTTTAAGAGCCAAGTGGTGGCGCGAGATGGATCTTGAGTTGCTACATATGTACTATATTATAGGTAGACCAGAAAAATGGTGTAAAATTTTAAGATAACCTTTATATTTTTTCTGTGTAGATAACATTGACAATAATTAAAATCGTGTTTTTAATAAATCAAGAAAATTTTAAAGAATTTTTCTTGTAAGTATACTAAAAAAATTTAATCCTAGAAACATGTTTTTTTATTTTGGTTTTATTTTCCCGAGCCCTTTAACGCCTGACGACGCCTTTGATGCGAATATAATGTTTGGGTAAAAATACGCTGGTTTTTTTAGGTTAGATAATTATAAATAAAGACCATACATTAAAAGATGTAATTCTTGTAAAAATAATTTCCTAAGAATATTACAAGATAGTATAACTTTGCGAGCCCTTACAAAGCTATGCTTTTTGCTAGTTAATAGCATCGTTTCAGTATTTTATTTTTAATGTTATCGAATGCCTGTAAGTAGTTATATGCCTTTCAGGTAGGATAGCGTAGCGTACTTATACATAGTTGTACTGTAAGCGCTCAAACAATTTATTAATATTTACTTAATAATAAACTAGTCACAAAAATTAAAGGTTACAAAAAAAATGTATTTTTTGGGTGACTTTTAACGCAGTGTAACTCCGAGGAAAATGATCGCACAGCAAAAAGAGAAAAAGCAAATTGTAGGTCCAAGTGTCTAGTTTTATTTCTATATTTCTTTTAATTTAACGTAATTAAGAAGTCTGTACAATGATTTGCCGCAGAGTTATCGTCAGTCAAAGCAAAAAAGTACTCTTTAACTTTGACAATCAATAACTTAATTTTTCAATAAAAAATGATTTTTTTCCAATTTCTTAAAAAAGTAATCTCTTTGTTCGAAAAAATAAAGATTTATGAGGAAAATAAAATTTTTTTATTGAAAAAACGAATAAAAATTGAAAAGTTGCTCGCAATGGTGATTTTTGCAAAAACAGAATTTGAGGCTTCAGGGCACTATGAAAAAAAATTAGGGCACTTTGAATTTTTAAGGGACACTTTAAGGTTAAAAAATTACCGACGATATCCTACGTTCATCCATTTTATCCAAAGTTATAAATTGTTATCCAAAATTTATTTCATTATGCGAATTTTTGTCTTTTGTCAGTCAATGTTTTCAATTCAAAAAAATTTTTTTCGACACAAGCCATTGACGATAATTTATAGAGAATAATACGTAGTTTTCAAAACCCTCCCTTGATTTCCTAATAATAATGTACAATAATGATTGTACATTATTCTCAATTACTGATTGTCAAAGCT
Organism: Apodemia mormo; assembly: GCA_036924255.1. Lineage (NCBI taxonomy): Eukaryota > Metazoa > Arthropoda > Insecta > Lepidoptera > Riodinidae > Apodemia > Apodemia mormo. The sequence continues at coordinate 19,810,283 of JAUPFN010000012.1, read as the reverse complement.
AAAAAGTACTTTTTTCCTTTAACTGACGATAACTCCGTGACAAATTAATTATCGTATAATCTTTTTGATCACGTCAAATTCAAGGACATTAAATTTTCTAAAAAAACTTTTGAAAGAACCAATGGAAAAAAATTTTTTGAAGCCCGTAGACCTTTTTTAGACGAGAAAAATTTTGGAATTTTTTTCTTGGTAGTTCTATTACTATTTCTCCAGACTTGAACATGATAAAAAAATTTCGTGGCCGTAGCTTAAAAACTAGTAGACACTTGGATTACACTAGTAGAGACAAAATTTGCTCTTATTCTTTTTGCTGTGCGATCATTTTCCGCGGAGTTATAGATTTTTTTTATATCGTTTAATTTTTGTGACTAGGTGTGAATATTTTAAATATATAAGAAATAATTAACATTTCTATACAACTATTCTAACTGAATTGGTATGTTTTTCATTTCACACGCAGCAACAGATTTACTTGATCCTTGTGCATAGGGTTAGTTGGTCAACCAATTTTTAATACATAAACATTTAATATTTTTACATTATTGATTAACAATTATGTTCCATTATTAACAGTTTCCAGTAGACCATTAGGTCTACTTTTTTCTATATCATAACTAACAAGCCGATAGTACCATCGCCCATAGACACCAAAGTTGTTAATGGTGCGTTAATCGTTATTTAATCTCATTAAAAATCTGTACTTTGTAAACAAAAGCATTATTTAAGATACATAAACTAATATTCAAAAGAGGTACGATTTGCTTGTTCGTAATGGATAAATTCAAAAGCTACTGGACCGATTAAAAACCTGTGTGTGTGTGTGTGTGTGTGTGTGTGTGTGTGTGTGTGCGTGTGTGCGTGTGTGCGTGTGTCGTGTGTGCGTGTGTGCGTGTGTGCGTGTGTGCCTGTGTGCATCTGTGTGCCTGTGTGCGTGTGTGCCTGTGTGCGTGTGTGCGTGTGTGCGTGTGTGCGTGTGTGCGTGCGTGCGTGCGTGCGTGTGTGCGTGCGTGCGTGCGTGCATGCGTGCGTGCGTGCGTGTGTGCGTGTGTGCGTGTGTGCGTTTGTGCGTGCGCGTGCGCGTGTGCGCATGTGCGCGTGTGCGCGTGCGCGCGTGTGTGCAAAAATTAAATTAAATATTTAATTTAATTATTTAATTTAATTTTTGTCTGTTTGTCTGTTTCTGTTTGTCTGTATGTATGTCCGGGATAAACTCAAAAAGTACTGCATGGATTTACTTCAAATTTTGCATGAATATTACTAACAGGTCGGGACAACATAAAGGCTACATATTATGACGCTATCAGTTACGGGGGAGGAGCAGTGCGGAGTAAACGAAGAAGTCGCTGGCAACAGCTAGTAATAGATAAAATTGATCATAACGAACATGTGCCCAAGGTAGCTAGTGATAATAAATTGTACCCACGGATAGCCAAAAGTATGTCCAAAGGTACTAATTCGCATAGTGTAATAATTACGTGACTTATCAACAAATCAAACAATAATCCAGTCTCAGGCGAGTTATGTTTTCTCAAATACAAAAAAAGATATTAATATCGAATTGCCCGATTTCCGATTTTCAATTTTCGAGACTCCAACCCAGGACGGATTCATCTTCACCGAACCCAGTACCGTAAGCCATCAAATCATTCGTATTCAGTGAAAGTGTAAAAACTATTAAGTCTGTCTGCAACAGAATTAATATTTCCAAAACCGGTCTAGTTAAAGGTACGTATCTTGCTTGGTATAAATTTGCTATCGAATAGATTTCTCTTATAAAGTGGTTTCCACAACTAAAGTAACACGATACATATATTATACCTACTCAAAGAGTAACACATTTTAAGAAAGTATTGGCATTCTATGATCTTTAAGGTGTAAATGTTTCAGTGTTGATTTATAATCCTCTGTGGTGATCAGAATGTCCTTATAAAAAGCAGATCATCTGCTAACCTGCCAGGCGGTTTATGAAGGCGAGAATAGGCTATGTAAGTACTAGGCGGTGAGGTCTAATTAGCCAAACAATCCCAATGTCTCGCCCAGGTACGGTACCACCATCTTACTTACTCCTGCTGCAATAGCGTCAATGCTCGTCACTGTCGTATTCCGGTTCGAATGATAAGGAAGTCGGTAAAGTTATGCATCATCCCGCCACACGAATACCAACGCCAGAAAATAAATAACTGGTCTCGCGGCGCTTGACAAGATACCGCATTATCTAAAAACAACAACTCCGTGAAACAACTCAATATTGAGTGTGATATGACAATGTGCAAATGGGTAACAGTTTGCTCTTAGAGCTTGCATTGTGATTGGTCTGACTGAATCGGGTACGATCAAGGAACTTATATACTATAACTGGAATTGTTACGAAGCAATATTTGCAAAATAAAAATGTACTTTATTTTGTTACACTTAAAGTTGACATTTGTTTCTTACATAACAGAGGGGTAAAACGTTCTGAGCAAGACAACGACAAGAGTGGATGTTGTCCCTTTCTTGCAATAGCCAGTGTAAATAAAACGATCTAGTTGGTAGATTTTTACATATTCGGTAATCGTTAAATCCTTATTATTCATACACGTCGATAAATAAATTAGCATAAAATGTATTGTAATTAACATAGTAAGTTCCAAAATGTACTTATTTTAATTATTATGTAATTACTTATGCAATGCAAAAACTGTTTCTCAAATTAGTAGAATTACTTAGTAGTAATTTGCAAACTACGCATGGCCACACTTATATATATGGCGATTGGCGCTTTATTTAGTAGAAAGAGACACACTCCACTCATGTCGTGGTACTCTTCGGAACGATTTTGAAGCGCGTGTAAGCATTCCGGGTAGAATGTAACTTCCTTGGGTACGATAGTTTCGGCGTAGTATTTGTTGCCGCATTTGACAAGTACGTCGACGGTATCTAGTCAAGCACAGCGAGAACAATTATTTATCTAAGACCAACGCACCATTTACGTTTTCGGTGTCTCTAGGCGATGACTGTCTCTTTCCATCGGGAGAACCATCTGCTTGTTTGCTATCCTATAATATAAATTATAATTAGAATTTAAAAAAAATGTTTTTCACATTTGTCTTGTACATATTTTTTTTATAATTTATAATACTAGCTGAACCGTGTGAAGATTTCGCACGGCGCTATCTAGCGTTTTCAAAGTATAAAATTCTATTAAGCTGTTTGATGTATTACCCACAGATGGCGCTCCGGTCGGTTGTTATAAATGATTTTTTCTAATTTATTCATATTTTTCGTCCGAAGTAGAGTACATAGGCTTTAACCGGGTATTTTTTTGTGAAGTAGTTAAAGAGATCGAGCCACTCCAGGAAAAAACACCTTTTAGAAATAATATATATGATGATGACTAGCTGAAAGTACTATGGCTGGAATTCCATCAGGGCCACTGGACAGGATTATTCACATCCAGATTCCGCAGCTGACGTATGCGAATTCGGATGGAGAACCTCAGTCTGACGGATGCAAATTTCCGGCATATTCACTTCGCATCCAGGTAGACTGAGAGGTTTTGCGTTGGTGGATCTAGTTAATGTATCTTTCATCATAAAATTACTTTATTTTAAAAGTTCATATATGAAAATTAAAAACATTCTATATAATGCTTTGTTTAAAATTTTGTCTTCTATATGTCCCTCATTTTTCAAACTTGTATAATACATAATTTTAGGCAAAAGATCATGACTTCCGTACAGAGTTTTTTGCTAAAACGTACTTCCTATTTTAAAGTGTACGTTAAATTCTAATACGGGCTTATTGTAGGTACATTAAATTAATATAATAGTTTCGGCTGAGTTATTCTTGATGTACATTTACGGCCCGGTCACAGCTACCCGCGGCGCGACCTGCGACGCGAAATGCGGCGCGGTGAGTCGCGCGACCATCTGCCACAGCTCGGCTTGTTGCGCGCGGCGGCGTACCGCTGAGCTGTCACACCTCGATACTAGCTAGTACCAGGGTCGGATTTTGTAATACTATTTTTACTATATTTTTTTGATACATAGTATTTATGATCGTAACGTTAGGATTGTACACAAAAATACCATTATTGTTGATACTTACATATATTAATTACTTTATCATTGATCCCTCCATTCGAGATTTTTGAAGTTATATTTATTAAGTGCGTAATATTTCTTTGGGCAGCGAGTGACTTTAAACTGGTAGATTTCAACTGGTAAAGCTTAGAAGGTCACATGGACGTCCTTCCGCTCTATCATGAGATACTGCTATGAAGCTATCCTATTTCACATTCCTTAAAATAAAAATCAAAAGAGTCCAAAATTGATGGTGTTGCTCAATTTCGATTCAAAGTTTTGATAACCTCCTTCCTGTTTCATCATAAGACCCTGTAAATCATTTAGCACCAGGGTATTTGTCAAAACAGAACAACTGAGTCCAATCTAAATGGGCTTTTCTTGTTTAGTTTATAACTTACCATGGCCACCTTCGAGTTTGATCATAAAATCCTAAGTCATGATGAGCATCAGATCCTAGAAATCATCCAGCATCAAAATGTTTGTCAGTACAAGACAATTGAGCGCTAACTCAATAAACTTACCTCGTTGAATTTAGAAGTTTATTATCTAAGCATTTTATATCTGGATGCGAAAAGTTTCGATATTACTTTTTTCGGCTCAATCTTCAGAGTCTTGTAGTAATGAAAAATATGTTATTGCAACGAAACAAATGGCTCCACACTCTACTTACTATCTTAACACTTTCTTTCTGTGAGTTCCATTTCTCCATGAGCACTAATTAACTTAGTACTTATAGCAACAAAACCAATGATCCAAAATTTGGTTGCCTCGTCAAAACTCTACATCTGAGAGTTCTAATCCCTTTATCCAGGCTACATCATGACATTAGCTGGATGCAATATGTTGCATTGTCATTAAACTTAAAAAAAATATGCCAAGTTTCAGTACAAATATATATATGGGAGTCGATAAATATGGTTTGCAATATTTAGAAAATCTTTTATTTACACACAATATTTCTAGTTAAATAAAAGCTGATATCATCGAATGAAGGTATTGTAGCATCAGGTCTAGCTAGGTCACCATGTCATTACAATATAATTGAAGTAATAAAACACAAAATTTAACATTGATAGAGCCTTTACAAATTGCTAAATTCCTTTCAATTTGAAAAGAGCTGGCGAGCTTTCAACGGTTGTACAGATTCTATTGAATCAGATCTAAGAACCATCTCGCAAAATAGGGCTTTCAAGTAAAAAAAATCGCAACTAAATCGGTTCGATTTGCGCCAGGGCGCTATGATGCACGGACAGATATAAACACACCTCTGAAACTTATAACAACCCCCGTTTTTGCGTCGGAGGCTAAAAATAGTACCTAGTAAAAATTTTAATAAAATATAGTATCTGTATAATTTCCATTGGTATTAATTTTGTGTTATTCTGATTCCAACCCTGGCTTACTAGTGAATAAAACAAAAGTACTCTTTTGTTTTATTCGCTCATAACACCGCGCGGCCGGTTGCGCGTTTTTCCGCGCCGCAATTCGCGTCGCCGGAAGCTGTGGCATACTTCATACAGTTTCCTACATTTGTTTTCGCTCGCAATTCGCGTCGCCGGTCGCGTCGCGCGAGCTGTGGCCGGGCGGTTAGGCCAAGCTTATCAATCTTCTTTTCCAATGATTATATAATCAAAACAAATATTACTTAATACTTAAACAATAAAATGTCAACATTAATGTCAATCATAATGAAACCTAGAAAATTTTCTCATGATCGAAATTATTTCGTTCGACGTTCGACTTCGTTTACTCCGCACAGTACGTGGCTGCTAGGTGATAGCGTGATAATATGTAGCCTATATGTTGACCCGACCTGTTAGTAATATTCATGCAAAATTTGAAAAAAACCATGCAGTACTTTTTGAGTTTACCCCGGACGTACATACAGACAAACAGACAAACAGACAAAAATTCTAAAAACTATATTTTTGGCTTCGATATCGATTGTAGATCACGCCCCAAGTATTCTTTTAAAAAATATTCAATGTACAGTTTTGACTTTCCTACGATTTTATTATATGTATAGATAATAAACGGCAAAGCATGAATTATGCATGACTGAGTAGATAATGGACGAATTTGTAAATCAGTTTTCGTAACACATAATAGCTCAAGACTTCCAACTTCAAACAAGACTCGCTTGAAAGTAAAGTTTATTGAGCCATCTTGGCCTTGAATTGTTTTCTTTAAGAATCCACGTAAATACATTCCTGGCCTTAGATAACAACATTTCGCAACACGACCTTCTTAAATAAACAAAGCAATGCATTACGCACTTGATTATATGAAACGATAAAACTTGATGGTATGTGTTCTTACCAGTTACTGTGAATTCAAACAACCTCTTCTAACATTAAAAAAAATCTACTAAAAATAAAACCAGGAAGATGCATATAAGGCTCAATTTTTTAAGATAATAATTGATAATTGGCGTATGGAAAGTACTGTGGGAACAAAACCTGCAACTCTTCAAGGAAAATCTGTATTACTATTACAAACGCGAAAGTTTGGATGTTTAGATGTTTGGATGGATGGATGTTTGTTACGCAAAAACTATAGTAGTTTTTTTATTTAAATGAAATCAGGCACACAGGTAGCTGATGATCTGGAATAAAACCAGGGTACTTTTTATTTCGGAAAAATAAGGTCATTTGGCAAAAACTTTTATAATGCAGCGAGCTGCAAGCGGCAGCTAGTGCTTTTTTTATATCATTAATAAATCTATTCTAATAAATATAATAATAAAAAAAGTGTGTTATATATAACACACTTTTTTACAAACCACAAATGGTTACACTTTAACAATTAACATAAATAAATTGGTGTAAAATTACACTAAATTAACCATATTAAGTTAATATATTAAATTACATTAAATTGGATGAAATATAATTGAATGTAATTGTAATATAATTCAACGTATTTATTTTTTGCTATTAATTTAAATTAAATTAAACCGAATCAAAATAAATTAATTAAAATGTCAAATTAAAATAATTTGTTAAATTATCTTAAGTTAGAGAAGTTCTATTTAACTTTGTATCGAATTTTATTGTTATAATGGGTACCTTCAGGGCCGGATTGAAACTCAATGCCGCTCCTGGGCACCGGAAAAAAGTCCGCCCTATTACTAGAATTTTACTTAAGGGGGGAAATACGTGTAGAAAGACGTTTTCATGCTTATTTTTTATTAATTTTTTTAAGGTATGAAAACTAATGTTATATGTTGAAACTATTAGGTTATTTCATACATATATTATCATTTTGATAATATCTTAAAAAGCACCCCACGTTTTTTTTTAAATAAAATATTTTCTTTTATTCACATTATTATTAATTTATATTTATTGAAATTTTTAACACTATTCATAATTTAAATTTATTAAAGTTTATTTTCAATTTTTTAGTTTGATTTTCTATAAAAAGCGTGTTTTGAGTTTTTTTTAAACTATTATTTTTTACTTTTTAGTTTGGTTTATTTATAAAAGCGTGATTTTTTAGTTTTTTAAACTATTATTTATTTTGTAGAATTAAAATTCTCCTTAGTATTCGAAAATTTGTCAATATTAGAGAAATCGGCTAAAGATAATTATTGGAAATTAAAATAACATCAAGTCCTGTCTTATCGACTGTAGAGAAAAATTATAAAAAAATTAAAATTAAGTTTTTTACCCTATCGACTATAGATGAAAATTATATAAATTAACAAAAATCAGATTTTGCAAATTGAAAAATGGAATAATTTTATCAAATTAGTGCATTGTCATCGGTCTTCGATAAATCTACAAAGTTTGAACGAAATCTGGCCGTTTAAAGTGGGTCAAAATCGCGCCCAAAGAAGTCGGTTGTAAACATACAAACATACATACAAGTGAAGCTAATAAAAAGCGTGTAAAAAATATACCATTTTTTGTTTAAATTAAAATTAATTGGTGAAATCGATAAATTATAATATTTTTTTAAATTGATTGATTGTTAAAGTTGATGTTTTAAGAAATGCAAAAAATTATTCCGAATTTTTTTCAATTTTTAAAAAAATAAATACTAATTAAATATCTTTAATTCCAGAAAATAGAAAAATCGATTTTTATTTGAAATCTCCAAGGAAACAAATTGATTAAATCATTTTTATTATTAATTTTTGCTAAAAAAGTGCCAAAATTATAATTCATAAATAATGAATGAATTGAATTTCTTGAATTATCAATTAAACAAAAAATTATAAATTAATAGAATTAATTAATTATATTGGGGAATCTCGATAAGACTTAAAAAATTTTTTTATCACTTTCAAAATTTTGCCGCCCTAAAACATTTGCCGCCCTGGGCACTTGCCCCGACTGCCCCTAGTGTAAATTCACCAGTGAGTACCTTGTGGTTCCCTTTTTTGATTCTGATATTTCAGTAGGTTAAAATCAACTGTTTAAAGCATTCATATATTACTATTAATTATTTTCTAAGCTTCAATTATTAATTTTTATTTATTATTATTTCCTTGCTTTCAGCAATAAAATTGTTTTTTTTATTTAATTTTTATTTTTATTATTTGTTGTTATAGCGGCAACGTAAATACATAATTTGTGAAAATTTCAGCTTTCTAGCTATCATGAGATACAGCCTGGTGACACAGACAGACAATAATAGTGTTTATTTCGTATTATTGTGTTCAATATTAATAACGGTAACAGTTAGATGCTTAGAAAATTTACAGAATATTTAGTTGGGGGGCGTCCACAAATTACGTGAGGTGTTTTTTAAATTTTCTGTCCGTCCCTCCCCCCCTGGTGAGATGTCGTGAGATTTTATTCAACCCCCTCCTCCATCCCTCAATCTTACGTGAGATTTTTCAATATGTGGGTTACTTAAATATGTAAACGCGTTGGATTGTTATTGTAAAAAGAAAAAAAGAATGCTTTTGAATGAATTAGTAAATGATCTTAATCGTATTACGAATACGCTTAAGATTAAATCTTAAGCATGTACAATCTGGATAATGGACCAAAATAGTATAATTTTTTTGTTTCAATCTGAAAAAAAATTGCGTGATATTTGCCGAGACCCCTCCTCACTCCAACGTAAGATTAGATTAGATTTGAATTGACCCCCTCTCCCCCTTAAATATCTCACGTAATTTGTGGACCTCCCCTTTAGAATAAATAATTAAATAAAAATAAAGTAAATATTAAAGGGGTGCTCTCATACAACAAAAATAATGTTTAAGCAACTTTTTACTTGATCTTAATAAACAGGTAGAAACTTGAATATTTTCAAAAAAGTATGTGTTTGGAAATATATTAACTATAAAAATAAATACCTAATACATAAAATAAATATTAAAGTATAAATAAATTATAAATAATAAATAAATAAATATTCACGGGACAAATTACTCTTACTGATCTAACCCCAAAGTAAGCAAAGTATTTGATTGTGTTATGTAGTCAACGATACCTATACATAGAAATACTAGAATATTTTTATAAACAGCCAAACCCGGAGATACAAACGTATATGCTCATCACATAAATGCTTGTCCCCGTCGGGGATCGAACCCGAGCCCCACCGATTGCGTAGTCAGGGTCGCTAACCAATCGACCAAAGGGACGGTATACATACAACTTACGTGATTTTCTTTTATAGATGATGGTACGGAACCCTTCGTGAGCGAGTTCGACTCGCACTTGGCTGGTTAATAATTCATTATGATAAGGAGATGACAAAAAACAAGAATATTTGTTATAAAAAAGGATTAATAATATTTTAGACCATCCTCTCGATACACTATCCTGTTTCCCCGTATCGGTCCGTACTATAACAATGGAACATCTTAGCTTCGGCCAGTCAGTTTATAAAAGGTAAACCGTTAGCTATCATGCCACTACGTCCGCGTCGTGTCTACTAGGTGGCAGAGTTCCACGACGTCTTGACCGAGTTTGGTACCACCACTGTACCTAGGAATAGGTACTAGACAACAATATAATCAATGCTTGTTAATGTCATGTTCCGGTTTGGAAGGTACTTATTCACTTGGCATTATAATCTCAGCACACGGTCTACAAATGGCAATGCACCTTTAATGTCTTTGGTGCCTATAGGCGATGGATATCTCCTTCCACCAGGACAGGCAACTGCTTGTTTGGTATTATCTTCGTTTGAATAGTTTAAATTTAGTCACAAATAACATACATATATATACTTACTATTCGAACTAAATTCAGTTCAAAAAAATATTCGATACGTAACTAAATTTAGCTCAAAAAAGATACTACCTATTTGTGACTAAAAAAGATACTGCCTATTTGTGACTAAAAAGTGATACTACCTATTTGTGACTAAAAAAAAAGATACTACCTATTTGTGACTAAAAAATGATACTACCTATTTGTGACTAAAAAAAGATACTACCTATTTGTAACTAAAAAATGATGCTACCTATTTGTAACTAAAAAAAGATACTACCTATTTGTGACTAAAAAATGATACTACCTATTTGTGACTAAAAAAATATACTACCTATTTGTGACTAAAAAAATATATCTTTTTTATAGAAGAGGGGGCAAACGAGCAAGAGGTGCACCTGATGGTAAGTGATCACCACCGCCCATGGACATCTGCAATAGCAGAGGTCTTGCAGTTGCGTTGCCGCCCTTAAAAGGGCGGCAACGCAACTGCAAGAGGAATGAGTAAGCTCTTTTCTTGAAGGTTCCTATGTCGTATCCGTTCGGAAATATCCCTGCCGGTAATTAATTCCACAACAGAGTAGTGCGAGGCAAAAAGTGTCGGGAGAAACGCACAGTTGTGGATTTCCAGACATCGAGATTGTGAGGATGGAACTTTAAATTTTGACGCGATGTCTGATGGTGGAATTTCATTCCAAACAACTCGTCGGAACACTCCCCATGATAAAGACGATAGAAGACGCAGAGTGAACCTACATCTCTGCGTAATGCCAAAGAGTCGAGCTGTTCCGAAATAGCCTGGTCGTCAACCGCTCTACGCTGTATGCGATCAAGAGGAAGAAGCTGGTATTGGGGAGCTCCGGCCCAGAGATGAGAACAGTACTCCATGTGACGCCGAATCTGTGCCTTATAAAGTTGAAGACGATGGGCCGGCAAAAAGTACTGTATCGCTCTGCTGAGCACACCAGCTTTTTAGAGGCTAATTTAGCCTTGCCTTCCAAATAACCGCGAAACTGAACGTAATTCGATATGTCGACTCCCAGGATTCCTACACTAGCTGAGGCTGTCAAGAGAGTATCCCCAAATCGAGGTGATACGACAAAGGGTTTTTTTGCGGTGAACACGCAAAGCTGTGTCTTCTTGGGGTTAAAAGTGACCAGGTTTTGACGACCCCATTTAGAGACATCTGTAAGTCGATTCTCGACTTCAGACACAAGCTTGTTTCGGCACTCTTCGACGTGTTCCCGAGAAATACCGCTTCGGCCGGAGGATACTACCTATTGGTGACTAAATTTCGCTCAAAAAATCAAACTACCCGAAACACGATAGAACCCAAAGAAGTGAAAGGGCTTTAGCATTTTGAAAGATTCGCGACTAATGAGTTTGTTGAAAACATTACTAAAAGATTCGAGTCTTGCAACACTCCATGTTCCGTATAATTCAATTATCTAGTTAGCGTTTGTAATGGTACTTACCTACATTATTTTATTTCTATATGTAAGTGACGCATGGCCGCGTTTACAATCCTAGTTACCTAACTTCAAAATAAACGATTTTTTAAACTAACGTGTTCCCTTATCATTTCTAATAACTAAGAAATGCAATACAGGTATACTAGGTCTAATTTTGAAAACGGAAATTTAAATAGCAGCTTGGAATTTAAGAGTCATCTCGGTCTCACTTATATCAAGAAAGAAGCAATAGTCGTTATCAAATCACCCGTGTTGGTCAGGGCTCCTTTGAAGAATAGACCAACTGGGCGCCTATCAGTCTATTCTACAAAACAAGACTTTTCAAGAGTACCGGCGTATTGAGGTTTATTTAATTTTCTTTTTTTTCAGATATAATTCGAAAAAACAATGAAGCGAAGTATATCATTGTTGCTAGTAGCAAGCACGTATCTCGTAGGATGCATCCCACCACATCCAGCCGTGGTTAGCGTGCGGCAAGCAGAGGAACGCCTACCACTACACTTGCGAAATCCTGCTCAATTTAATCCACACCTTCAAGAAATATTACCATTAACTAGCTTACTACATCATGGAGAGAAACCGGTATGTACTACAAAATTTCTAAATTTACTGGCTGCGTGATCAAACGTTTTAGCTCCTATAGGTACATACTTTGGATTTTATTGATATCTAAAAAACCTCAATTTCCCCGACTCACTCACTGATGAACATCAAAATTCTTAGAGTTATTCCGGAAGTCCTAGAAAGCTGAAATTTGGTATGTTAGCTAGTATAATTACATAAACCCGTTATTTCCCCCGTGTTGGTCCGTGTCTCTTTTGATGAATAGACCAACTGCCATTCTGCCAGGCAGGTTGTAAAATAATAAAAATAGACGTGTGGCACTCGGAGACTGCCGCGGTAAAACTATTGCATAGCATTTTTTATCAACTTATGCAATTAAAATTATATATTTATTTTATTTATGCAGTATTTTTTTTTCTTTGTTTATTCATATTTAAAACACTTTGTACACAAATTATACGAGTACAGATATTCACTGTTTTACGTAGATGATAAATACCTATACACCTATATACTTTCTCACAGACAGCTGATTACGATAGTTTTCCATTACAACCAATGACACCTAAAGGCGGGTTGCTGAACTAAAGAGACAAGCGTGATATTTCAAAAAGTCATTAAAAGTTCTTGTATTTATCGATAGATGGAAAAAACTAAAAAGTATCACTGCTGTGCCGGTGGGAGTGGTGGGTGTTAGGTTTTTTCGTTACGGAATTTCTGGATTCGGTCTCCACGCTCAAGGCCCGCGATAGAAGCTATGCAATAGCTTAATAATATTGCTGAATTGGAGTTACTATGCATATGCGCACTGAAAAATTATAGTTTACTATTATTATTGTTCATCATTATTATATTATTGTTTGTTTATCGTGAGCCGCACAAATAGCACCTGAAGGCCGCAGTTTTACGACCCCTTTAACACGCTGAACTGAATCACTTTATGATGAAGTTCCGCGATAACCCGATCACATTCGTGACAACACGAATACTCGACGTAGCCCGATATGTCTATTGTCTAGCCACACCATTATGCTACTATGTTAATGCTACGTTTTTCATTAGCACACACACAGTAACAGTATTTTTACATTTTACTCTAATTATCTTATATTTTAAACAAAATATGAATAAAACTCATTCCTTCATGTAAAAAACATCATATTTTGCCGTTATTAGCTCATTATGAAATATCAGATGTATGTACCTAATTTACTTGCTCAAAATCACCGCAAATCAAGTCGATTCATCATACCTTCTTATTCAGTAGGCTTGATTTTTATACACCATCTAAGTCAAAACGCTACACCAAAACTTTTAATTTGGAACTAGCTAGATCAGTTTTTAACCAAAGCTCCTGTCTTTGGAGATCATATGACAACTTTAATAAATTCGTTTTAAGCATGAATTTAATTTATTTAAAACAAAACCTGGCAATTTGAGAAGGTTGTTAAGTACTGAATTCTTTAATTAATGTGTTTATGTATACAGTAGGTAATAGTTTACTAAGCAATAATTTGTCATTACCTAAAAAAATAACTCGTATATTGAGTTAATTTTAGTTTTTAAAAGTGGAAATTTTTATTAGCTTATATTATCTAGACTTATATTCACGATTGCATTACATTGGCTGTTAATTGCCTTAAAATAAAGTAAAATAAATAAAGAAATTCCTTGATTTCTATTCGACAGTGAAACACGGGAATATTAAGAGTTCTTAATTCCATTTTTTTCGACTTTGTCTATATGGGTCATATTTCCATGCATTTATTATCGTTAAAGCGAATTGATATAAACTACTCGATCTCAGTGTGTACCGTTTGTCACATTTTAGCCAGTCTGCATTTAACTGAATTTTATAATCTAAAATCAATTATACTATAACTGAGGTCAGATTTTTTCATTAAAAGGCTTTTCCAAGTTCGATTTCCGAGTGGGAACAAACAAATGAAAAAAAAATCTCAGTAGCAACTCGAAATCTGTTGTACCTAAGTGTGTTAATAGTACCGTAACTTGGATGAGTATGGAAAGGTGCACTACCCATTGCGTAAACCGAGTAATAAATGAATCGTGGTAAACCAAAGCATTATTCGACGTTCTATTTACCCTACCTATTAACTCATACGAGTACCTACACCGTAACGGAAACGACGTGATTATATTGTTTCGCTTTATTTTAGCCATTAAGGTATTAGATAATGAAGCGAATCGTATGGGTACTTAAAGTTTTTATTAGGTAATAATACACTATACAAAAAATTGTCACTTAAATCTAATACCTACTTAAATTTAAAGATTTTTTAAAACTATGCATATTGCATCGATCATTGGTGGAACTGGGTGGAACGTGCGCAGGCTGATGAAAAACCGCCGTTTTTATTACACCTATAATGTAAATATGCTGGTGTAACTTATTTTTGTGTTTTTTTTTATAAATGATTACGCAACAAAATGAAAAATATTTATTTGTCTACGCATTTAATATAAAATTTGTAGTTTTTACGACCACCCGTGGGCTACGCTTGTCAGGTAGACCGACTCCTTCTAGTAGTGCAGTGGTATAGACTTTTAACAAGTTCAACAATATAAGTAAAGATAAATAAAACAATAAAGTTAAAACTTCTGACTTAAGAGTTATGCGTACTAAAGTATATAGCTAAGTAAAGTAAATTACTAGAATAGTAAAAGACTAAAAAAAGCATGAATCATAAGGAATAACTTAAAACTGCTGTTTTTAAAGTTGCTACACCAGTGACCAGCCACAGCATCAGTTAATTAGGAAAATTAAAAGAAATCCATGGTATCGTAGTTTTCGAAAGGATGACCTAATAGATTTCAGTTATGATTCTCTTTTCAACTTAATGAAATGAGTTTAGCTAACTTTGCAGGCCTGATCGTTAAGATATTTGGTTTTCTGGTGCTTTAATTATATTGCAATGACATGGGAACCTTAACCTGATGCTGTAGAATGCCCATTTGATTCTGAGAACTGGTGATCTAGTTCTTTTCATATTTCAGAGGAATATACTAATATCAGGAATTATTTCAACTTTTAATTTGTAAACTGATTTATTTCTCTAAAACAATAAATAATTATTTTCTTTCAGGTTTTCGACCGTGATACAGACAAAATTTCGCGCTCAGAGATCTACAACATTCTGATACATGCAGGGTTCCTTGCTCGTCAACGTCAACGGTATCCTCATCACAATCAACTGTTATCAGGAAACCTTCATTCACCACTTAATTACGATCCATCTTTTTATAATCCGGAACTATTACAATATTTGTAAAAAACAAAAATAATTAAAAACAACTTTAACCCAATTTAAAGGCCCACTTAAAATTCGTTTTAACATCACATCTGCTTCTACTATTTTCGAAAGAGATTATATTGCAAGTGTACGCTTTGAGACTGCGATCAAATCTACGGGGATCTGCGGTGAGACGAAAACCAACTTCAAGATTTTGGAGAAGCCAACTTACAGACCAAATAAAAAAGGTCAGAAATTTTCCTCCTTCTTCTTCGAAAGTTACAACCACAGAACAATATACTCCTAACGGAATTTTGTAATTCCGTTTTATCATCATCATTTATCATCTTCGTACGAGAATCTACATATTATTCAAGACATTGCTATTCAATTTACAGTTATAACACTACAATTTCTGACCATAACTCTATGACTTGGCCTTTGGTAGTGGCGGATTCACGCATAAATCCATGACGCCCGGGCCTACGGCGGCATAATTCTAGGAGCGGCAAAATTAATAAATTAAATGCTTAACATCTGTAATCACTCCCTTATAAATCCAAAAATCAGCACATCAGTCGGGGCCTATGGCGGCATCAAGCACAAATCCGCTACTGATCTTTGGGCTAGATCACATAGATACCAATATATACATATATAATATGCAAGTGACATTAACTCCTCGCCACACGGATTGCAACGCACCTAAACCTCTTTGGTGTCTATAGATGATGGTTGTCTCTTTCCGCAAGGAGAGCCATCTGCTTCTTTGCTATTATATAACAATTAGCTGCCAAACGCCATTATAAACAAACTATAGAAAAACAACAACTTTAAGTTTAGATAAAAGAGGAAGGGGCTATGAACGCTACATGTAGATCATGATTTTACCTGCGAATTACGAAAGTGACAGAAATTGAAGTAATCCCTACACTAAAACCCTTTCTCCTCCCCCTCTCCACCTATCTCCCATCTCTCCCTTTCTTCCAACTCTCTTTCCCCTCCCCACTCTCTTTCCCTTAACCCACCCTAATTTCCCCTTTTCCTCTCTTTTCCGGCTTTCGCTCTCTTCTCCCACTTTATTACCTCTTTGCCTCCTCTTCCCTTCCCTTTTTCCCTCTTCCCTCTCTCATCCCCTCCCTCTTCTCCCACTTCTATCTCACCACCCTCTCTGTCTCCTCCCTCTATTTTTCTCTCTCCACTCTGCCCTCCCCCCTCTTGCTGCATTACTTCAGCGTGTTTCATAATGGAATTGGTAATTAATATAGAATAAATATTTTCCAACTTTTCTGTTGCTTATTTTTATTAAGCATCTTTTTCCGATTATCGCCGAGTATACGTAGCCCGCTTTATCCTGACAAATTGGCCTGTTGGTCAGATTTCTCGATTTGTAGGTAATCATCAAATCTATCTCTACAGTAATTTTAATTTCCAATTTCACGTTAATTGGTATCTGCAATCAAATCTACTCGTCAATTAGAAGCTGCTATTATTAACAATTTAAATTTAATTACTATATGTAAATGTAAAACTCAAATAACATATGCAAAAACATTTGAATGCATAAATTACTTGGGTACAACAGTACAATTCTAATAAATTATCTGCTAAGAGTTTAGTTTTATCAATATATAACTCACTGCAGTCGGTGTTTAGATTGGGTGTGTTCTTGAAAAATATCTAAACTCAGATGGATTAACTAAGATGTTGCCAGGACACCCTGTAGATAGTAAGACATAATTCAACGCCGCCATTTAACTTTGTAAATTAAGGCGCTTTTTTCTATGGGTTTTGACAGTTAAAGATAGAAAATGTGTCCGAAAGAAACCGGCTAAACTTAGATAAAGTTTGTTTACGGCTACGGCTAAGTAAGTTTGGTAGACAGACAGACAGATTTAAGTCAGACAAGTAATACAGGAACACACCCTTTATGTGTTTCTCAAAGGTTTATGCGCCTCGAAAATTTTTGTAGTGGACATATTTCTATTCTAGCGATTTTGGCCAGAGGATGGCCTAAATTCAACCATAGATCTTATTAGTTTGACTTGATTAGTTTGACTTTAGCTTTAACCATAAGAGTATACACATTATTATGATATGTATCAAATGAATGGTAGTGTGTGTATTATGTATTTTCATTAAATTAATGTGTTTTTAATACATAGATATCTACGCTTTTTCACTTTTTCAAGGCATACAAAGTTTTTGTTTTGCACTCTCGAGGCACATAAATAACGTACTGCTGTGTGGCTAGAAAATTATCAAATAAAGTAAGAGAAGCTCGATTTTTGAGCAGCAAAATTTATTATTGAATCGTACTGTAACGCTATAAAAGTAATGTCGAATGCTACATGCAATAAAAATTAAATAGAAGTTAGATAGCGATAATTAGAAAAAAGATAGACAGCTTTTTATTTTTTAAATTTCTAAGATTAGAAAAGTATCCAAAGTCAAAAAAGTACTTTTTTATACATATAAAACGTGATATTTTACATATTTCAAAATCAATATCACTTAACAGTTTATATATCATATAAAATATAAATATATTATATAAAATACTCAAAGTCCCTTATATAAGTCCGTACATAAGTCCATACAGAAGTTACATAAATCCCTACAAAACAAAATATTTACTTGTGATATAGAAAATAAATACACAATAATACTCATAAAAAACGGAAGGCTCAGAATACACGAGATGACTTGGTCAACGAGGCAAAATTTGAATAAAATTTACAGGCTAACTGATAAGATATTGTACCTACATACTGAAGTAGGGTGTTCAGTACTCGATTCTGATATCGAATATGTATAAAAAATAGGTGCTTAAATTTTGACCTTATTTTCCAATAAAAATGTTTAGTATGGACACCCGCGCACAACGCATAGAAGTTCATTGTTTAACAAACGGCGCGCGGCGATTTACAGTACCCGGCGATAAATATTGCACATCGACCTTTGGAAAGAGACAATCGGCTAATTTCGGCTTCGTAGAGCGTTATCTCTGTCGCACAAAATACAAACAGTCCGGTACCTATTAGGAGCTGTTAAAACAAGTGATTTGCTTCTTTTGATATTTTTATTCTTTGTATAAAATACACTAATTTTTCTATAAGTGATGGCTTTAGGTTGGGGTAAAATAAAATAAAAAAACATTTTTACATTATGTTTACGTATTTAATTATTTTGGAACATTACAGCTTTAGTGTACATAATAAACACCATTATACCTATTGCTAAAATGAGACATTGCAATAAAAATAATAATAATTCTAATTCTCAAATACTTCCATTTCACTATCTGTGCTCTCAAAGAGGTCAATATCACTGTCACTATCAGCCGTATTTATTACTAATCTATCAGTGTAATTGTCTAAAATGTGTTGAATGCTTCTATATTCATTCTCACATTTGATTGCATGATCGCAAACCTTTTTCCACTCTTCAGCGCCGATCATGTTTACTTTTTCAGTCAATAATGTTTTTACTGTAGTTAAGTTCATACCCACATTTCTAGAGGCTACATAGCCTTTCAGTTGAGACCATCGCCGGGTACTGTACAAAAAAAATTACACTGTACTGTACTGTACAAATTCTTTCGGAAAAAGAGGGAAACCTTTACGAGGTCAGTCACGTGAAATTATCTACAATGTTTATAAATACTTTGTAAGCGAAGCTGATAGATTTTAAAAAAAAGTAGATGAAAATGTAAGTTGTTATTTTAAGAAGATTCAAGAGCGAGTTGCAAATGCCACTGGAATTTCAAGAAGAACTTTGAACAATATATTAAACGAAGTCAGTACTGAAACACATTCGACTGAAATTAAGTTCAGCACTCCAAAAAAAGGGAGACCAAAAAAGCAATTTCGTTTGGATATGGACGATTTTGATTACGATGTTGTTCGAAGAATGGTGTATGATTTTCACTTACGATTTAATGAACTGCCAACAATAAAATCATTAAAAGCTAAGTTATCTGAAGCTTATCTGATTTATCTTGCACATGATTATAAGTTATCTGAATTACAATGGGTCTGAAAAAACATTGAGAAAAATACTTCATGACATGGGATTTCAGTTCACTAAAATGGAAGATAATCGAAAAATTCTAATGGAAAAGCACGACGTTAGTCTCAAACGAATGGAATACCTTGATAAAATACGCAAATTTCGCGAAACAGGAAAAAATATCGTCTACATGGATGAGTCATATATACATGCATCCCACACTAAAGGGAAATCTTGGAGTGACGATAAGAAAAAAGGAGTAAAAAAGCCAATTTCAAAAGGTCAACGTTTGATAATAGTTCATGCGGGAAATGAAAAAGGCTTTGTACCCGGTGCTTTTTTAACGTATAAATCCACGGACACTACAGGTGACTATCACAATGAAATGAATAACGATAACTATGAGAAATGGCTGGTTAACCAATTAATCCCAAATATACCCAGTGATTCTGTTCTAGTTATCGACAACGCACCCTATCACAACAAGTATGTTGAGAGACCCCCCAACTCAAACACCATTAAACGGGAAATGATCAACTGGTTAAACAGACATGAAATTCCAGTTGATCCAAAATTAACAAAAACCCAGATTTACGCTATTATATGTCAGCACAAGGAGAGGTACACAGAGTTTTCTGTGGACAAAATACTTGCCGAACATGGGCACACTGTGTTGCGATTGCCACCATATCATCCGGATTTTAATCCAATTGAAAATATATGGTCTCAACTCAAAGGCTATGTAGCCTCTAGAAATGTGGGTATGAACTTAACTACAGTAAAAACATTATTGACTGAAAAAGTAAACATGATCGGCGCTGAAGAGTGGAAAAAGGTTTGCGATCATGCAATCAAATGTGAGAATGAATATAGAAGCATTCAACACAGTTTAGACAATTACACTGATAGATTAGTAATAAATACGGCTGATAGTGACAGTGATATTGACCTCTTTGAGAGCACAGATAGTGAAATGGAAGTAATTGAGAATTAGAATTATTATTATTTTTATTGCAATGTCTCATTTTAGCAATGGGTATAATGGTGTTTATTATGTACACTAAAGCTGTAATGTTCCAAAATAATTAAATACGTAAACATAATGTAAAAATGTTTTTTTATTTTATTTTACCCCAACCTAAAGCCATCACTTATAGAAAAATTAGTGTAGTTTATACAAAGAATAAAAATATCAAAAGAAGCAAATCACTTGTTTTAACAGCTCCTAATAGGTACCGGACTGTTTGTATTTTGTGCGACAGAGATAACGCTCTACGAAGCCGAAATTAGCCGATTGTCTCTTTCCAAAGGTCGATGTGCAATATTTATCGCCGGGTACTGTACTGAACTCGCGACTAACAAAATATGTTAGCATATCGTGCTATGACCATACTTTCTGAATATTATTACACAAACTTCGTTGAAGTTTACTATGGGGTTAAGCAATATCTTCTTTTTGTTATATTTTTATTGTTTACTCGAGATCATTTACTACCCTGTATTTCAGGTGTCAATGTGTATAATATTTTATCAGTCAGCCCGTATAAATAAATGTGACGCCAATGAGGCTTATTATTTAGTAGTTATGTAAATAAAAAAATCATGTTTAAATTAAGGTATATTAATAAGAATTATTCATTACATAAGTCATAAAATTTAAGCAAAATTCAAAACAATGTTTTGTATATTTACTTGTAAATAATGTATATTATTTTGTAATAATTCATTAAACGTTTTAAAAAGCCATTTTCATTTTTACCATTGCATTTTTCAATCACGATATTACCTTAGCCTACAATGCAATTATAACATTAAATATTCAAATCGCAACACGAATTAGGTGAACGTTTGATTTTATTATGAAATCTAGATTTCCAGTTAGAATTTATTACTAAATTGCAAGTATCTACCTACACTGGTACTTTACTTGCTTTGCTTTGTACAGAACTGAGTTACAAATAGGTATTAATATTGTAATAGCTGCATTTTAAAACGATGCCTTCTTGCAAATATCATTTGAAGGACTATTGCTCAAAATGTTCGTTTGCTGGAATTCGTTTTGTAGCTGACGACTCTAAACACTGGATTGAAAGGTATTTTCATATCATGTGATTATATATTTTAAATTATAGGATACCAAACAAGTGGATAACTCTTTTGATGAAAAGTAACCATCGTTTAAAGACACAAAAGTTGTTAACGATAGGGGATATTATGATGCCACATCACACATGCATACATGAATGGTCTACCTTCCAAGCCAGAATACGACAGTGATAAGCACTGACGCTTTTACCCGGCAGGGGCAAACTAAATTATGGTGACAAACATAGAGATGCAACATCGCTCATGAAAAACATTGATAATAACTAATAAGACATTATTTTTTTCTCAAGTTAATGAATGATACATCGATTTCGACTGTTTTCGATGTTTTTAATTTCTATAATGTGGAGATCCATGAACGGCAAACAATGAAATGAAAAAATATTAATAGTAAATCAAATATCCTTTAGCTATTGTCCATTTGACTGCTGCTGCACCTGACGGCTAAACTTTAAATAAATACTTAAGTCTAATTTTTTTTGCTATGATGAATTTTAACAAATATTCTACTTTAAATCTCCGAAAAATAAAACTTGCATTCCGACATATTATTTAATAGGCACTCTAGTAATTATAGGTATATATAGATATATATGTGCTTCAGGTGGTTTTGGGTAATCCTAGTAATACTGTCTTGGTACGGCTCAGCCCTTCTAATCGTAGCTGCATGGGAAGCCTTTGTCAAAAATCCAATTAGCTTCGTACCGGAGACAACTTATACTACCTGGAATACCAAGATGCCTGCAGTGGCAGTTTGTGAACTTGCTAATGATGACAAGATTTATAACGTTTCTGATACGTAAGTGATTAAGTAAACTATAAGTAGTTAAAAAGAAAAAATATACATTATAGGATACCAAACCGTCTCAGGGTTCTCCTGATATTTTTTACTTTTAGACAATTATCGCCTATAGACACCAGAGATATTAATGGTGCGTTGCTACCCGAGTGGCAGAGATGCAATACCAAAATCATGAGTATGATAGCTATCTTACCCTCCAAACCAGACGACTGTAGTTAAGCACTGTCGCTATAGTGGGAGGACTAGGTAAGGCGGTAAGGTAAAACACGGACTACAACTTTGTTAGTAGTCAAAAATCACAATTATAGTGAGCCTTTTCTTGCCTTATATGAGATCATTAGCAGTACGGAAGTTGATTTTTTCTTCGATGGGCCCGGATCAACACGGGGAGAATTAGGATGAAAATTGAAATTCACACGAGCAAAGGTGCGTATAGGATCCTACTATAAGACGACCTTCGCCGAGCTAGTTAATGATGAAAAGTATTTTACGCTCAATAAAATATGTCAATAAATATATGGCAAATAAATTGTCTAAAAAATTTCGGTCCAGAGTTATGATTAATAAACTTCTTTTTTTTAACATTTCACTGGATTGGTTCATAGACAAATTCCATATACCAATCGATAGTATGAAGCCTATTACCGCCTGGCCCGTGATTTTGTGGGAACGGCGAAGTATCTAACGTCTAAAAACAAATGTACAGGAAAGTACTAAGAATTTTGCCGAATGAATTACGCGCGCGGCGGGCGATTGAAAGAAATGTATGAATAATATGAATGTATAGCATTTATACATAAGTAACCTATTGCTTTGCCAGTTGCCACACTTGCGTCTCGCCACAAAGCTTCATGCAATGACACGATAAATACAGAGTGACCGGCTATTATCAGCTATTTTCGCAAACTTTCTGGACTGCGTGTGCCCTAGCGCGCATATAACTTCGGGACGATAGACACAAGTGTGCGGCCCCAGCATTAGAGTATAGCGCATGCCACGAACTCGAGCGGTGGCCGCGGCGTATACTCAAGGAATCAAAACGGTTTAGTTGCAGCTGCCGCAAAATATACTATGTACATTGAAACTTTAATTTTTAAATATTTACTAGGCCAGCAGTTTGGAATGGCAGTTTCACCAAATCATAAGTAACAACAAAGTCCAGAGATACATTTTTATTTCTTCCCATAATGTTGAATATTCATAAGAATATAATTGAAATAGTGTCGGCGAAAAATCGATAGTTTTAATCTAGAAATGTTATAATATCGATTGTAACGTCGATAGTATCGATAGTATTGAACGCTAAAATAAATAAACTTTCGATTGTGTCGATAGTATTAATCGTTAAAAATAAACAAATTATTTTTCTTTCTTTTTTCTTGATTCTATCAATGCTATTGTTAGACATTATTGCATCAACTATCGATATATTCAATACTATCGATAGTTTTGATAGTATCGATACTATCGATAGTAAATGTGATTAATGCAATATTAAATATATCGATAATATCGATATTTTCAACAGTTTATTTTTTAATCATGAATACTATCGATTGTATTGCCATTTAATGACAATATTGTACCTACTGAGATAATGAAACCCTATCGATAATGTGCTATCAAACGCCAACACTATAAATCAAAGGTTTCGACACTCATTCTGGTATATTCTAAAAACTTGTCTGAATTTAGTATTTGTATTTCTCGTACTTTTTGTGAAATTCGATATATATACTATACCCCAATTCTTATTTAAATCATGTACTGCACATTATTTTTCAAATAGTAAATCTTGAAGTACCAAACAACTATCTCCAAGCAAAATCGAGATAAAGTTGAAAAAGACATTTCGCTCTCTGATAGTCGCGGCGGTGAACGCAAGTTCCCGTGGCCTGTAAATCCGCCCCGCGCGAATTTTCCCCCCGCCCACCGCACCGCCGCAGCTGCCACCGGTTCCATGTTGTGCTGTTTTATCGCACCTAATAAGAAGTCAAGGTTTATGAAATACACGTGCAATGAATTTATTTCCTCGGTAAGTACTATAACTCTGTATTTATAGGTGTAAATGCAAACTACATTAACAATGTAAGAAATTTACAAAAACTAAAAATAATATTAAGAAAGGAATTGATGACATTTTACTAATAGACAGGTAATACGCCAACATTATTGCGATTTAAACTTAGATTAAGGAAACTGCTACTTTGTGAAATGATTTAATAAAACAGCGCAAGTGTAAATGTTATTGCTGGCAATAACTTGCTTTAATGATGCCATTTTTGAATATGAACAATGCATCCATACTTTTTTACACAATGGGATAAGATTGTTTAAATATAAGATAGCAAACAAGCAGATGACTCTCCTCATAGAACGAGACAACCATCGATGTAGACACAAAAAATTTTCAATGTATGTTTAAGTTGGTGCGGTATGGTGATGCCACATGCATATTAGTTTACCGGCCACATTACCCTCCAAACCAAAACACAATGGTGACTGTCAGCGACGATTAATGCAGAAATAGAAAAAGTAGTGGTACCAAACCCGAGTGAAATATTGCGGAACACTACCACCAACCCAGCAACCACAAAGGTAAGAATAAGTTTAGCCAATCGTTTGCTTTTTATTTTAATTATTATTTTAAGTCAATCAGACAAATACGAGGAAAATATAATAATTGCCTAAATTAGAAGTCAAATCGAGATGAACTAGCATTATCAAGAGATCGATATCGGAGAAAATATAATAATTTTGACAGCTTAGGAAGCGTTCATAAATTACAGGAGACGCTTAGAAGAGATGTGGGTTCAAGACAAATCTAAGCAAATTTTGTTTGGGGGAAGAGAAGGCCTCAGCAAATATCACATTACCTATATTTTTTCTTATAGCAATATAAAATTGCGAGAAAGCTGAATTAAGTAAAATATTTTCTATAATCTATATTTTCCATCGCCGGCACCGTCGGCACTTGATGAAATTCCATTGTTATAAGACACTATTACTGTGTACTTGTAAGTAATAGATGTATGGAATGGAATGGAAGTACTTGTAAGTATTATACATCTTCAGGATGTAATTAATATACTTCACACTCTAAATAAGTTACGTATCCTGAGATGCTTTAAAAAGTGAAACCGGTTCCGAAAATTAAAAGAATATGTTTTAAGTGAAATTTAAGTACAAGTGTATGGTAATAGTGTCTAATGAAGCATATTACTTTTAAAGATTTTTTATTTATCTACGAATTTCGGGAGGTTCTAAGTAAGCATACCTATTAATTTTTCTCACTGTGATTATTCACAAAGATTTCACATTTCAGAATCTGGACACCTCAACATCTCCTGGACCTTGAGGATGCTCTAAAAGACATTGCATTCTTTCGAGGAGTAGCATATAGTCTAGTTGAAATATGTTATACACCAAAATCACCGGATCCTTTGTGTCCTCTCTCAAATTACAGCTACTACGCCTCACTCGTACGCAGTGAATGTCAAATGTTTTTGAAAAATTGCTCGTACAATGACCAAAGCTTCGATTGCTGCGAATATTTTCAAAAAATTGATACAGATCTAGGCAATTGTTTTATTTTAAACTCTATACAAACTAAGTAAGTAACAAAAAGTGAATTAATGATTTAGCAAGCCATTGAAGTATTTTTTATATAATAAGATAGCAAACAAGCAGATGGCTCTCCCAATGGAAAGAAACAGCCATCGCGTATCGACAACAAAGATGTTAATAGTGCATTGCTGTCTTTGTAAGTCTTAATGCCACCTGCACAAGTTACTAGCTAACTTATCTTCCAAACCAAAATACGACAGTGTCAAGCACTGACGCTATTTTGGCAGAAATTGGTTACGCAGTGGTACCAGGCCCGGGCAAAACAATGCAGAACTCTACTATCTAGTAGCCAGCCTCGCATAGTCAATCATTCACTTACTGCCTAGCAGAACGGCAGATGGTCTGTATTTCAAAAGGAGCCCGAACTAACACGGGGAATATAAGTCGTTGGAATACTCATCTCTTTTTAGCTCGCTTAAAATAACCAGCGTGATTTAAAACTTATTCATTATTGACCCATTATCTCGTCATTGAAGTCATTATCTCCACTTCCTGTCGTGTTAGACACATCTATACATATAATAAAATCGCAGGAAAGTCAAAACTGTACATTGAATATTTTTTTAAAAAAATACTTGGAGCGTGATCTACAATCGATACCGAAGCCAAAAATATAGTTTTAGAATTTTTGTCTGTTTGTCTGCTTGTCTGTTTGTCTGTTTGTCTGTTTGTCTGTCTGTTTGTCTGTCTGTCTGTTTGTCTGTCTGTTTGTTTGTCTGTTTGTCTGTTTGTCTGTTTGTCTGTTTGTCTGTTTGTCTGTTTGTCTGTTTGTCTGTTTGTCTGTTTGTCTGTTTGTCTGTTTGTCTGTTTGTCTGTTTGTCTGTTTGTCTGTTTGTCTGTTTGTATGTTTGTCTGTTTGTCTGTTTGTCTGTCTGTTGTATGTTTGTCTGTTTGTCTGTTTGTCTGTTTGTCTGTTTGTCTGTTTGTCTGTTTGTCTGTTTGTCTGTTTGTCTGTTTGTCTGTTTGTCTGTTTGTATGTTTGTCTGTTTGTCTGTTTGTCTGTTTGTCTGTTTGTCTGTTTGTCTGTTTGTCTGTTTGTCTGTTTGTCTGTTTGTCTGTTTGTCTGTTTGTCTGTTTGTCTGTTTGTCTGTTTGTCTGTTTGTCTGTTTGTCTGTTTGTCTGTTTGTCTGTTTGTCTGTTTGTCTGTTTGTCTGTTTGTCTGTTTGTCTGTTTGTCTGTTTGTCTGTTTGTCTGTTTGTCTGTTTGTCTGTTTGTCTGTTTGTCTGTTTGTCTGTTTGTCTGTTTGTCTGTTTGTCTGTTTGTCTGTTTGTCTGTTTGTCTGTTTGTCTGTTTGTCTGTTTGTCTGTTTGTCTGTTTGTCTGTTTGTCTGTTTGTCTGTTTGTCTGTTTGTCTGTTTGTCTGTTTGTCTGTTTGTCTGTTTGTCTGTTTGTCTGTTTGTCTGTTTGTCTGTTTGTCTGTTTGTCTGTTTGTCTGTTTGTCTGTTTGTCTGTTTGTCTGTTTGTCTGTTTGTCTGTTTGTCTGTTTGTCTGTTTGTCTGTTTGTCTGTTTGTCTGTTTGTCTGTTTGTCTGTTTGTCTGTTTGTCTGTTTGTCTGTTTGTCTGTTTGTCTGTTTGTCTGTTTGTCTGTTTGTCTGTTTGTCTGTTTGTCTGTTTGTCTGTTTGTCTGTTTGTCTGTTTGTCTGTTTGTCTGTTTGTCTGTTTGTCTGTTTGTCTGTTTGTCTGTCTGTTTGTCTGTTTGTCTGTTTGTCTGTTTGTCTGTATGTATGTCCGGGGTAAACTCAAAAAGTACTACATGGATTTACTTCAAATTTTGCAGGAACATATAGGCTACATATTATCACGCTATCACCTACGGGGGAGGTGCTGTGCGGTGTAAATGAAGTCCGCGCGGACGAAGTCGCTGGCAACAGCTAGTAATTCAATAAAATAAATCAAAAGTAGAGATAAAAATTACTTTTTATCATCAATAGGCCCCTTTTCTACCAACCATAAAATGTTGTAATTATATCGAATTTGATAATTCATTAAGTGTATTCCCTGTAATAGTCTAGGCCTACTTTAAATAATAGGCTAACTGCCATTTGCCGCGCAGTTCCTAAAGTTCGTACTTGTCACTAGCATCCAGGTAGCGTGTACCACTCGTTGGTAGTACTCTGCAAAGTCTCGCCAGGGGTTTGGTACCACCATCTTACCTATTCCTGACGCAATAGCGGCAATGCTTGTCACTGTTGTGTTCCCGTTTGGAGGGTAAGAAAGGTGATAAATGCACGTGGCACTAGCATCCCACCACATGGATGGCACTTCATTTCGCCATAGTAGGCAAACAAACAACAATTTCCCCGTGTTGGTTCCCGGCTCCTTTGTAGAATAGACCAATTGCCGTTCTGCCAGGCAGGTCGTAAAAAGCGACCGATTAGCTATGCGAGTCACTACCATCGTGGCTACTAGGTGGTAGAGTTCTGCATTGTCTCGCCCGGGTCTTTACCAACGCCTTAGCTATTCCTGCCGCAATAGCATCAGTGCTTATCGCTGCCGTGTTCCGGTTTGGAGGGTTAGGTAGCCGGTAAACTTATGCATGTGGCATTAGACCTCGCCACAAGATAGAAACGCACCATTAACATCATTGGTGTCTATAGGCTGACTATAGGTTGACTCTTTCCATTAGGAGACCCATCTACTTGTTTGCTATCTTATGGTATAAAAAAAGTTCATGCCATTATACTATGCAGAACCATAAGTTCTGTTATAGTTTATTAAATTATAGTTTATTTTTGCATTGTGTTTATTGTTCTTCTACTGCTATGTTATAGATAAATATATAATTTGCTTTTGTTATGTTTTCGCTAGTTTATACATAGCTTACTCTTGTTAATTTGACGAGATTATAGATAGGTAAATAATTAATTAACTTTTGCTATGTTTAAGTTTAGTTGACACAATTAAAATATGCGGCTTGGCCGTTTCGTTCTGCAAGAACTATTGTATAACAGAAAAGTAAGTAACAGTGAATAAATTTTGTACCTTACGCCCATGCAATGGTAGCGAAACAGCCAAGCCACATATTTTAACTAATGTGTAGAGTTGGTGCAGTAAGGGCTTGTAGAATGAGGACGTGTAGAGTTAGAAGCCTGGTTCTACATGAGATTTAATAACTTTTTGACAATACAAACTAGAGGTGTGTAACTCCGGAGGTACTGAATCAAAAGGTACTGATTCCGGTGCCGGATACGATAAGTTTATTTATTCCTTCAAATTCTTATCGTCTCCACGGAATTATTTATTTCGGCCAGAATGGTGACCAACTAAGCGTACTGCAATTAGAATGAGAGAGAGTGAGTGATATTTTGGATGATGTCTAGTGTCTATACTCTTGTGGTGCGACGCGACAAGCGATATATAATCAACCTAAAAAGTACTTAAATAGTACTGTGGAATTGGTGGGAGCAAGAAAAATATAAAAGGAAACGTTGATTTAAAGATACGATCACAGAATACAATACCTACGCTACAATAAAAAAAAACGAAGTGACCCAACAGAATGAAGGGTAAAATAAGGTGAATCGTATCCGTGCTTGGAACTGGAATAAGTAAATAAATTCACCGCGAGGAATAAAGATTACCCACCGCTAATGCAAACCATAATCGTCGTGACAAAATTTTACGTGAAAATATTTGTGATGAGATTGTATTGCTAGAAATATTCTGTTGTCTGATTGCCCAAAGAATAATCCATGTCAAGAAATGCAGAAAAAAATGGTTTTAATTACAACAACTTTCCTCTGATGATAAATTATGATTATTTATTTTGATGTTCCTTGGTATAATATTTGTTTTTGTTAAAATATTTGTTTTTTCGTGTTTAAATATTAGGTGTCCTTAATTAAATTAAGTAAAACAGAAATAATGTCTTCATTGAAGAAAAAAATTATCTTACGCCGCACATCCTAAGCAGAGTTATGTACTGACTAATAACTAGAGGTCTTATTAATAAACAAATTAGATCATCTTTATTAATTAGCGCTGATTTTGTCCCATTCATTCTAAGGTAACATTAGTGTGAATGAAAGAGACAGTGTCAGCGCTAGTGTACAACCAAGTTAAATAAACTTATTAATTAAATGAAACCCTAAATTCTTACCTTTGTATTTTTACAGAAACCCAAAACCATACCCAATGATAAGCAATGTAACTCAGAAACAAGCAATTATAAAGTTTGATGTAATGATTACCGCGTTGGTGAGAATCATGTTAAGAAAATGCTATTAGTTTATGTTACATGCAATAAATAAATAACAAATTAAATTTTGTATTTATAGATGTACACCCTAGGTGAGGATGAAGTACCAGGTATTACAACCAGTCACTCGTCATCTTTGAAGTTATCTCTAGGGAATATATATCGGTAAGTAGGGGTATGATGTGTAATAATAGAATTAGACTCTGCTGCTGCAAAAATAGGTAAATTAAATTTATGAACTTTCGAGCTAACGTGTTAAACTATCATTTTTAAAATATAAACGGGTCAAAAACGCGAACATATACAGTGTGTAAAGAAAACCCTGTCGGATAATTAAAGGTGTTGTTTGGTACCGTAATACGGTTACATATGTGTAATTATTTTATGGATATTAATTAATTAGTTTTCCCAATAAAAAAAGTAATCTTAAATGGTATTTTCATACATTCAGTACGACAACACCTACAAATAAGTTAATTCTACTATCAAAGAATGCCGCGCAAGTCGTATGCTACCCACCTTGGGTACGCGCGTGCGTTTAAAATTTTTTTACAAAAAGCCAAAAACGAACACGTGTTTGTGCGAAAGCCGCCAAAACGAAACAATGAAACAAGCAGCGACAAAGTGTTGTCATTTTTAAAATATTTGCTTAAAGCTAGGGAAATTTAAGTAAAAATACGAATATATAAAAAACTATATCTTTTTTATTTTTTGTAATAAAGTCATTTTAATATTTTTTCAGTTAAACTTTTTTTTAACCAACCTATATGCCTCTTTCGGATCGGACAGGGTTTTCTTTACACACTGTATGGAACATACTTATAAAGCTGGAATTTTCGGCCAAATTAAATTGACTATGGTCACGAGCGGACTGAAACAGCGAATTTTCTCCGTCGGTCACGTCGGGATCGATTTTCATCTACCCCCTTATGGTCTTGGTTTTTCGAATTTAACCTACGCACAAAACTAACCGTATCTTAAACTTTATTCTTTTGCAGGTGCTAAGGACGTATTCTGTTAACCACTGGATTGCAAGGAGGAGATAATTTTAATCCATCTTCCATATCGAAATTTTTATATTTTCTTATTTCATAGCTTTCCGTACCATACGGGAATATGTGTCCCCCAGTAAAAAGAAACTTAGGTCGGTGGAATTCAATCCAGTGATCAGTGCTGGTATCCAAAATATATTCAGCTATAGTCGACTTAATAACCTGTCTGTTTTTTACAGCTGTGATCAGTGATGTTATGCTCTTTGAGTCTATCTGCGATAGTACATTTAGTTTGACCTATATAAACACTATCACAGCTACAGTCCACTTTATGTACTGGCGTCTGATAGGGGATGACATCTTTAGGCGTGCCTATATGCCCGGCTACCTTTAAGCTGGCGTATAGATGGTAGGTATAGAATATTTTTTCAGTAGCGTTCTAATCTTATCGGTAATCCCTTTAATATATGTCATGAATGCCGGCTGCCTTTTTACCATAGGATGCCTAACCTTTTTAACATAGAGCTTAATGTCCTGCCTTATTTTATAACTGTTTTTATTTAATACATCTTGAATATGGTTTATTTCAGGATTCAGGGTCGCATAAGTCGAATGCTCTTCTTATTAATGAACCTGAATGCCATTCGAAAGATCCAAATTGGTCATCGTTTCCAAAATATACGTTTTTTCAATTTTTTTTAAATTACTGTCATTTATAACAATACTAAGATTTTTGAACTTTGAAAAATTCTATGTTTACATATAGATTTGGTTCCTTTGAGTTTAAAACACCACGATTTAGCGGGAAATTTCAGGGATGACCTGCAGGGTCAAGAGGTTCACAGATTTTTTATAGCATTAAGCTCAAAATATTGCTTATTTATTAAACGTTTTAATATTTTCATCAATAAAAAAATTGTAAAAAACATCAGTATATTATACAAAAAAGTTGTGTTAGTTACAACACTTATAAGTCAAAAAGGATATTTCATATTATTCTATATCAAAATCGTTGTCTGAGGAGCTGTCTAACAAATCAAGAAGTATGGCTGTATCACTCATGGTTAATCAACTTATATATAGAACTCCAACGACGCAGACTAATATTATTGTATCTTAGATGTGTGTGATACGTTAAGATACTATAACATTTTATATTAGGGCATCTTAATATGTGTACCTTAACCGTGTGTGATGAGCTTAAACTGGCTATGTGCCTCTTTCAGGTCGGACAGAAGTTTTGAATAAAAGATACAAAATGACCAGTGGTTTACAACTATGATCAATTTGATTTATAAGATCTTAAATATTACTTTTTTTATTATAGCCGGCAGGTAACGGTGAAGAATATAGAAAATGACCCACTATTGGCAGAAACTACTCCGCAACAGCGCGCCTGTCGATTTCACGAAGAGAATGAAGATGGATTGTATCCTCATTATTCGTATAGCGCCTGCAATGTTTTATGTCGTAAGAAGGCGCAGATAGAAATTTGTAAATGCAACGATCACTTTATGCTCAATACATGTATGCTATTTACTTTCCTTTTTTAAATTTATCAGGAAATATATATTGGTTTCCCAACGACCGGATTTATCCGAACATGTCTGGATTCTGATATTGTGCCAGACTTTGTAAATTATCCATACAGTTTAAGTGAAATTTAATTTTTCCTATTAATACCTTAAAAGTTTTTTACATCTATTTCTTGTGTGATTAATTGGGCAATGTCAATATTGAAAGCTGTATCAAATCAAATAATGTAATCTATTTAATCTATATATTATTACGTGAAGGGAAAACTTTGTACCCCTTTTTGAGAGAATTGCGCAAACGGTGGAGTATCAAAGGCACAGTTAAAGCTTACATTGCGGAAGACTGCATAAACTTAATATTTTTAAATAAAATGTTTAGGAATTACATTAAATTAATAAAAATTAACATTACACAGACTACATTATACACACATATATAGGTCCTTACAAATTTTCTTTACGGCTAAACTCAATCGTCAAATTTAAGAGATTTTAATTTTTATTGTCTCGTCTATGGTCGAATTTCAGCTGCAGGCGATAGCCAGTTAATGTAAAATATTTAATAAGGAACCAAATGTACCTACCTCTTATTATTAAAACAATCCCGCCGACAAACTGTCACTCAGTTTGGTGGGTTCATGGGTGGGTTAATAAAATTTAAACATGGTTGGTCTAAAGTAAAAGGTTTACATAAGTTTAATTTTTGTAATTTTATACACATCGCATGTATGTGAGATAACATAAAAATCATGACATAATTATGTGTAATAATAATAATAAATCGTTTATTTCATCATTGCGGTGTGTTCTAAAAATGCTGATTAATGTGCATTAGTACGAAGGTCAAACTGAAAGTTCTTAGAAAATCAAAAACTGTGCAAATTAGCAAGTTATTAGTTTTATTATAATCTTTTCAAAATAATGTCCATTCACATCAATATATCGCTGCATTCGATAGAACCACTGAGAAAAGCACTCTGCCCAAATCTTAAAACAGATGACAAGTGAAAGAAATACATACTCAATAATATTTGCAAAGAGTTCCATTGTCAAAATTTAAACTTTTTTTTTTGTTACATTGCTTACAAGTTGCCAGTTTTTAATACTTTTAGTTTGACCCTTGTAATGCATGCATATTGAATCTTGGTGAATTCAATTACTTTGTAACTATTTTTTGTAAATGTTTGGGCATATGCAGTAAGACCCGATTTTTTTTTTATTTATGTTAATATTTACTTTATGTTATTATTGTTTAAGATAAGATATTTCATGTTCTCGACACAACTAACCACAAAAACCTATGTGACATCCTTACACTATTTATCGTACACTTGGTAAAACTTCATTGGTGATCGGCCTGATTATGTTTCTACATGTATAAAAATACTAACTATTGCTTGCGAGTTCGTTACACTACGCAAATTTTTCAAGACACCATTAATTTTTTAACCACGAGAGCCCTTGAACCTGCTCAATCTAGCCCTGTCAAAAAATCCGTTCGAAGCGAACGTCTACTAATTTACTAACTTCATACAAAAATTCAAGTTTGTAGTACAAATATGAAGGAAATTTGTACCAAGTTGCGAGAGGCCTTACCCCGCTTTTATCCGGCCCTGTCGCAAAATCTGTTCACAGCGAACTATTAACTTAGTAACTATTAACTACTTTCCTGCCAAATTTTAAATTTGTAGCACACAACAGAAGGGCTACAAGCTTGCGAGAACGTTTAGATTTCTTTTATCCAGCCCTACCGCAAATCCGATATTAGCAGATGTCTACTAATTATTAACTACCTCTCTGCTAAAATTGAAGTTTCTAGCCTAAAAATATAGGATTTTCACATAAACTTGCCCTTAGACCTCTTTAATCGGCCGGTAAAATCCGTTTTTAATAGATGCCGTCTGATTGTTAACTATCTTCTTGCCAAATTTCAAGTTTGGTGCACAAAAAATGAAGTTCAGTGGAAGAGCGTCCCGGCTTTAGGGAGATGGTCGCAGGTTCAAATCCCCTGTGTCGATATTTTTCTTTGTTGTTTTTAAGGTTTTTCCAGTTTCAGAAGCACGGAGTAAGTGCTATAACACAAAAATAATTAAAAAATGAAGGTCTTTCATACAAACTTGCGATTGCCCTAGGAGCTCTTTAATCATGTCTTGATACAAAACTTGGTCCGTTCTTAGCGGACGTCTACTGACTATGTTCTACCTCCCTGCAAAATTTTATTTTTATATGACAAGCGGATTTCGTGATTAGTGTGTTAGTGACCTTTTGCTTTTATATGTATATATAGATTAATGTCAAATAATGTGTTCTTTTTCGATTTATGGGATAGGTTTTTAGATACCACACCTACAAAAAAGTAGCCTACCGCAGCGATGCTATATCGTTTTAGTTCTTAACTACCCTTTAGTTAATACAAAGTTTTAGGATATTCGAAAATATTAATGCCTTTCCGTCACTTAAGCTCATACCTAGTTTAATTTATGGGTCACACAAAAGTAGTAGGTATTTATTCAAATATACTACTTTTGCGTGACCCATAAATAACCGTTCTTCCCTGAAATTTCGATTGATTTTGATTAAAAAATTTCAATTAGCACCTCCAAATCTGCTGTTGGTTTACTAACACCAGCCTGCAAAAAATGACCATTTAAAACTGTTGGCTCCAATTACCGAAAAAATAAACGGCAATCGTTATATACAGTAGGTAGTTAAAATGCAGCGATAGGGATCAACACCAATGTTGACAACCGACAAACCACCAAGTCTTGATAAATAAATAAATATAATAAATAGCCCAACCACGAAGCACGCAGAGTAACGTTTATAAATCATAGAAATATTACCTGAACATCAAATTCTATCCGATTTGGTCAACCCAAGTAGCATGTTAAGCTGTATATAGGCTGCATTTAGGTTCATCTTTAAACTTAAAGCAGTATACTAAGCCGTACAAAGGCTGTAGAAGGGCTTCTACAGCCGATATGTTAAAGGGGCTTATTAAACCAAAAAGGGCCCCAAGTTATACAGCTTATTGCGTTATGTAGGCTGCACAATAGCTATACAAGCTGTTATAGGGTGTACAATGGCTGTTATTTGGTGTATAAAGAAACTATAACACTTAGGATACTCTCTTGTAACTGTCTTGTACAGCTAAGCGTTAATAGGCTGCACAATAGCTGTACAAGTTGGTATAGGCTGTACAAAGGCTGTTATTCGGTGTATAAAGAAACTATAACACTAAATATACTCTCTCGTACAGCTAAATGTTCTTAATAGGTGTTTGAAAATCATAAAAAGTAACAATCTGTTTTTGATATTGTATAACATTATATCTACAGACGCCATAATTAAAAATATATTAATAAACGATAAATTCTTGGACTTGGAGCAGTATTGAACGGTGTATTCAAAGTGCAAATTCTAAATTATCGTGAAATGATATATGTTTTACCTCAAAACATTCACGCGCCAACGAAATAATTAAGATAACACAAATAAAATCATTGCAAAATACGGTAAGTGTTTGTGTTTACGCTTAGAATATACAAGTATTTATGATACACTATTGTATATAAAGGCATAATGATCATAATATAAGTTGCTTGTCACGATATAGCTTTAGCTATTGCTAAATATATCTTTTATTTAACAATATATTTCTTTAATGTTATTTTTAATACACAATAATGGCAACGCTTTGTTATACCGCCTAAAGTGTATTTGGAGGGTAATATACTGCAAATAGCTGTGCTGAATCTGTTTTTTATTCTATTATACGGCTATTGGCTTTTAATTACCGTCCAAATACACTTTAGGCTGTACTAAGTCCCTATATAAAACTATTATACAGTCATTGGCTTTTAATCATTTAACTTATGTTTAGAGATGCGTACAAAAATTGAAGAGCCCTAAATACAAAACATATGTATGTCACTTGATTTCACTATTGTGATGTATTGATTTCGGTCGTTTGACTTTACAACTAAACCAACTTATTGTTAACGATAACTTATGGGATATGTATTTTAATCATGTTTTACTTTATTTTTCAGGGAAATATGCCTTATAAAATAATAAAAACAATTGAGAGAAGCCAAAACTGTATTTGTATCGTACCCAGTTTGTGGGAGGATAAAGGTGAATTATAATGGCCAAGAAAACAACATGATATAACTAAGTTGATCAAGAACGAAAAATGTAGCCCTTTAAAGATTGGTCTATCACAAAAATATTTTTAAGATGAATACGTTATTTCGTGCGTGTGATTTAACAGTATTAATTCTTCAAAGAGAAACAACTACTCTTGCCTGTAATTGTATCTAAGTATATAATATTTTTAAAATGATTGTAAGTATACATATATACAGGGTGTTGCAAAAGTGATACAGTAAGCCGAAAGGGGGTGACTCAGGGGGTCATTCTTAACAACTTTTGTTTAACGACTTTAGGAAATTCGCGAAAAAAATATTGATTCTCCATAGAAACTTTGTTGGTCACGTGACTTATCACAATGGAAAAAAAATGTTATTCGCGAATTTTCACAAATCGTTTAACAAAAGTTGTTCAGAATGATTCTTTGCGTCACCCTCTTTCGGCTTACTATACCGCTTTTGTAACACTCCGTATAGTAGCAAGTTAAAAATAATATATATATATATATATATATATATATATATATATATATATATATATATTCTAAGCGTGTATTTTTATTTCTCTTTTTAACTCTTTTTATATATTCTTTGAAGAATAGACCAATTGCCTTTCTGCCAGGCAGGTCGTAAAAGGCAACCGATGGGCTATGCGAGTCACTTCCATCGTAATTACTAGGTGATAGAGTTCTGCATTGGCTCGACTGGGTTTGGTACCACCGCCTTATCTATTCCTGCTGCAAAGCGTCAGTGCTAGTCACTGTCATGTTCCGGTTTGGAGGGTATTGTGGCTGGTAAACTTATGCATGTGGCATTAGACCTCGCCACATTTTCGCTGTCTATAGGCGATGGTTGACTCTTTCCATCAGGAGAACCATCTGCTTGTTTGCTATCTTATGACATCAAAAAAAAATTCAAATATTATAAATTACCAACCAAGTAACCTTGATGAAGAAGATAAGCCTAATAAATAATAAATCAGATAACCTACAATCACTTTTTAATGTTTTCATACGGAACCATTTTCCTAGAACATTAATAAAAATGACGATTGTAGGTTACCTGATTTAGTAATTTTTCAGTTTTATCTTATCACGATTACTTGGTTGGTAATTTATAATATTTAAATATTCCTTTTCAATCTTTTTCTTGATTTTTTCCACATGATATTAACTATGCAGATATAAAAACAACAAATAACAATTTTCTCAGTAATACAGCCTTGAGCTGTACTACAGCTGTATATGTAGATTTTTTAACACCATTGGCTACATAACAGTCTACAATTACGCCATAAATATTAGCTTTAGAACGGTGATTGCATATCCCATTTTACAGAAACAAGCGTTGAGTGATACTATAATAACACTTAAAGCTGTAATAAATTCCCGTGCATAACAAAATACAGCTAATGTA
This sequence comes from Apodemia mormo, assembly GCA_036924255.1. Taxonomy (NCBI): domain Eukaryota; kingdom Metazoa; phylum Arthropoda; class Insecta; order Lepidoptera; family Riodinidae; genus Apodemia; species Apodemia mormo. Next base: position 19,771,913 of record JAUPFN010000012.1, on the reverse strand, counting down.
CAGCTTTAAGGATTAAAATAAGCCTAATGAGTTACAAAATTCTTAAAGCTGTACAGTAGTGTATTAATATTCAGATGTAACTCCTAAAACTTACGCGAAACTTTAAGAAAGGCCTTGTAAAGCATTAGGCTGTATAAAAACTTATAAAAGTCTCTTATACCGATAAAAGCATTTTTTTATACCATTGTACGGCTGCAATAGAACTTTAAGTTCTATATGAACTGCTTTATGGGTATTAAACATGCTTGATTGCTGCTTGGGAAGGCTATGAAAACTTATATATAAAAGGCTATGAAAGCATTTTGAACCGTTGCAAAACATGCAAACATCCAAAATATTCAAACCTATTGATATAAATAACACATTTGTAAGCGGAATATTTTTTTCTTTCTCTACAGCGGAATCAGAGCATTGTAATATATCAGGCATGCATTGCTTGCATACATACTCGAGTTATCTGACTTCTCTCAAGCCGCGATGGGCCAAGCGACCTGGACTTATCTGTGATTGTATGCCCTCCTGTGATGAGACTGAGATCACTGTTATAAAAGACATTACTACTGTGTAAGTTTTAGAATAAGAACGTTTTTCATGTTGGACGATATATTGTCATATTTCGGCTCTCTCCTGATGGCCCGCGCCAATTTTGAAGAATAAACTATTTACCTTTCTATCAGATAGTTTCAGATTCAGATAAATACGAACGATTGAACACGTGCCATAAGTTCAATATATTTTTAAGAAAGCACTATAGTGTTCTTATAAGAGCAGTGCCTCTCATTTTAATTTTTTTTTGCATGGGTGTTTGAAAGACATTAGAGGCCATAATTTTTTTTTTTGTTTTGTTTAATTTTTTATATTATATAGGGCTACTTTTAAATTTCCGGCAAAATGTTCATAGGCTGTTCTGAATCGATATTATGTGTGATTTATGTAATAAAAAAAATCAAAATTTCATTTTTATCCGACGTAAAAATATACCGTACGGATATAATTTCAATTAGGCAAAATTCTAACGAAAATATTTTAGTACCGTCAATCAAATTAAATTGATCGGGAAAAATGTGTTAAGAGGGACAGATTACATAATAGTTACTATCGCAATTATCTAAGGTAAATGTAAAATGACACACGCCGGCGCGGCATAATAGAGTCATTCACAAATCTCGATGCATCGAATTCATTCACTAAAAATTAGTGGGATATTTTTAAACGAATATTTTTTATATTATCTTTTCATAATTTTACATTAATAACTAGCTGACCCGGCAAACGTTACCATATAAATTATTTAATTAAAAAATAGGGAGTTCTATGACGGAATCAAAATTCTTGCAGTCTTCCGTACGTAAAGCACTTTTTTCCTTGGACGTCCATAAGTCGAATGGACTGGATGGCATCCCTCCGATTGTACTTTTAAATCATGTGCTCCAGAGCTGGCGCCGGTACTAACACGCCTATTCCGGCTCTCCTACTCACTCGGCGTAGTACCGATTTCATGGAAGACAGCTTTAGTGCATCCCATCCCTAAAAAAGGAGATCGCTCTAATCCGTCTAACTATCGGCCGATAGCCATAACCTCCTTGTTCTCCAAAATTATGGAGACAATCATCAACTCGCAGCTCCTCAAGTATTTAGAAAAGCACCAGCTGATTAGCGACCGCCAGTACGGTTTCCGTCGCGGCCGCTCAGCTGGTGATCTTCTTGTATACTTAACACATCGGTGGGCGGAAGCAGTTGAGTCCAAGGGGGAGGCCTTGGCAGTTAGTTTGGACATAGCGAAGGCCTTTGATAGGGTATGGCACAAAGCGCTTCTGGCGAAGCTGCCTTCCTATGGGCTTCCCGAGAAATTATGCAAGTGGATCACCAGTTTTTTGGCTGATCGGAGCATCAAGGTCGTAGTTGACGGTGCGTGCTCTGACCTTAAATCTATCAATGCTGGTGTTCCACAAGGCTGCGTGCTATCACCGACACTGTTCCTTCTGCATATCAATGACATGATGCGAATTCGCAATATACATTGCTATGCAGATGACAGTACTGGTGATGCTACATACTCCGGCCGAAGCGTTATTTCTCGGGAACACGTCGAAGAGAGCCGAAACAAGCTTGTGTCCGAAGTTGAGAATCGACTAACCGATGTCTCGGAATGGGGTCGTCAAAACCTGGTCACTTTTAACCCCAAAAAGACACAGCTTTGCGTGTTTTCCGCTAAAAAGACACCCTTTGTCGTGTCACCTCGATTTGGGGATACTCAAATTCGGCCCCACATGGAGTACTGTTCTCATCTCTGGGCCGGAGCTCCTCAGTACCAGCTCCTTCCTCTTGATCGCATTCAGCGTAGAGCGGTTCGAATCGTTGACGACCTGGCTATTTCGAAACGGCTCGACTCTTTGGCATTGCGCAGAGATGTTGGCTCGCTCTGTGTCTTCTATCGTATCTTTCATGGAGAGTGTTCCGACGAGTTATTTGGATTAATTCCTGCCGCCGAATTCCATCATCGGACATCGCGTCAAAATTTGAAATTCCATCCTCACCATCTCGATGTCTGGAAATCCACAACTGTGCGTTTCTCTCGACACTTTTTGCCTCGCACTACTTTGTTGTGGAACCAATTACCGGCAGGGGTGTATCCAAACGGTTACGACTTGGGGGCCTTCATGAAAAGAGCTTACTCATTCTTAAAAGGCCGGCAACGCAACTGCAAGACCTCTGGTATTGTGGATGTCCATGGGCGGTGGTGATCACTTACCATCAGGTGCACCTCCTGCTCGTTTGCCCCCTCTTCTATAAAAAAAAAAATTATGCTCATCACACAAATGCTTGTCCCAGTCGGGGATCGAACCCGAGCCCCGTCGATTGCGTAGTCAGGGTCGCTAACAACTCGACCAACGGGGCGGTCAAAAAGGAGGAGGTCCTCAATTCAGTTGTATTTTTTTAATGTTTGTTACTGCAGAATTGTGTCATCTATTAACCGATTTAAGTTTTTGTTAGAGCCCTTCTCTAACAAAAAAAACTTTTCTTTTCGTTTGGATACAAGTGTCAAATCAGTAGTTACAATTGCCTGCTTTCCCTATGTTAGTCCCGGGCTCCTTTGAAGAATAGGCCAACTGCCGTTTCGCCAGGCAGGTCGTAAAAGGCGACCAATAGGCTATACAAGTCACTACCATCGTGGCTACTAAGTGATAGAATTCTGCATTGTCGTGCCCGGGTCTGGTACCACCGCCTTACATATTCCTGCCGCAATAACTCAGTCACTGTCGTATTCCGGTTTGGAGGGTAAGGTAGCCGGTAAATTTATGCATGTGACATTAGACCTCGCCACAAGATAGCAACGCACCATTAACATATTTGGTGTTTATAGGCGATGGTTGACTCTTCCATCAGGAGACCCATCTGCTTGTTTGCTATCTCATGATATAAAAAAATATACAGACTGACTAGTGAGTTACCTTCAATTTTTAAGGGCGTGATAGTTGGCGATCATACATGATGAGAAAAAAATAACATTAAAAATAAATATTAAAATACTTCTTAGTAAACTTAGTAAACAGTACACCGAGAATCCTATATTTATTTGCACCAAACTTGAACACCGCGCATACGCACGTGTCGCGTAACGTTCTATCAACACAGAAAAGCGGGGGGTGGCTGCGGCGTGTCCTTGATGTCAACTAGCGCGTACTAAAGAGTATAATATCCACATTTCACTTACTTTGAGATAAATATTGGTCTAAATTAAGCCCCTAGTTTTATTATTTCATTTCAATCGAGTACCGACTACTCTTCAGAAGTATCGAAGGTAATTCACCAGTCAGACGTCAGTCTGTATAGTAGGATTTGAAATTGACGATAAATGTAATTAAAAAAGGCAAAGATACAAAAGTACACCCACGATTAGCCTAGTCCCACAATGTGAGAGGTGGCAAGCCTATCGCCAACCGGATACTTTTCCAATTCCGTACAACGTCGTTTTTATTAGTACACAAAAATACATTTTTGAATTACACGACCCACGATTCGATTCTCAAATGGTCAATGACACTGGACCACTAGATCACGGAGGCGATATTATATATTAATTTTTTTTATATATATAATCACGTCAGTTCCCTTACGGGGTAGGCAGGTTGAATCGATCGTCTCTGTACGTTCCAGTATACTACGATTCACCGGGTTGTCAATTGGCGGGATGACTGTTGATCTCATCGTCACATTTCACTAACCTGATAATGATTATCGACTCGTGATCTGAGCCTAATAGCCTAACCTTTGGACCTCAAGCGAAGGCCTTGAAATGGCACATCGCTTAGAGTTGTGACCTTTTCGAAATTATTTCTGTGCATACCTGTGCATACTTCTACAATGGATCAAGTAATGAAAAAGATCCGTATTCAAACATAATAAATGCAAGGAAGCACTTAGAACACAGTGATATGGAGAAACGAATTTTTCAAAATATGTGAGCCCTTTTCGAAATTGCATATTCAATTATTTTTTTTTATATTTTGTTTTAGGTTAAGACCAAAGAAGAACAAAGCAGGAGTAATAATTGAACTTGCTTATTTACCAACTGAGAGATTTAAAAGGAACATTGTTAGGAGTCGTCTTGATTTAGTTGGTGAGTGTAGCACAGTCCGTACCTCAGTTTAATACTTACAAGACTTATTAATCAACACGGATCAAAACAAAACAATTTTTATCCTAATGTTCTAAGAGCCCACTACCCAAAACCTGGTCCTATAAGACTACCAGATGGTATATATATTATGGTGATTAGACACGTCACGAAACACGAAATGGCGATGCTGCAAAACAAAAAACCTGGCAGCGTTATTAAATTTCGTTTGTTCCTTGATAAGGGGAGGGGTAGGACTAAACGATAATTAAGTGCTGCATGCTCTCATGACTGGTCTTGTCAGTAGCAGAAGTATAATAAGTGATGCCTCGTACTCAGGCACTTACTAAATAGTAAGATCTACCTACACAGAAAACCAAGGGTCATGTCTAAAGGCAAAGGCTATCAATTTGTCTAAGAAAAACCATTGCTGCATTTTCTAAACTGTGAAGAAAGTGGTTGTTGCAACAATTGAAGGTCGCCCAGCGCACGGTTGAATTCGGCATACCAAATTTCATTTGAACATATATGTGAACTATATCTTCATAATAAGAAATGATCTATCTTACTAACAACAGTGGGGACGTTTCTTCCCATAGCCCTTTGTTAGTCTAATCAAACTAGAAATCAATTTATCTTATTTGCTTTTTTTAACTTCCCACTACGTATGTAGATGAGGAAGTTACTGATTTTACCCCGATTTTCGAAAATCGAGTTTTCACCAGATGTCCACGTTTTGAGGTACTAGGAACCTTTTCCGACTATTTTCACGATGACGTCAGTATGTCTGTATGTATGTATGTAAGTAATGTCTGTGTGTGTATGTGTGTATGTAATCATCTCATAACTTTTGAACGACTGGATCGATTGAAACGCGGTTGATGGCATTCGATTGGATTCCGCTCAACTTAGACTTCCTAAAAATTAGAACCTTTTTAGTCCCGGAGATTTTGAGAAAGTTTGAAAAAACACCAAAAAAAATTTTGGCGAAACAGTATTTTTTTTATATAACTTCGAGATTTATGTACCTTTTGAGTACAAAAACTAATCAGCTCTATAGCTCAAAAAACTACGTCTAATACATAAATTGCATCAATATCAAAAATTTTGAAAAAAGTGTTTTTTCGATTTAGCTTCGAAATTTTTAAACAAATTATTTTTTGATATTCTGCGATATTTTAGTACTAAAAAAACTACGTCAAATGCCGTTTCAAAAATCAAAACTGAATCTAATTCTCAAGACTTATAGCTTTTCAAATATTAAAATTACGTTGTTTTTAGCAAACTTACTTATTTTTTTTTAAATTACAAGTTAATTCACCGATTGACTTAAAAATCTTATCAGCTTTTCTCCTTTAAAAACTGCGTCAGATACGGTTAATTTAATTAAAATCGGTCAATTTGTTTGGGATTTATCAATGAAGAAAATTAAAAATAATTTGTTTTTTGACATTATTTACTTTTTACTTTATTTGACAACCTCTCGATTATTTAGCTAAACCAATATTTTAGATCGCAAAAATTGAGTTGAATGCCATTATCGATTTCAAATATACAGATTTTCAAAAATTAATATACTGCCATTTTTAACAAAATAGATGTTTGAACTGAATAATCTATGCTTATATTTTTCTAATAGCGGCGCCATCTGGTAGTCTTATGAGACTAGGTTTTGTGTGATGGACTCCCTTACTATAAATATATGTCAAACAAAACAGACATGTTCTAAAATATACAAAGTTGAATGTTTAGGTTAGGTGATTGTTACAAGCTACTAAGCAACAAATCCAACGAGCGGTTGTCCCTCCGAAAATGTGTTTACATTTATATAGTTTAATATAATCAGCAAAAAAAAGTTTATTTTACGTAATTCTGTTTATTTACCAATTAGTGCTTAGCATATTCCAAACATAGTTAAACCTATAAGCAAATGAACGTTTGAGAAAAAGTGCATTAAAACTGTGTTGCAACATTTGACCGCCCCGTCGGTCGAGTGGTTAGCGACCCTGACTGTGCAATCAACGGGGCTCGGGTTCGATCCCCGACGGGGACAAGCATTTGTGTGATGAGCATCAATGTTTGTATTTCCTGGTTTGGGTGTTTATTATGTATGTAAAAGTATTTATATATGTATATCTATGTATTAGTATCGTTGACTAACACCCATAATACAAGCAAATAATTTGCTTACTTTGGGGTTAGATCAATAAGTGTAATTTGTTCCGTGAATATTTATATTTTATATTTTTTTATATTTACCTGTGGTTAATGTTGTACCAATGTGGTACCAGATCCAGTCGAGCCAATGCAGAATTCTATCACCTAGTAATTACGATGGAAGTGACTCGCATAGCCCATCGGTCGCCTTTTAGACCTGCCTGGCAGAAAGGCAATTGGTCTATTTTTCAAAGAATATATAAAAAGAGTTAAAAAGAGAAATAAAAATATATGCGATGAGATGAGAGATGAGAAATAAAAATATACGCTTAGAATATATATATATATATATATATATATATATATATATATATATATATATATATATATATATATATATATATATATATATATATATATATATATATATATATATATATATATATATATATAACAAAGTTCCATATGGGAGATAAAAATACGCTATCTTAAGAGCACCCACGGCTATCAATTTTTTTTGTATCCTGTTTGCTATGACTATCCGGAGCAAATTACCTATGAGAGTTTTATTAACGTCATTCATGATTGATGGGGATTCGCCAAAGAGAAAATTTTTTCGAACTATATTTCAAGAACAAGCATTTATATCTATCTCTAGTCATACTTTAGATAATTTCACGATTTTAATTATATTAATATCAACTTAAAATACAAAATAAATGATATATTTGAGCATTGGATAGATTGTGATAAATGTGATAACGTGAATAAACGTGAATTTCTGCTGAAACGTGAATTTAAAAACCGCATGATTGTAATTTTCTCATTTTACTTTAATAAATCGTAGACTATGCGCTAAGCTAAAAGTTATATGCGATTTTTTCCCATCCCAATGTGATGCTTTTCAATCTAATCTTTCCAATTCGATTCAGTAATGAACATAATATACACCCTCACACTTATAAAACATATTAGAATACTTGTTATATAATAAAAAAATTAATACTTACACTCGAAATACACATACAGATTTTTTTTATAGGTCAGAACTTAGAATTGTACCGGTAATATTACTTCCTATGATCTTTGAATATAGGAGTCTTGTTTTAATTGATGTTAATGATCTATAGGTACATATAATAAAATCGTAGAAAAGTCAAAACTGTACATTGAATATTTTTTTAAAAAATACTTGGGGCGTGATCTACAATCGATATCGAAGCCAAAAATATAGTTTTAGAATCTTTGTCTGTTTTTTCTGTATGTATGTCCGGGGTAAACTCAAAAAGAACTGCATGGATTTACTGCAAATTTTGCATGAATATTACTAACAGGTCGGGTCAACACATAGGCTACATATTATCACGCTATCACCTACAGGGGAGGAGCAGTGCGGAGTAAACGAAGTCCTCGCGGACGAAGTCGCTGGCAACAGCTAGTAAATAATAAAAATGTACCACGTGCTCGTGTGTATACATGTTTATTTGTATGTGTTAAACACATGCAGACAAACATTTGTAGACACGAGTGCATACATACATACACATACTAGCACAACTGTACATATACACACTTGCATGCGTACTAACAAACATACTCGCAACCTTCATTCACACTGTAAAATGTGTGTGCCTGAAACCGATTTTAAATAACTAGTAAATATAACTACAATCATACCGTAATGTTAGAACTGTGGATTTTTTAACATGTATAAATAAGTAAACATTTATATTTCAGTATCAATTGGCAGCACAGCAGGATTGTTCGTTGGTGCCAGCCTTCTCAGTTTCGTGGAACTAATGTTCTTTTTTACAATTAGATATCTGAATACAATACTGATGGAAAAACGCAAGAATATTTCACGACAGAAAAGTCGATTTTATTAATAAAGAAAATTGTAATTTGCTTCTAGATAATCTCCATTTAAATAGACTTCTTCTACGCCTTGTGCTTTTTTACTTTAATATTACGTGTAATTTCTCTTATCTCCGTGAATTTTATCCATAGGTGTAATTTAAAACTTCCAATAAATGGCTAAAGTATAAGGATAGTTCTTAATCTTTAGATATGATCCACTTTAATTTCAGGATTTTCATTCAGTATTCACTTGTTCAAGTATTCGATATAATTAATAATCTGGAACGTATGTTTTACGTTCTAGATCAGTGCTTCCCAAACATTGTTCTGGCATGGCCCGGTAATTTTGACACTGCCCCTTCGTGACCTACTTAATGGTACTATTAGGTAAAGTAATACGCATGTATAAATAGTAAAAAGGTTTTATTAATACTTGCTAACGTCTATTTTATCACTAAACTGTAGTGCGAAGCATGGAGCTTTTTGGTTTGTGGAAAATGATGAAAGTTTTATGCTACGGTCTGCTTCCACTTCAAATCGGTTTCTATATTTATTTTTAGAGTAAATAAGTGGTAAATATACAGCTTCACATTTATAAATTGGCACTAAAAAAACATTGCTTGATGAATGTATTCTTGACGACTAAATAAACAAAAATCTATCAATCGTCGATCGATAGTAGGTAATATTTTTAAAATAAGGCGGGATTGTTGCGACCCGGTATTTCATTTTGATAGCCCGGTACCGGTTCGCGATCCGGCAAATGGGAAACGCTGTTCTAGATAATGATCTGGAACATAAAACACTTCACAAATAAATTCACAAGTAACCAACTGCAATAAGTATAGCCCTGTTACTATTGCAATATAGCATTAATTTAAACGCAGTAAAAGTGCAAAACTGACTTCCCAATTCCTGTACCTCTGGAACCATACCATGGATGAGTTCTTCACCAGTTCTTGGAATACCAAATTAATCGATTAATAAATGAGATTGTTCTTAAGTAACAAACATAAAAAATATTCAGAACCTCCTCCTTTTTGTTAAGTTGGTTAAAATAAATATATCGATATATTTATTGACATTAGTTTTGTTAAACACTTGTACTGTTTTACAATTATAATTTATTTACTTTATACATTGACTTACAAATAAATGGACATCGGGTCGCGCTTTGAAAGTGTACCAATTAAAAGAGAAACAAAACAAAAAAAGAGAAACAATTTCGCGTTAGTCGTTTTTTACCAGTAAGCCTGACAAGACACTAAGAATGTAGTATTGTATAGTGAAAATTTGTAAAAATTACGCGGCCAAAGGGACAAAGAAATATGGAATATTGAGAGCGTTGCTATCTTGTGGCGAGGTCTAGTGCCACATGCATAAGTTTACCGGCTACCTTACCCTCCAAACCGGAACACGACAGTGACAAGCATTGACGCTATTGCGGCAGGAATAGGTAAGGCGGTAGTACCAGACCCGGGCGAGACAATACAGAACTCTACCACCTAGTAGCCACGATGGTAGTGACTCGCATAGCCAATCGGTCGCCTTTTACGACCTGCCTGGCAGAACGGCAGTTGGTCTATTCTACAAAGGAGCCCGGAACCAACACGGGGAAACTGGTCTAAAATAGAGATTCTGCTATTAAAATTATGTGCGATAGCTCATTTTATCACATAAAAATTTGCAAAAGTTATAAACAAATAAAGATAATAAATATTATGTATTATAAAAAAAATATTCAGGCATCCTACCTATAGATTCCAACTCAGGACCTTATACATCTATACTGAAGCTGGTACCAATGGACCGTTGAAGCAACTAAAGAGAGTCTAACAAACCTGCAGAAGTCAGGAGTGAAGTCGGGTGGATTCCTGTTTTTTTAGGTGAATAGTTTGTTCACGTTAACTAAGCAAATAATATTAGTAGGTGACCACGTGAAAAAAAATCTAGGAAAGTTTATGATAAAAGAGCTGAAAAAAGAACTTATGAATTTAAAGAACACGGGTCATATTGGTTTTGTACATCCCTTGCGTGTCTTTCGGAGTGACGAATATTAGATAAACTAGAATAATTTTCTAAAAGTTTTAAATCAATAAAATAAAATATATCGCTTGAAACAATCATATTATAAAAATATTGAGACTTTAATTTGATCGAATTCTATCGTCATATTTAAGTGTTACCATTGGTTCTATTAAGTACCTATAAAGTGTCTTCGCAAAATCTTAGCTCGGAATTCTGTCAATCTAACTTAGATTTCTGAGATTAGCAGCTGTTGTACTGAAGACACCCAATGACAAGACAAATACCTAACCACAAACTACTAAGGAGAGAACTGATTGTTCACGTTAACCTTACCTATATTTTAACTTTATTTAGTTACAATTCCCCAAATTTAAAAAATATATTTATAAATGCGGATAATAAATATTTATTAAATGCATAAAAATTCAGCTTGTTAGTAATCAAAAAAAAAGTTTGTTCCTGGGATCCCGGTCTAGTAAGGAATATATTATCTTTAAGATTATTAATTAAAAAAAACTATGTATGAAGTCTTGCCCGTGTTCTTTCTGGTTATAAAATGTACATAAATCTGTTGATATATCTTTTTTATAGCATTATATAACAACCAGATGACTCTGAAGAAAGAGAAATCAACGCCTATACACCAATATCTGTCTATACACCTAAGATAATAATGGTGCGTTGCTATCCATGTGGAGGGGTTCTTAATTCCGTATGCGTAAATTTACTGCCTACCTTACCCTCAAAACTGGAACACGACAGTAAAAACAATTGACGCATCGCAGCAGGAATAGGAAAGACGGTGGTACTAGACCAGGAACAGTCGTTGCAGAACTTTACAATCTAGTTATCACGATGGTAGTGACAAGTTTGGCCAAACCGTTTGTCTTTTACGAACCGCCTGGTAGAGTGGCAGATTATCTATTCTTCAAATGGAGCCCGGTCCAACACGGGGGAATCTTATAAAAAATATACAATTAATACAACTGACATTATGATTTCAAAGTATTACTTAAGTACAATATAAGTAAGTAAAGAAAATGCATTAAGAATAATTTAATTTTTCTAATTATTGAACATCTCAATGGGTCAGGTAAAGTGAGCCAAATGTTCAAAGATGCTTCTGATTCACTGCTATTCAACGGTTCGTAGGAACTTGCAAATTGGTTTTTTATAATTTTAACGTCTATTACTTGTTACTTTAATCCGTGATAGATGCTTATCACGGATTAAAGTGGATACGCCTTTCAAGGCAATTTCTTGGATAGCCAGTGTAAAGTGTCACTTCCATCTACATCCAGAAATACAGAGTTATAATACTTACCCATAAAATAAAATCACTCCAGCGGTATTCCTTAAGCCCAAGCTTTTTATTCCACACAATAAAATAACATGGCATATTTTTATTATTTTACTATATAATAAATATAAAAGCTGAAATAAATTAAATTTGCTATTATCCGCAAACTATTCTATGTATCCTCCGTGATGGTGCCGAAAAGAAAGATGTCGGTTAAATAAATGGATAAGACTCACCGATGGTCCGGACAAAAAGAAGACCCCAGCGCCACAATTATCCACTCAAACTCGCACCTACTTACACTCGCGTAGAGTGAGGTAGTGTTCGTTTCACCTTTTAATAACGGATTTCCGCAAAGTAACGCCTGAATCAATAAAATATAAAAGCATTTGACATTTACATACATTGGCTCATATAAGCTCATATTTGCGTCCGACACCGTGTCTATTGGTATTAGTGTGGTCTGTGATGCTTTAGACGAGACTGAGAGTTATATGTGTTCATTTGAGACACGGGGTGTTAGTTCTCTGTATCAAAAAGAATAAAAGTAAAACACACTTTTAACTGAATTTATTAATTGAACATTTTAAAGACATAATTCTTTTACACAATAACAATACTGATAATACATTTTAAGTACACAAAATTTAAAATGTAGCAATCATTTGTTTGCCTTCATTGTTTTAAAGTATATGATTACATTATATTTTAAATAGTGTTGCTATTACTATTATAGTTATGTTAAAATTAATAATTACTTAACGTTTTAATCTAGTTGGCTCTGTAAAGCTCAGAACAAACTTTCGCAAATATGCACCTGCAAAGCTGTCGTGACGGAAGGCCGCGATATATTAAGCGCGTGCTATGTACGTCACGTTTTACTTTGCAGACGTGTTGCGTAATGGATTTGATTTATTTTGCCCAAATTTTTTGTTTTTTCAGTTTCTCAAGTTGCCTTAGTCATAGTCGTTTCATAAGCCACCAACGACTACAAGGGCTATGAAGTTGAATCTTGCGATATCGCATACAGTGCCATTGTGGTACTTGTCTCATCCGACGTAGTGCCTCCAACTAAAACAAATTAAGTTCCTATGTAGAAATCATCTGACAAGAACAAGAAATGCCATATATATATATATATATATATATATATATATATATATATATATATATATATATATATATATATATATATATATATATATATATATATATATATATATATATATATATATATATATATATATATATATATATATTTGTAAAATCGATATTGGGTAACACGTCACTGATTTCGCAACTACTAGGTGATAGGCGCTTTATCTACTCTTGCTATAATAACGTCAAAGTTTAATATTACTGTCATGTTCTAGCTTAGAGGTTGAGGTAGCCGGTAAATGTATATATGTGACAATATCATCTCGCTATTCAGAGAGAAACGCGCTATTAATCTCTTGGAACGCTAAAAATCTTTGGTCTATAGGCGATGCTTACAAGTTTGCCGATGGATGGATGCATATACAAGTAACAAACCCTGTCTCGTGAGTTATATCTAACAATACCTGGTCAGACTATACACAAGTCTCCAGACCAGTCCAGTCCAAAGTATCCAAGATAGTAAAAATGGTTTTCAGAATAATTCAAAAGTTGAGTTCCGCGCGGTGTTCGATACAAAGCGCACAGATAACTTGTTTACATTGCACTAGTGCTTAATTTATTTTCCGTGTGAACTTCTTTTAAACTCACAATGGACGAGGTCCCAGGACCTCAGTCCAGAAGAAATAGTGACATTATGAGTGAAGCAGACATAGAAGAAATTACGCGTGGTGATTTGTGTTTTGAAGGCGAAGAATTAATAGAAAATCCCGAGTCGCCCGGCTCGGCGATCCTTATCAGTAAGCGGCCGGCGAAGCGATTGCGTAATAACAGCGATGAGTGTACGGATGACGGTTTTAAATTAGTCCAGAGAAAGACGCGTGGTAGAAACATAAATAAAAATATCAGAATGATAGATACGGATAAAATTGAAGTATGCATTTCGTCTTACAAATTGTTACCAAAACAAATTGGGTTAGCAAAGATATTAAAAGCTGAAAATGTAGTAAACGTGACAAGCATTAAGTACAAAAATCCCTATAAGGTGTTAATTGTTTTAGAAAAGAAAGAAGATGCTGAGAAATTAATTAATTGTAAAAATTTTGCGGATGCAGGATATCGTTGCCATTTAACCAATGAAATAGCCATATCATATGGAGTGGTCAAATATTTGGAGTTGGAAGTAGAAGAAGAAGATATGTTAAAATCTTTTAAGAGTGATTGTGAAATAATATCAGTTAAGCGTTTAAAAAGAAAATCAGATAATGGGGAATGGGTTGCGAGTGAAACCGTACGCTTCGGTTTTAAAAGTAGTGTCCTTCCAAAGCACGTATATGGGTATGACTGTAGATTTAGGGTTGATAGCTATACTTTCCCAGTGACTCAGTGTTCTTCATGCTGGAGATACGGTCATTTGGCGCGTATTTGCCCATTTAAAAAGGCTATATGCGTAAAATGTGCTGGAGAACATCCCAACTGCGAAACAACAAAATATAGATGTGCCAACTGTCATGGAGACCATATGAGTTTCGATAAAACATGTCCGGTTTTCATCAAAGAGAAAAAGATACGTGCAATCATGTCTGATAATAACTGCACATACAAGAAAGCCTACCAAATATATACAATAAATAAACAAGAGGACAACATTTTATTCGACAATGTGAATCATGCAACTGCACAACAAGCTAACTATAGAATCACAGAAGATACGCAAAAATTCTACAGTCAGGGCACAAGCAAGAAAGAAATAAATGTTCAAGCTGTTGTACATAAAGAAGACGAGCCAACATGTGAAGACTCGGACGTGAGTTGGAAAGATATTTTTGAAAGAAATAAATCGAAAGAAAAGAATGCAAGAAAAAAAAGGATTAAAACACAAAAAAATGATAAAAATAGAAAAGAAAACGATAGTGAAAAAGATAACGAATACATTTCTCAGGATGTGCAAGAGAATAGAGAAGAAAGGAAGGCGTTTAATTTAACTAAAATGATAAGAAAAGCTAAAGAAATAATATTTTCGGAAAAAAGTTTTGAAGAGAAAATAACAATCACATTGAAATTTATTATTGAAGAGCTAATGTCCTTTTTTATCGAGTCAATTAGTCACAGTGTAATTTTAAATAAGTTCAAAAGCAAATTTTATGATGGATAGTTGCAACCGCAATAACATACGTGATACAAGGGCATCAGACTCTGCGGGTGAGATTGAGCAATTCATCAATATTGCTCAGTGGAACTCGCAGAGTCTGATGCCCAAAAAATCCGATTTAGAGCTATTTTTGCAACAAGATAAAATAGGAATATGTATAGTTAGTGAGACTTGGTTAAGTTCTGAAACCAATCTTAGGATAAGTGGTTATAATATATTTAGGAAAGACAGGCAAGATGGTTATGGAGGTGTTGCAATTATAGTCCATAAGTCATTTAAATCGCAGATGCATCCTTTAAATGTAAAACATGAAGGAATTGAAGTGACGTGTGTTAAAATTTTAAATTGTAAATATTTAGAATATATAGCATCAGTTTACTGTCCGTCAACTATAGTAACTTCACAATGTGACTGGGAAGACATATTTTCTAAATTTTCGGTTAAATCTATAGTAGCCGGTGATTTTAATGCGCATCACGCAAGCTGGTCCCGTAGATATGATCGCAGAGGTACTCAGTTGTTTGATGCTGCTATGGAGCATAGCTTTATATCTATAAATAATGGGGATTCTACTAGGGCTAAATTAGTAGGGGGAATATTACAGGAATCCGCTCCGGACGTTACATTTGTTACTACGGACATAGCAGTATACATGACATGGTTAGTAACGCGAGAAACATTAGGAAGCGATCATTTAATCATAAAGTTTGTTATCCGGTATAGGAACTCTAGAAGTTTTATACAACACCGTAATTTCAAAAGAGCTAATTGGCAATTGTATAGAGGTGAGTTAATAGAACACTTGAGGGATTTCATTATTAATGAAGAGGATATTCAAACTACGTACAACACATTCATAGATATTATAAACCGTGCTGCTAATATAAGCATACCCAATATAAAATGTACGGATCCTACACAGAATTTTCAGCCCAAGCCTTATTGGAACCCTACACTGTCATTAGCTATTGCCGAGCGTCGATTAGCACTTAAAAATTTTAGGCGCAATCCCACACCAAATAACCTAGACAAGTTAACGGAAAAAATTGCAAATGCCCAAAAGGTTCATAGGCAAGCAAAATCAAGAGGGTTTCGAAAATTTTGTAATGATATAGATCAGAGAGTTAATTCTTCAGACATGTGGCGACGGATGAGATGGGTAAAGGGAGTGAAGAAAGAATATATTTCGGTGCCCATTGATAGGAAAAAAAAACTTCTGTGTGACCTAGCTCCTGATTTTCCTCAGTCGGAAATGCCAACATTCTCTTCTAGAAATGATGAACTAGAGGCTGAGTTTTCAATGCAAGAATTCGTTAATTGCCTTAAAAGTAAAGACACAGCACCCGGCTCTGATTTAATAACTTACTCCATGATTTATAATTTACCACTGGAAGGAAAACGTATATTGTTAAATATATTTAATATAATGTTTAAATCGGCCACAATACCATACCAGTGGCGTAATATTAATATTGTGCCTATACCAAAACTTAATCATAATCGTAACACGGCATGTAAATTCAGACCTATATCGTTACTATCATGTGTTTGCAAAATTTTCCACACAATGCTAAGTAGACGTATTGAGTGGTATGTTGAAACCAATCAGATTTTAGCTCCGATTACAAGTGGCTTTAGAAAAAGTCAGTCGTGTATTGACTGTGTGGTTAGATTAACTTCATATATACAATTAGGATTTTCTAGAAAGGTTAACACATTGGCCGTATTTTTGGATGTTCAGAATGCCTACAATGAAGTAATTATAGATAAGCTAGTGAAAATTCTAGACAATATGAATATAGGAACACGAATGTGTAAATACTTATGGACATTTCTATGCGACAGACGTCTAACGATAAAAGATGACAATAACATAGAAGGTGACTCCCTTATGAGATGGTGTAGGAGAGGATTAGCACAGGGAGACCCCCTGTCTCCTCTGTTGTTTAATTTAATCACAAGCAAAATCTGCTCTGACCTTGAACATGTAGAAGGTCTTCAGTACGCGGATGACTTTGCGTTATATACACAAAACCCCAACCTTCGCATTAGTGTAACCCAAATTCAGAATGCTTTAAATTTAGTATCTAATAGACTGGAGGATTTGGGTTTGGAAGTGTCTGCAACAAAAACCAAATGCTGTTTATTTAGTAAAGGAAGAAAGAAATTTGAGTTTATCTTGACTCTTAGAAATAACTCACTATCGCCAGTGGAACACATAAAATATCTAGGAGTGTGGCTGGATAAATCATTACTATGGAGAAAACATATAAATGAAATTCAGAACAAAACCTCAGACATGCTAAAATTAATAAGAATATTAGCTGGTACTTCGTGGGGTGTACATCCTAGGCATTTACGGCGACTTTATATGGCACTGATACGCAGCAGACTCGATTATTGTAGTTTTATATACGACACGGCAGCAAAATCACATTTATATAAACTGGATAAAGTTCAAAATGTAGCATTGCGAATTATAGGCGGGTTTATTAGAACTACACCGGTGCACGTCATGCAATGCGATCTTTGTATACCACCACTTTATATTCGGCGTCAATATCTTGCTACAAAGTATTGTTTAAAGTTGCGTTCCCTTACTGATAACATTAGCATTTCATTATTAAAAGAGTTATCCGATTCATGTGAGGCAGGATATTGGACAAGAAACAAAATCCCTTTACTTGTGACTATATATAATGAAATTAAATTGGAAACTATAAATTGTAGAAAGCTCTTAAACATGTTTTCACTGGATACGTGGGTTTCTAATATTAATACAGACTTTATTGAAACTCAAATTATAGGTATTGATCAGGCAAAGAAACAAAGCGATAATATTATAATGAGACAAAATACTTTATACGTGCTTAATAATGAGTACAAAAACTGGCATAAGATATATACGGATGGCTCAAAAACCATAGAAGGCGCTGGTGCAGCATTCTATGACCCCGGTCGCAATGTGAAGGAATTATTTAAGATTGTGTCGGAAGGGAACACTATAATGACGGTGGAGCTCTTTGCAGTCTCGCAAGCGCTATCCTATGCAATGACTTTAGGTTTGAGAGAAGTTGTTATTTTTACTGATAGTCGAAGTTCTTTACAGCACATCGCTCGATGCGTCTCTGGAGTAAGAGGTGCTTCGGTAGCTTATACCATCATAAAGAACATACAAAGTTTAAGAAACAAGGGTGTGTATGTGAGATTGCAATGGGTTCCATCTCACATTGGAATTCAAGGTAATGAAGATGTGGATGAATTGGCAAAACAAGCAGTCTTGAATGGTGCAGAAACGTATATATTACCAGAGGATTCAGAAGTACTAATTAAATACAGATATAAAATTTTTGAAAAATGGAAATTGCACTATGATAATTTATGTAGTCACAAAGGTATTTGGTATAATACAATTCAAGATCGTATACCTCGAATTCCATGGAGTTTTAACTGTAACTGGAAAAGAAATGTTATTGTAATGGGTCATAGACTCCGCTCCGGTCATTTACCACTCAACAAATTTTACCATCTTATGAGGAGGGCAGATTCTGCCAACTGTTCGTCTTGTGGAGTGCCGGAGGATGTCTATCACCTCCTACATGAGTGTGTGAAGACTCAGGCTATGAGAGAATATTTCAAAGAGCAATATGATCTCAACCTACTTAATGTAGGTGCTTATCAAAGTATTTTGGCTACACCTTTGAGTAAGGCAGCCAAAGATTTGTATAGATATTTACTTAGTTTAGATTAAGATATTGTGATTTTATAGATACCGTAAACCTCTACAGGGCTGGCATAGTCGCTAGGCGACTAAAAGTCCTTAAAATTTAGATTTAAAAAAAAAAAAAATTCAAAAGTTCACGCACATCCAATTTTCTGACCCAGATTTGGAACTTTGAATCTCATGAGCCTATATAGAGGCAGCTAGATTCTATGTCATGTCAAAATGTTAAGATAAAAATAAGACAAGTAAAATATTACCATTACACAGGTACGGGCATCTATATAGTACTGTGCGTTTTTCGAAATGAACTTAAATAGTTGGTCTAAATGACCGTTACTGCGAAACCTGGCTTTTTAAGTGAGCAGAGTGTCAGCCAGAGTTTAAATTAAGCGGGTTAGTAAGAACCCACCCTAGTTGCGTCTCCTGTAAGACCGAACCTTGGCTTAGAACAGTATCTTAATGATATGTGGGAGAATAAGTGGTCTAAGTGATATCAGGATTTCGACTTGTTAATATACTCTTAAAGGGGTCTCGAGTGTTGGCGGGCCGAAACAGTGGGCTGAGCGCGGCGAGTGTGGCGTGTGCGTATAAATTGTGAAGTATAGGCCTTGATGGGATTTTCAGAATCGGATAGGGCTGTGCGATTGTTATGTACGGTATTGTATACAACGTTTGATTAATATTATTAAAACGTACAAGTTTTAATAATATTAATCAAAATATATACTTCCTACTATTTAATATGCACAGACCACATAAATACTTAATAATATAGCCACATAAATACTTAATAATATAGCCACATAAATACTTAATAATATTGATAAAATTACTATAAACTTTAATAATTTTAAATTAATATTTAGGTATTTATATTGATTCTTTAACGGCGAAATAAAACAAATGAATTTCTAAATTCATTCCTGCCAGACAGTTAATAGGTGATAGAGTTACTATACGCTACCATATTTTGTACGGTATTTTCAATTTCACTAATAAATATATAAGTAATTTTAAGCTATTTAGCGATTTAAATTTTTTACTTCTATTCGTGGCCAAGGTGGGGCCGGTGCCTTTTGCATTAAAAAAATCATGTCAAATTGCTATTTAACCGTTTTATTAATGGTTTTATTATTATAACAATAAAACATAATTTTAGTTTCTTATTCATTTTTTACGAAACTGCGGTGAAGTTCAAATGGGTTATATGTTTGACCTGTATGTCCGTTTCCATGTTCGCTCATAAATACTCAACGGCTCAACCAACTTTGGTAAATAATACATCATTAGATTCATCCTTATGGCGGAAATGACAAAGGTTGTATAAATTAAAAAATCAAATAGATAGATATTGTGCTATTTAATAGTGGTCTAAAATATATATTTTTTCAAGACCCTAGAGTAAAGAATAAAGATAAAGGGTTTTGAAAGAAAAGTATGAAAATATACACAATCTACAAGATTGAAAATAATATAGAATGACAAAGCAAAAAATATCAGACTAAAAAGTGTGCAAAAACAGTCGAAATTTTAACCAGTTAACCAGCGAATTAAATTACTTCTTTAAAAAAACCCTGCTGCTAAAACACTTTTACAATCTTAAAAAATTGTCTTTAAGCCTTTTTATCCCATTTGTTCCACAAGTACCAACTTGAATGATGACTAGCTGTTATTCATATACATAATTAAATTAATAATCTAATATAATCTGACATACACTTATGTATATTCAATTTTTTTTATGTAATCATGACTTAAATTTTAAATCTGGCTCTTAACATGTTTTAAGTTTTTTAAATATGTATAATGACACTAAATAAACAAATGTGAAATGTGAAATTAAATAATCAAATAACATAATATGAAGTTAATGTTCTTCTTATTCTTTTTTTACTAAATTATAATATTTAATGAACTTAATGTTTTACAGTAATATATTTCTGGACAAAAATATAATTAGAGATGCATTATCAGTTATAATATATTAATAATAGCATATAATTGGACATTTTTTATATTGATTCTATGAGTTTAATTAATTGTAAGATAATTCATGACCTTAAATTTATAAAATACTAGCTGACCCGGCAAACGCTGTTCTGCCTTTTTAACTACCTACTCTTTTTTTTCTACATTTTCTCACCTTTTAAACCTTCCCTGGACTTCAACAATTAATTCAAAACCAAAATTAGGCAAATCGGTTCAGCCGATCTCGAGTTTTAGCGAGACTAACGAACAGCAATTGATTTTTATATATATATGGACTAGCTGACCCGGGAAACGTTGTTTAAAAAATTTAAAAAAATAAGGGTTGATGATAGAAGGATAAAAATTTAGGTTTGTATGTATTTTTGAATGCTGAATCACAAAAAAAATAAAAATAAAAAAATTGTTCATAAAATAAAAAAATATTTTTAGGGGTGGACAACCCTTATCACTTAAGGGTATTAAAAATAGATAGTAGCCGATTCTCAGACCTACTAAATATGCATACGAAATTTCATCAGTATCGGTCAAGCCGTTTCGGAGGAGTACGGGAACGAACATTGTGACACGAGAATTTTATATATAAGATGAACATTAATTATGATTAAGTAGATTATAGTATGTATTTGCACATCGGCATTGCCGGTAGATTATGGCGATCTGAAAAAATGTAAGACCTATTTATTGTAACCCATATTCATGCAAATAAAATATATTCTATTCTATTCTATTCTATCAAGGAAGGAAGCTACATATATATTAATTAAAAATAATTATAATTTTAATACTCACATAGTCAATACTGGGACTTTTATTGGCAAGAATTTCCATACTACTTATAAAACATAATAAAACAGTCACAAAAAGCAAACATTTCATGATTTGAAACTTCATTTTATGTTAATAATTCCCGTGTACAATTTAAACCTAGCCAAGTGACCAATACACATTAGACTGGAGCGTTTTGTGAATGCCTGGACATAAGAACGCGACGTTCCCATTGTTTATAAGGGAATGCGCCCACACTCTCTTCGGCGGAAAAGAGCACGTCATATAAAACATTTTTGGTAGAGTATTGCATTGTCTCGCCCGGGTCTGGTCCCACCGCCTTACTTATTCCTGCCGCAATACCGTCTGTGCTTGTCACTGTCGTGTTCTGGTTTGGAGGGTGAGGTAGCCGGTAAACTAATGCATGTGGCATTAGACCTCGCCACTAGATAGCAACGCACCATTAACATCTTTGGTGTCTATAGGCGATGGTTGACTCTTACAATCAGGAGACCATTCTGCTTGTTTGCTACCTTATGATATAAAAAAAAAAAACCAAAATACCTCTCTCATGGTCGCTTGTTTTTGACCGACTTCCCGAAGAAGTTATCAATTCGGTTGTGTTTTTTTATGTTCGTTACCTCTGAACTCGGTCTTATACACAGACCACACAAATACTAATAGACACGGTGTTGAGCGCTAAATGCGTAGCCGCTCATATGAGCAAATGTATGTAAATCTCACACGCTTGTAGATATATTAAATCGTAAAAAAATAGATATATGCCATATTCTACTCGATTATTTTGTCAAATAAAAACCTAAGGCTTAAGGAATACATCTGGAGCTACTTTATTTCGTCGGTAAATATTATTATAACTTTATATGTATCTGTGTAATTACAAGCAAAACTGACTTCATAAGAAATTGCCTTAAAGGCATATCCAGTTTAATTCGTGGTCTCATATGTATGAACCTACTTTGAAAATTATTTTCTGTTTGGGAGTGTGTACTTCCCGTGTGTGCTTTCATTTGGTGAAGATCTGATGCATCTGATCTGGTTTCCGGAGATACAGAAAATAGGAAGGCGACTGTTGCAATTTTACTGCGATAAAAGATATCCATATTGTATAGCTAGCTGTTCCATTCAACTTCGTTCACGTGACCCACACATATTACTTTTTTAAATCATAAGATAGCAAACAAGCAGATGGGCCTCCTGATGGAAAGAGTCAACCATCGCCTATAGACGCCAAAGATGTTAATGGTGCGTTGCTATCTTGTGGCGAGGTCTAATGCCACATCCATAAGTTTACTGGCTACCTTACCCTCTAAACCAAAACACGACAGTGACTAGCACTGACGCTACTGCGGCAGGAACAGGTAAGGCGGTTGTACCAGACCCGGGCGTTTTACCACCTAGTAGCCACAATGGTAGTGACCCGTAGGCGTATCATCTAACGTTTGCAATTCGCCAGCGATCAGCGATGACTCTTAAACGTAATGAAAAAATCATCAAAAACGTCGCCAATTGCTTGCTGGTCACTAGATGTACTTTTTGCAATGTCACAGCGTCAAAACTAATCAAGCAGCAACGACTACCACTAATGTACAAGGCTGTTATGTGTCTTGCAATAACTAAACAATCACGATAATTTCGCATTGCGAGTTACGTAATCACCCCGCCGTGTAACGAGAGTGCGATAAAACATGCTCACACTTATCGCGCACAGTTACCATCGGTATCTTATCGCAACATCGTTATCAGATTTTATCACACAGCATCTCTAGTATTTAAGCTTAATGTAAACACAGTTAAATTACAGTTCAAGAAACACATTTGTTAACCGATGTGTGACTGTCATTTAGCCGACGTAATAACCCGCATAACCAATCGGACGCCTTTTACGACCTGCCTGGCAGAACGGCAGTTGACCTATTCTTCAAAAGAGCTCGGTACTAATACGGGAAAAATACTTCCATTTACTCAGCCGAGGAAAAAGTAAAACGAATATTATTTCGCCGCCTGTTACGTGGCAAATTATATTGATTAGAGAAGTTTTAAAATAGGTCCAGTAGTTTTTGTGCTTATCTATAACAACAAACAATTAATCTTTTGATAGCAAACAAACTGATGGTTCTTCTGATGGAAAGCAATAACCATTGCATAACATTTCTGGGAGGCCCACCATTAGTGAGTTGCTATCCATGTGGGAAGGATGGAATGCCAAATGGATAAACTTACAGCCTACTTTCCCCTTTTAACTGGAACACGACAGCGTCAAGCACTAACGCTACTATCATTATAAGTAAGGCGATGGTAGCATACTGCATAACAGTAATTTAAATATTAAAACCTACTTCAAATATCAACTACACTCGTATCTCAAAATCTAAATAACCGAATTTGATGAAAATTGGACTGTACTCTAAGTTGGTATATACCTCTGATTTAAATTAGAAAGAATTATCTCGATATGGCTTTTAGTTCCCGATAAATTAATTGACAAACATACAAACGTACAAACACACAAACATACTTTTACGAAATTTAACACACGTATTTGGACGCCTAAATAGATCATCATACTCAAATATTATCCAATTTCAACAATATTTCATACATACATGACAAACTCAAAACATTCGTTATTTGTCGGTTGAAAACCCAGCCGTGACGCTAAGAACTCTACCACCTAGTTGGTAGTCAAGGTGTTAGTAACATATGTTAGCCTTTCTCACCTTTCGAGATACCTAGCATTAAGGCAATTGATCTATTCTTCGAAAGAGGTCCAAATCAACACGGGGCAACAAAGACCTCTTTATTAATAATTAATATTGGACAATGTTAGCGTAAATCAGACATTCAGAAAAAAATAAAAAGCATATTCACGCCCATATCTCCAGGGGTAGGCAGACGTACAATCAGTGCACCATTAAAAAGGAGTACAAAGAATTAGCTTCACTTATTAATATAGAGATGCGGAGTATAATTTTTATACTACCACAGTCCAATACCACTTCCTAAGCATGAGTCAACCAACATATTACTCAATGTTAACAACGAGTTGATTCATAACAAATGACCAATTACGAATTTAAAAACTGGGCCAAGTACCGCGTGATGGTGGAATATTTTTGTTGTTTCCGAATAAACATTAATTAGTGTATTTATTTATATGCAATTTATTATAACTGTTGTTACAATTACATTCAGATATTGTGACATGTTTGGTAACGGAGAATTCAATTTCAGTTGTTATCATAACATACTTCTTTCGTTGGTGCCTACCAGGTGGTAGTAATCTGGACCAGTGCCCTACTTATTTCTGCAGCAATAGCGTCACGTCTTACCACGTCGCGTTTCGGTTTGGAAAGTAAAGTACCTAGGAATCATGCACGTGGCATTATCATCCTGCCACAAGATAGGGTGTAATATGGCAGAACCTAGGACTATCTCAGCCGAATAAGCTAATCCCTAGACAATGAGACAAAAATTTAATATGCATGTACATAGAGACATTTATATGGCTCTCGTTGAGGTACCTAGTACAGAAACCTACAGTAAAAAGCTTTGGACCACCAGATCCTTGCGACTTAATAAGCAGGACACACAGATTGGATTTAATCCACAGGAAGTTGATTGTTTTCAATTCAGTCAGATTATACGTTATCTACACTTAAATCTCTTGCAAGAAATTTAATACATGCAGTAATTTAAACCAGAAACAGTAAGCCGGTAGGTTATTCTTCCGCGAATTGCACCGTAATCTTTGAGTCAGAACGTAATTAAATTAGCCATTCCATTTGTGAAAATGGTTACATGTTACAATAAACATGTGTCCCAGAAATTAGAAAATTTGGTGACGAATTTCATTGCGCAATAAATGACAAAATAAAATTACTTTATAGCTTATCTCAACTTATTAAAATAACTGGATACAATAAACAGAAATTTAACTATTACGTTGCATCTACGTTTATAGCTATATTAAAATTTTATTTATGTGAAACTTACTAGCAACAGCAGTTTCGCCCGCGTAAAAGGCGTCTTTATAATACAAATAATATTCTGTGTGGTTACCTAGGTAGGTACCTAGTCCTAGATTTTAATTAAGTAAAAGTATCTGAATACAAAACAAATGTTTTATGATCTAAGTGACCGATGTTTTTTGCAAAATCGTTGTTTCTTTCACGGAATGTTCTGTGTTTTTTTCGGTATATATCATGTATATTTAATCAGTAAATATATAAATATTGTATTAATTAGCGCCATCTAGCATAATTTAATGAAACCACAGTCTACGGTACTAGGTGTAAAGATCTGCATTGTCTCGCCTGGGTCTGGTCCATGCTTGTCACTGTCATCACTGACGTATTTCGATTTGGAGGCAAGGTAGCCAGTAAACTTGTGCATGTGACATTAAGAGTTAAGACCCTGAAACAGGGATAGCAACGCATCATTAACATCTCAAGAGACTTTAATCGTAAAAAAAATAACATGCATGCGTGCATGTGATCGTATATGTCACATAGATGTAGTGTGTATGACATTTATTTTTATTAATTTAGTGTATTTCTAATCCACATTATTTAAAAATATTAATTTTATGTAGTCCTCCACAATGTAAATTTTAACCGTGCTTAATTTCATACTCCATCATCCGCGCAATCATCTTAAAAAAGGGTACAAACATTTTGCTTCGCGTATTGATGTATACATTAATCTTTACAGACACTTTTGACGGGTTGATAATTTTATACCCGATCGGAACCTGAATACACACTAAGAAAATTCGGCGAAAGCAACTCGGCGGTCTTTTTTTTTCAATTACAATTTCTATTAATTATAATTATCAGAGATTGGTACGAGGAACAATAATTTCCAGGATAAGAAGGAAGAAAATAAGAAAAACAATGTTTCCAGCATATGTTTTATTTTTAAATTTGGGTTTTATAGTTAAATTTGATATTATCTGAAAAGGCTGATCTAAATTTGTGACTATTGATGGTCTCATTGGTTGCGTAATTGAAAGAAAAAGTATGGAACTATTTTTCATCCAAGAATTAACTAAAAAATGCAATGGTTGGCGATAACATAATTAGTGACTGCGGGCGTGCGTATAATGTGCAAATTACATAAGTAAGAGAATAGGGAAAATATTGTTTTCAAAATTTATACGATAATATGTGTTTTTATAATTGAAAATTGATAACATCTACATAGTCTTGATCTAAGTTTTCCCTTTGATGTTTCTTGACAACAGTCAATTTATTATGCTGCAATTTTTGGCGGTCACATTATGGATACAGGTTGCTACTTTTATTTAGGGTTTATTCATATTCTACTAGGTGGTAGAGTTAGTTAAATTTTGCTAGGTGGCAGAGTTCTGCGTTATCTCACCCGAGTCTGGTATCACCGCCTTGCCTATTCCTACCGTAATAGTGTCAGTGCTCATCACTGTCATGGTCCGGTTTGTAGAGTAAGGTAGCCAGTAAACGTATGCATTTGGCATTAAAACCCGCCACAAGATAAGAAACATCTTTAGTGTCTATAGGCGATGGTATTCTCTTTTCTTCGAGAGATCTATCTACTTGTTTGCTATCTTATGATATAAAAAAACTCCCAATATTGGGATAGGCTTCTGTTAAAGAATAACTCATACATCCACTATGATTACTGACAGAGTTCTACAACGTCTCTTCCGGGTTTGGTATCGCCGCCTGGCACCTCACCCTTTTCTGTCGCAATATAGTCAGTTTTTTATACTGTCGTATTTCAGTATGAAATATAAGGCCGCCGGTAAATTTAAACCCATGATTGTGGCAGATTGTGGCATGGTGTGGCAACATATAAATAATGTTTATGGCGTCTATAGGCGATATTTATATAGAAACTCTTTCTAGAAGAGTCATCTGATTATGCTATGATAGCGTAAAAATATAAGACTAAGTCCACTAGGCTGGTAACCAAATATCCTCGAAGTAAAACTATAGGTGAGATAAAACCAGTCTTTTAAACGACCTTTCAACTTGGATGAACCGGATTAATACAAACTATTCAATGAAGCCTTAGAAGTACAATCGATGTGATGTCTACGTTTATGGTTGTATTTTTGCGGGTTTTTTTATTAGTCTGGAGCTACCGGTGTCGAGATAGACACATGGAATTTTGGATTTGAAACCCACATCCAGGACTCATGTCTAGAACTGTTTTTATAGAAGAGGAGGCAAACGCGCAGAAGACACACCTTTGTTGAGCACATTGAGCTTTTTGGAAGCCTTTCGAGTGACTGAAAGACTGAAAGTAGTACGATATGTCGACTGCAAGAATTCCAATATTGTCAAGAGAGTATTCTTATAATGGCGTGACAGTACGAGTATAAAAGGGTGACTTTTTAGCCGATTTTACAAATTGGTTAAAAACAAGCTGGTTTGTTACTCGTCGTCTACGTGGCTCTGATGGATTCCCTACGGCCGGAGTAAGAGTATGAAGCATCAAATACCACAAAAACGAATGGGTACAGAAGTCAATCTTATGTATATACTTTATTTTCAATGTAGCTTTATATTGGTGAATGAATTTTTGACATCGGTCCAGTAGTTTATGAGTTGGACGTAGTTAAACGAAAAGGATCCAATCCACAATATGGTCAAAAATGAGTTAAGTGCACCAAACTGATGCTAAAGATCAATACTATTGGCCAGTAAAATAACGTCTAGGCAAAAATAGCTCCCTATTACTTTATTCAAGGTCAGAGCTAGTCCCCATGTATGGCAAGTTAAAATAAAAAAATATCCACCTTCAAACTTCAATATTTCTAAAGTGATTTTGTGTGGTTTGGATCTTTTTCGTGTAACTACGTCCAGTTTATCCATTAGGTGCAAACAAACGAAACTCACCTCTTTATAATATTATCAAAAAAAAAGGATCATTACGCCCGACTCAGTCGCAAGGTAGGCAGAACCGAACATCTAGATTCTAGACTTTTGATTTCGCCATGATTCACCGGTTTGTCGGTCTGTGCTCCCCTTCGCTGCATTTTATAGACGATAACGACTATCGACTATTTTTAGCTATAACCGGGTTCGACGGCTTTACGTAGTCATCCGAGGTACGGTAGTGGTACACTATCTGCGTCTCGCCTAGGTATTTGATACCACCGCGCCGCCTTGCTTGCCAATATCGTGTTCTGGTATAGAGGGGTAAGGTAGCCGGTATGCATATGGCATTTTTTACATTTGCATCCCGCCACACGGATAGCAATGCACCATTAATATCTTTGGTGTCTATAAGCCATGGTTTTTTCTTTCCATTAAAAGAGACATCTGCTGGTTTGCTATCTTATAATATAGACAAAAAGAGCGGCATATAAAATTTAAAAAAAAAACAATAATTCACTTAAGTACATTACACAAACAAACAGTATATAAAAACATCACTTACATAGATCAAGTCAAAGCACAAAAAATTCAAAGAAATCCAATATAAATATACTTATTTAATCTACACGAATAAATAAACTTTGATATATAAAAAATAATATAATAATTTTATATTTACATTCCGTATTTGTAGTTCCGAGCTTAGGCTCAAAAGACTTCTATGTACTAACGTACTAGTTCCCGTAACCAATTATCAATCGAGTCGAAGCTCTTAGGGTTCTTACACACATAAACAGGATCGTTCCGTCGTGCATCTGTCATTGGAAGTGTCCCGACAAATCTCTATATTAATTTTTGCCTCTGAATCATCATGACTGCCTGGTGGTCTAGGGGGTTAGCCTATTTGGCTCAGATCATGAGATCCAGGGTTCGATGCCGAGTCGAGCAAAAGTGACATTACGTTTTTTTTCGAGATTTTACTCGAAAATCCAAAGCAGAGCAGCTCGTTGCCCGTGTTAGTCCCGGGCTCCTTTGAAGGAATAGACCAACTGCCGTTCTACCAGATACATCGTAAAAGGCGACCGATTGTCTTTGCGAGTCACTAACATTCCGAATTGTCTCACCCGGATCTGGTACCAACCCCTTATTTATTTCTGTCGCAAATGCTTGTCGCTGTGGTGTTCCGGTTTTAGGCTAAGGTAGCCGGTGAACTTATGAATGTGGCATTAGACCTCGCCACAAGATAGCAACGCACCATTAACATCTTTGGTGTCTATAGGCGATGGTTGACTCTTTAAATCAGAAGACCCATCTGCTTGTTTGCTATCTTATGATATATAAAAAGGTCGGAGTCTGGCCTCGGATGAGCACGTAAAGCCGTCGGTCTCGGTTATCGACTATTTATGGCGTCATTAAGTCGATAAAATACGGCGATGGTGATCACCACTTATCTCGCCAACCGACGACAAACTGACAAACTGTGGTGAACTGGAAAGTCTGTATACGTTCGGTTTTCTCTGCCTACCCTACAAGAGAACTGGGCATGATATTACTTGAATTTCATCATAGGATATTGTGTCAAAATTCAAAGTTTCAAGCATCACCCTCTTTAGCCCGTTGTTTGGAAATCCGAATATCCGATTCGGAATAAATTTTTACCCTGCACAATTACTTCGTAAATTGTCGCCCGCGATATGCTTATTTTTATGATCTCCATCCATTTTCAAAATTCAAAGAATATGAGCACGAAATGAGCGCTAGTTTACAATTACCATCAAACAGATGCAGACTCACTATGATTAATGATAATACTATGTGTGTAAAACATAACTTTTACTAGTTAGATAAAAAACTATATTTGCGTCTATTTATACTTTACAATTCTTGAATAACTTGTTTTCCACGAAAATGGTCACCCTAGCAATATCGCATATCGATCGGTAGGAAAATAAAAGGGACGCCGATATATCTCTACATCGCTCACGTTTGTCGCATGAAAATCCTAAGGCAACTTACAAATTGGTATCTCCTATAGGTTCGTGGACTTAATTTAAGGTTTAGTATCGTTAAACCTGTTTTGTTAATAAAGATCATGGAGAAAATGTAAAAATATGAGAAAAATTGTAAAAAAAATTATGAACTTGCAGCACAAAATGAAAAACAAGGTAAACGGTTTGAATTAAATAGTAAAGTGCTTGTTTTATAGCTTTATTTTTGTTTTCTAAGACGGAAAAAATAATTAGATGTCGTCTAATTATTATTTCCGCATTATTCCTGTAACTTTTTCCATTTATATATGTACGATAAACTTATACGAAGTTATTAACGAAGTGTTTAAAGTCATATTTATAAACTTTTTAAACGAAAGTCGTTTCACCCAAAACATTTGTTTAATATATCGATATACATATAATGGAATCTTATGTATTTCTGCTGAATATATTTTAATTTAGTTAAACTATTTTATAAACAAATCCGTAATTTATTAGGCAGCCGTCCCTGAGTTATAAAATTACTAACAAATAACTTAATTAAGATTTATTTAAAAACAGGCTTACCTTATCACTTAAGGAACAGCTTATTTAAGACAGTCATTTAAATAACATAAATAGATATTGTAATCCTTTTAATTAATAATTATGTGAGTTTTACGCGATAATTTTTAATTTATAAACACAATCAAGACTACAATTAGTAAATATTAGAGAAATAACAATTTTCACAACACGTATAATATTTTTTACTTAGTTAAAATGCTTATAGATTACGTAACTGAATTTAATTTTAATTGAAGCTGAATTGGCTTTATTGATTATTTATTTTAGTAGCTGTATGACAATTAAACATTTCAAAACAACAAGTATTATTTCTTTTTTAATTTGTTTAGCATATTCGTAAAATTCAGTTATTTTAATATAAGTATTTTTTTTTCAATTAATATAAAAATCATTTAACTTCACAAATTAATGTGGGTCTTAATTTCTTAAATAATTTTGTCGCATATAATAAACTATTATTAAAAATATCGCCACGTCGATTCCCTTGTGGTATAATCAGAATTAACCGAATGTCAAAAACATTTTGGATCATCACAATCTCAGAAATCATATGAAGATCACAATTCACCAATTTGTCAGCTAACAAAATGGAATGTGAACAGAGGTGAGGTTTGTATACTTTGTCGATTAAAACTCGCATCGCAAACATTTCGTTATGTGCAATAATAAAAATCAACACCTTGCGTGATTTATTGATGCACTAGAATCGTAGCACGGCTCTACCAAATGCTAGGCTGCTACATAAAATGTTTGAAGCAGAAACAGGAACTTCGTGAGCTAAACTGAACTGGCTAAAAACTAAATAAAACAACGAGTTAACCGAATTTCACTGAATTTATATGATTATTATTTCATAATAATTTTAAAAAGTCCTGTGCGATAGCCCATATTCTCGAGCGGAAAAATGAAAATAGATTTCATTAAAATATTACCACTCCTAACGTCAGTATACGAACGTAGTGGTCATGGTGGTAGTAATCGTATTTGTTTTTGATCGAGCTTTATGGCAATCAGACAGATAGTATTTTTAAAGAGTAAGAGAAAAACAGAGAAATGTTCCAGACTTTAAAACGAACAAAGCCCTCTAAGCCAAATTAATTGGTTTTCATGCTACGTAGCCGCTATTCAAAGCATAACTATTGACAATTTGCTTTCTCGCATTGATGTTACTATGGACATAATAATATCGCCCAGTTACTATGGACATAATAATATAATCAGTGACTATGGAGTAGGTATGGGCTAAGAAATATATTTAAAAAAATTTATAAGGATAGGTGTGTTACAAATTATTACGATTAATCCATTAAAGTGGTAGGATTCCGCAACGTCTCGCCCGAGCTTCCTACCGACGCCTTTTTATTCCTACCTTGTGGTATTACAACGTAAACGTAACGTAAACGTAACGTAAACGTAACGTAAACGTAACGTAAACGTAACGTAAACGTAACGTAAACGTAACGTAAACGTAACGTAAACGTAACGTAAACGTAACGTAAACGTAACGTAAAAGTAACGTAAACGTAACGTAAACGTAACGTAAACGTAACGTAAACGTAACGTTAACGTAACGTAAACGTAACGTAAACGTAACGTAAACGTAACTTAAACGTAACGTAAACGTAACGTAAACGTAACGTAAACGTAACGTAAACGTAACGTAAACGTAACGTAAACGTAACGTAAACGTAACGTAAACGTAACGTAAACGTAACGAAAACGTAACGTAAACGTAACGTAAACGTAACGTAAACTTAACGTAAACGTAACGTAAACTTAACGTAAACGTTTTTTTTTGTTGAAAATATTACTATGCAATTGTATCTATCAGGAATTAGGAAGCTGCAACTTTAAGCATTTCCAAGCCAAGTCAAGCGGCGAATATAGTGCTAGAGTCTTTGAAAAATGTGCTTATATGTCTACTCAGGTAAGATTTAACATATAAATTTAAAAAAAATACTGTTTAAAGTGAAAATATATGTTCAATACATTAATTTTTCATAATAATTTGTTTAAACAATGAAACAATGGAGTGCACAAAAAAATTTTGGGTAAACATTGCAATTTATAGTTTAAAAAACAATATCCCACATCGATCATATTAATTAATTCACTATATCTCTAATCCGAGGTGAAAACCCCCAGGCACTCCACTACTACGCATATTTCTAATCAATAGAGAACTAACTAATTGTCATTAGTCTATTAATAATAAAATAAGTGTAGACTTGATGGATAGATTCATAATATCAATGTCAAAAATGTATACAGCATTATCAAAATAATATTAGGTATAGGTAATAAACAAAATAATATATGGAAGATATAAAAGAAGTCAAAATTTTCACAATAAGTTATAAGTCAAAACAAATTCTAATTAATATCATGTCATCAATGACTAATTCATTACTTACACCACATTATTATCATTGTAACAGAAACTTTTTAACCAAATGGAAGAATAGAAATTGCTAAAGAAATTATTACAATTTTTTTATGTAACATTCGCATATGACTGATTAACTGTTATGACGAGAATTTTCTTTTTGTCTTAAAAGCACATCTTTGTTTTTTTTTCTTATGCTGTCTATAAAAAATGTAAGAAATACTATTTATTTGTGGAATCTTGATTTATAACATATATTTTACATGGTAATTACATTTATAGTTTCGTCAACAAAATGCCTTAAACATGCGGTATTTTTCCATAAGTAACAGTTTCCCGAATATCAGTTATCCGTTATCCGGCTAAACTGCCATCCGTTTCAACTCTAAGTATAAGTATAAGTTTTAAGTATAAATTCTTTGTGATTGTAATAATGTATGTATAAATGACGCATACATTTTGGACCACAAAGGTTTGATATTTTGAAAGGTAGTCAACACGTAGTATTGTATACTCTTTGTAGTCAACGCACTTTTTTGAGTTTAAAATATTATGTCTTGGTTACAAAATACATATATTGCTTGAAAAATCTCGAAGTTAAGTTGAAATATATATTTTTTAAATGTTGATCTGATTTACGTCATTCAAAGCAGTTATTAAAAAAGGAGAGTCGATTCGATATTGGAATCGTTCGGGACATTACCAAAATCTATTACAAAAGCTATTACAAAAACCCGAAGTGGGTTTGTCAATTTTGATTGATTTGATTGATGTCAAACGACATTCAATGCAGCTTTTGGAGTAAGTACTAAGATATTGCGGGAATTAAAAAATCAGTTAAAAATCTCGAAAAAACTTTTTAAAAGTAATGTTTTTGATTAGCAACAAAACTGAGGTAATTACTGAGCTCCTATGGCCACCTTCTGGCTTCATCATCGGACCTTGGAGGATCCTAGTTACCACCAAGCACCATAGTGCTCGTCAACACGAATCAAACGAGCCCAAACTCGATAGAGTTGTGTCATTTAATTACTATAATCTCCTATGGCCACCTTCCGGCTTCATCATCGGACCCTGGAGGATCCTAGTTACCACCAAGCACCTAAGTGCCCGTCAACACGAATCAGACGAGCCCAAACTCGATAGAATCTTGTCATTAACCGATTTTTAACCATTTATTTACTGAGTTCCTGTAGTCACCTTCCGATTCCATCATCAGATCAGCTCTATGCCATAATAAGTTTTCATTGTCATCCAATTTACATATGTATACAAAATTTCAGCTCAATCGGTTACCGGGAAGTGGATCAAATTTACTTGCGAGATTTGAATTCAGACATCGGGATAGGTAAAATAACTAAAAAAATGCTTATAAAATAAAAACTACTGGGCCTATCTGAATCAAATTTTTGTTGGACCAATTCGAAACCATTTCGCATCGAACAAAAAAAGAATCACGTAAATCGGTTTAGAAACCTCGGAGAAATCGGTGTACATACATAAAAAAAATATACCGGCCGAATTGAGAACCTCCTCCTTTTTTGAAGTCGGTTAAATACATATATAAATACTAGAATATCTATACATATAATAAAATCGTAGGAAAGTCAAAACTGTACATTGAATATTTTTTTAAAAGAATACTTGGGGCGTGATCTACAATCGATATCGGAGCCAAAAATATAGTTTTTAGAATTTTGTCTGTTTGTCTGTTTGTCTGTTTATCTGTTTATATGTTTGTATGTTTGTATGTTTGTCTGTTTGTCTGTTTGTCTGTTTGTCTGTTTGTCTGTTTGTCTGTTTGTCTGTATGTATGTATGTATGTCCGGGGTAAACTCAAAAGTACTGCATGGATTTACTTCAAATTTTGCATGAATATTACTAACATATAGGCTACATATTATCACGCTATCACTTACGGGGGAGGAGCTGTGCGGAGTAAACCAAGTCCGCGCGGACGAAGTCGCTGGCAACAGCTAGTATTAAATAAACACCCAAACCTGGAAATACAAACATTTATGCTCATCACACAAATGCCAGTCCCCGTCGGGGATCGAACCCGAACCCCGTCGATTGCGTAGTCAGGGTCACTAACCACTCGACCAACGGGGCGGTCAATTGTTAAAATAAAAGTAAGTAAAAACTATCTTCAGGCTCGTATCCTTGAAGAGGTAGGCAAAGGTATAAGTGGCAAGCCTAGCGCCAACCGGGCACTTTTCAATCCTGGGCAACATTGTTTTTTCCGAAAACCGAAAAACACATTTTTGTATTGCCGGACCCGGGTTGATTCCGGGGACCTCCTGTGATCAATACCGATACCGGATTACTAGACCACAGAGGTGATTTGTGAATGATAATATTACAATTTTGCACATATGTATTTTTTCGCTAACGCTTGGTATCCAGACTACCTAACAAGGAGGGGCCTTATATACGCCCATGGCTACAGGTACTAATAAAGAAAATGAGATCAAATCTCCCCTTTAAAATTTTAATAATTGAGCAATTTTATTAACATGTCTACTTTTTTTTAAGTAGGTATTTGCTTTCATATAAATTACCTTTTCGTGACAATCACAAGTACAACTGCGTCTATTGTGTGAAAAAACATTTTTGGCAAATGATTTCATACTAATTTAAATTTCCAATCATAAATAATGTGTTATTAGAAATTTAATATATATTAGTAATTATAATACATCTATATTAATATTATAAATGCGAAAGTTTGGATGTATGGATGGATGTTTGTTACTCAATCACGCAAAAACTACCGAATGGATTTGAATGAAATTTGGCACACAGGTAGATGGTGAACTGGAATAGCACATATGCTACTTTTTATCCCGGAAAAATTAAGTGGTCCCGCGAGATTTCCCAATAACTTTTATAATGCAGCGGGCTGCACGCTGCAGCTAGTATTATCTATATATATATAAAAATCAATCCCAATTTTCCTTGGTCACGACATCACGCCTGAATGGCTGGACCAATTTCGGTATTTTTTTTGTTGTGTTTGTAATTGTAAGAAGGTTCTTATAAAAGAAAATATTAAGAAAATTGCGCGGAAAAATAGAAAATTTAAGAATACTTAACCACCATATTATAAAGTTTAATGCCATTTTGGCTGCGTGGAAGGACAATCCCGTAGGGCGTAGACTTATATAAATTACGTGTCACGTTGTTTGTCCGCTATGGATTCCTAATATGAATGGCAAAACAACGTTTGCCGGGTCAGCGAGTATTATATAATTATAATATAGTATATATTATAATTACCATAAATTTCTAATCAATTTATTTTGATAGGTTACGGAAAATGGCAAGTAAGCAAAACGAGGCTATGATGAGCAAACTGAAGAGGCTCGGCGGTGGGGAAGCCTACGGAGCGCGATGGACTCTTGGTGCTCTGCTCTTGGCTCCCTTGGCAGCTGCTAACTCTAGCTATTGTGCCGTTCCAGCGGTTATGTTGTTATCAATATTCATTGTTTTTGCAAGTAAGTCCTTATCATTTTTTTCTATTAGACACTATTATATATATATATATATATATATATATATATATATATATATATATATATATATATATATATATATATATATATATATAATGTGTGTGCGTGTGTCTGTGACCAGGAAGGTCATAAAAGGCGACCGATTGGCTATTCATATCACTACCCACATACCATAAATGAGTATACATACTACACCGACTGCGGCATTAGAGATTATTCTGGGAATAGCCCCACTAAACCTCTATGTCCAGTAAGGAGCCACAATGGCGTGCCTAAGATTAAAAGTGCTCGAGGCAAGAAAGGGTACGGCTCCGTCACATATGACGATACCAGATAAAATGCAAAAACTTAACCCACTATTACGAGCACCGTGCGACAGAGTGCAGAAAAAACCTTTAACCCTATAACCTTTAACTATATACCGTTAACCCTATTGAGGAAGAGAAATATACGATTAGTATAAATGAATTACGTATATATACAGACGGCTTAAAATCCAAAGAGGGAACAAGGGCTAGTGCCTATTGTCCCGAACTAAACAACAACATAAATACCACCCCAGGCAAATACAATTCAACCTTTTAAGGGGAATGCCTAGGATTAACACTGGCCGCAAAAGCTGTTAAGGATAGAAAACTAAAGCACATATCTGTGAAATTTCTGACAGCCAGGTAGTATTAAAATTACTCAACTCCATTTACCTACACCAGTAATAGTTTCATATATGAATGCAGAAATTTACTATAAGTCACTGTGAAATGGATAAAAGGGCACAGTGGCTCACTTGGAAACGATATTGCTGAGGAATTAGTAAAGAAAGGCTGCAAGAAGGAGATTATGAGCCAATCATACCTGCAATTTGCTTAAAACACTAACAAGAGAAATCACCAAAACAAACCATAAAAACATTGGGAGATAGGAGGATACGTAAGGATGTAGACAATTCAAATTAGCATTATTCTAATTTTAATCCTAATCTCACCAGGAAATTACTTAGACGCGAATCAATGCGATCTAGATCAACCCATACGCATACGCAGAGAGAGGGCAAAAAAACAGGTATACACACACATACACACACAAATATTCGCTTTAATAACTAGTGGGATTATTTCAAATGATATTCTAGTCCCATTAAGCAGAATAAACTTTCTCTCTTTCATAATTAACTTTCTCGGAGAATAAACTCTCTCTCTTTCGTTTTTCCCTACTTCTATTAAAATTTTCACTTCTACCACGTGAGAGCTCACACTTATGTTTTTACACATTTCGGTTCATTTCAACTTAAAACGTCAAAGGTTTTAAAAAATAAGAATATTTTTTCTAATAAATAATTTTATTATTAAATATTTTCACACATTTTATCAAAAGTGAGAAAATTTACAAGACCATAATTTTCTCTTGATATTTTTGACATTTATCTTTATATATATATATATATATATATATATATATATATATATATATATATATATATATCACATGAACGCAACTTATGCCATGATAAGAGTTCTTAAGTCAAATTATAACCCAGCACGAAAGCCAGCACGTCTTTTCATACAATTGAATTTTAAACAAGAAACGCGCCGGCAATGACTTTCATTTTTCTGTCTACGTAAATACTATAACATCGCATACTTTTTATTCAAACGTAATGACACTATTTCCGCACATGCTAAAAAAAATTAAATAGTTTGATGTAAGTAGGCCTAAATGTGATATTAATCTTTAAACTCAAAGGCTTAGTGTGGGATATATTGTTGTCGAACGCTTCTTATCGTGCTGTAGGTCCTATCACAGGGTCCTATCCTATAGCACGATAAGAAGCGTAATCCTATGCGCCGTATTTTGTTTACTGAAAATTCACTTACTTTTAACGTTTAAATAATCATTATTGCAAGCTCTTTCTAAGATTATTTTAAAATTTTATAGTGTATCAAAAATCCCATTATGTGATAGGATATTAATATTATTAATGTGAGAGAATAGTAAAAAATCATCCAAGTACACACCAAATACATACATGTATACTATTTTCTTTACGGCTAAAATGAGTTGTCAAACTTAAAATTCCCATTTGATGATGGAGCCGAAGCTTGGACACTGACGCTTAAGGAGAAAAATAAGTTATTAGTAGTCAAGCGAAAGATTTTCCGTAAGATCTTGGGCGGAACGAGAAGAGAAGATGGATCATGGAGAATTCGAGAAAACGCCCAATATAAAACCTTGTCGATCGACCAAACAAAATGGGTGAACTCAAGGCGCATTGAGTTCGTTAGCTCGGTTAGCGAATTGGCGCCTTCCTCGTCCTTGAGCGAATGTGCGAGGATCGAGGAGTGAAGAAAGCATATTTGTGCCGACCGAATAGTCGAAGGCCGATTGGAACAGGATCGGCTGAATGCTGACATGCGTGAATTTCAAGTGAAATACCACAGGATAGAAAGAGAAAGAAGACTCGTTTCGGAGGCAAAAATCCACTTCAGGTCATTGAGCCAGTGGGAAACTAATAGAAGTACGTTAAAATTATAAAATATTTTTGC
Source organism: Apodemia mormo (assembly GCA_036924255.1). NCBI lineage: Eukaryota > Metazoa > Arthropoda > Insecta > Lepidoptera > Riodinidae > Apodemia > Apodemia mormo. The sequence goes on along the minus strand of JAUPFN010000012.1, from coordinate 19,732,345 downwards.
ATATTCTCAATATTGATAATACTTTGAATCAATTTAAAAAGTTTTAGTTTCTTAGGTGATCGGGAAGTGCCTCAAAACCTACTGCAAAATGATCAGTTTTTGGTGGTATTTTCCTTGATGCCGCAAATAATAACGTATGATAAGAAAATAGTTTTGAAAAAAATTTATAAACACGATTTAAAAAATTCAGTGCGAAGCTTGTACCTCGACACTTTTCACTATAACTTAAGGTTGATTAACACACTATGATATAATTTAATGTGTAGGTGTTATATATACTAGAGTGAAAAATTTCTTTACAGACACAAAGTGCGGAAACTAACGCTTGTGTGTGACAATTTAAAAAAAAAACTTGTCAGTTTAATACGTTAATTGAATTACTATTATAACATATGTAACGATTAAATTAATAAAGGCTATAAAGAGATTAACATCGATGGTGATCATTTTAAAAACACTAAACTTCGGAGGTCGGACTTCAAGGTATTCAATAGCGTCTTCAAGCATTTGATGCAATTCTTCGTCTGAAATAAAAAAAATTATGTGATAAATTAATTAACCCCGTATTGGTTCGGGCTGCTTTTGTCCAACTGGCCAGCGTTGCCAGAATGTTACTTTTGTAACATTTTGCGTTACTTTTTCATGTTACTTCCATGTTACACGACTCAAAATGTTACTTTTACGTTACTTTCCATTAAATAAAATTGATGTGATCGAAGATGAGGTTCTTATAAAAATAAACTGATTAGTTATCTTTAGTTATGTGGGTTAAATGGATTACCAGTAAATTATTTGATCAAAAATTATTAAAATTCTTTTGAAACTTATCTAATGGAACAAAAAACTTTTTTAGCTTTTGCGTAATAAAGTATCATATTATAGTGTTAGTGTTATTTTCCGCATAAAATAAGAAAATGTTACTTTTCTCGTGAAAATATTACTTTTTGAGCTGTCTTATGTTATATTTGACTATCTGTCACTGGCAACACTGCAACTGGCCAACTGCTGTTCGCCGGGTAGGTCGTAAAAGCGACCGATTGGCTATGCGAGTTACTACCATCATGGCTACTAGGTGGTAGATTTCTGCTTTGGCTCGCCCGGGTCTAGCACCATCGCCTTGCATATTCCGGCCACAATAGCGTCAGTGCTTGTCACCGTCATGTTCCGGTTTGGGGGCTATGGTAGCCGGTACACTTACGCATGTGGCGTTAGACCTGGATACAAGATAGCCACGCACCAATAACATCATTGCTGTCTATAGGCGATTATTGACTCTTTCTATTAGGAAACCCGTCTGCTTGTTTGCCATCTTATGACATAAAAAAATCTGTAAACGGTTGACCCTGCGAGCCAATCCTGAAACTTCCCGCTAAATTAAGGTTATTTTAAGCTCAAAACAGTAAAACCCATAAGCATAGATTTTTTCAGTTCAAACATCTATTTTGTTAAAATGACTGCATACTTAATAATTTTTGAAAAGCTATCTATTGGAAACGATGATCAATTTTAATCTTTCGAATGACATTTAACTCAATTTTTGAGAAGTTGGAAAATTTCGAAGCAATGTGAAAAAACATTTTTTTCAGCTTCAATCAATTTTCGTCATTGATAAATCTCAAACAAATTGACCGATTTTGATTCAAATAATGTTATTTGACGCAGTTTTCAAACGAGAAAAGCTGATAACCTTTTTAAGTCTATCCGGTTTATAAGCTTGAATGTTATTTCAAAAATATTAAGGAAGTTTGCTAAAAAATGATTAGCTAAAAATTTTCGAAATTATATAAAAAAAAAAAACACTTTTTTCAGGATTTCTCGTCAATGATTACTCCCAAAGGGATAAACCGATTTTGATGAAATTTATGCATTAGACGTAGTTTTTTGAGGAATAGAGCTCATTAGTTTTTGTACTCTATCGATACAGTAATCTGGAAGTTACATTAAAGAAATACTGTTTCGCCAAAACTCCTCTGGGGTTTTTTTCAAAATTTCTCAAAATCTCCTTGGCCGACTTGGTTCAAAATTTCAGGTAGTCTAAGTTGAGCGAAATCGAATGCCATCAACTGCGTTTCGATCGGACCAGCCGTTCAAAAGTTATGAGATGTTTACACACACACATATACACACATACATACATACTGATGTCATCGTGAAAATAGTCGGAAAAGGTTCCTAGGACCTAAAAACGTGAAGATCTGGTAAGACTAGATTTTCGAAAATCGGGGCAAAATCAGCAACTTCCTTATCTACGTACGTAGCGGGAAGTTAAAAATTTAACAATCATCTGAAATAAAAAAATTCGTTATAATTTAACTAACAATATCCAATTTACAATAAAACTGCAATAAAATCTGAACTTCCAATTACCTGTGTTTCTGGAACCCTGGATCAGATTTTCACTAAATCTGTATAGAACCAAATAAGAAGTATATTCTTAACAAAAAAGCATTTCTCGAGTAGCAAACATAAAAAATACAGCTAAACTGAGAAATTCCTCCTTTTTGGAAAGTTGGTTGAAAATTTTGTATCCAAAAAATTTTAGACACTCAACTTCTACCCCTTTGGATAATTTTGAAGAATAGAATATTAGCCTTTCTATCAGTTTGTAAAAGGTGAACGATTAGTTACCATCATCACTACTAGATGGTAGAGTTCTGCAACATTTTACACGGGTTTGGTACTAACGTGATTTCCTGCAGCAGTTTTGATAGTACCTGCTAATTAGAGTGTAAAATTGCAGTAAAATTATGCGTATGGCATTACATCCTCGCTACACAGATGCCAAAAATATTGTTTACGGCAGTGCTCATTACAATCAACAGAAACGATCACATATCATAAAAGAATTTCACCATGTTGAACCAATCTAGAGTTGCTCTGTTGATTAAAGCGTCCCGATCAGAAAGAGGGTCGTAGGTTCAAGGTATGAATTTTTTTTTTGTTGTTTTTAAAATTGTGTCAGCGAGTAATCACTTCCACAAGCGGAGGTATCTGCTTGTTTGCTATAATAAAGTGAAAACTTCTTTAGCTGCGTTATACGATATCTGTTACGGGAAAATAGTTTGGGTTCGCGTCAGCAACATGCTTAATCGTTGGACGAACGGTTATGAAGAATAAGTATGAAAACAACGTGGCTAAGATTTGATAACCAATAGAGGCAAGTATTTCTATAATGAATATTTTCAGTTCCTTTTGTATTTTTTGTTTCTTATAAACGTTATTTTTATTAATTTTTCAATAAATTATGGATTCGTTATTCGATGCTAGGACCTTATGCCACTTCGAGTTCTCTCAAACTAGTACCGTTAGATCATTGAGGCAATGACAGATTAAAATGAAAGTTCGCAAGATTTTGGGGTATTGGGGTACGCGAGAAAAAAATTAACATCCCCGCATTGCACGTAGAGGAGCTACCCTAAACAATATTTTTCAAGATAAAATTATTAAAACTTGTGTTTTTTTATAGAAAAGGGGGCAAACGGACAGAAGGCTCACCTGATAGTAAGTGATTACCGCCGTCCATGGACAACCACCCTACCAGAAGATTTGCAGTTGCGTTGCCGGCCTTTTAAGAAAGAGTAGGCTCTTTTCTTAAAAGTCCCTAAGTTGTATCCGCTTGGAAAAACCCCTGTCGGTAATTGGTTCCACAGAGGAATAGTGCGTGAAAAAGTGCCTCGAGAATCGCACAGTTGTGCATTTCTAGACATCGAGATGGTGAGGATGAAATTTTGAATTTTGTCGCGATGTCCGATGGTAAAATTCTGCGACAGGAATTAATCCAAACAGTTCCTAGGAACACTCCCCATGATAGATCCGATAGAAGATGCAGAGCTAAGCCACATCTCTGGGTAATTTAAAAGAATCAAACCGATTAGAAATAGTCCTATTATTGACGATTCGAGACGCTCTACGTTGAATGCGGTCAAAAGGAAGGAGCTGATACTGAGGAGCCCCCGCCCACAAGTGAGAGCAGCACTCCATATGAGGCCGGATTTGCGCCTTATAAAGTAGTAAGCGATGGGCCGGCGTGAAGTACTGCCGGACCCTGCTGAGAACACCCAGCTTTTTTGAGGCTAATTTGGCCTTGTCTTTCAAGTGACCACGGAACTGAACGTTGCTCGATATGTCATCTCCAAGAATTTTAAGACTGGCTGTGGCTATTAGGGAAGTATTTTCGAAGCAACGAGATACGACAAAAGGAAATTTCTTAGTGGAAAACGCACAAACTTGTGTCTTCTTGGGGTTAACGTGGACTAAGTTTAGTCCACCCCACTTTGAGGCTGAGGAAAATTTTTCTTTGATTTCTGACACAAGTTTATTCCGACACTCGTTGACGTGTTGTTGAGAAACCCCGCTGCAGCCAGAGTACAAGGCATCACCCGTACTATCATCCGCATAGCAATGAATTTTGCTTGATTGCAACATGTCATTAATATGCAGAAAAAACAGTGTAGGTGATAGCACACAGCGCTGAGGAACACCAGCATTGACGGGTTTAAGTTCAGAGCATGCGCCATCAACAACGACCTTGATGCTCCAATCTGCCAAAAAACTGGTGATCTAATTGCAGAGTTTCACAGGAAGCTCATAAAAAGGGAGCTTGGAGATAAGTGCTATGGGCCATACCCGATCAAAGGCCTTCGCTATGTCCAAACTAACTGCCAAAGCCTCCGCCTTGTTCTCCACAGCCTCCACCCATCGGTGCGTTAGGTAAACTAAAAGACAACCAGCTGAGCGACCTTGAAGAAAACCGTACTGACGATCACTAATCAGCTGGTGCTCTTCTAGATACCCCAAAAGCTGGCTGTTAATAATGGATTCCATTATTTTGGAAAACAAAGGTGTTTTCGCTATAGGCCGATAGTAGGACGGATCTGAGCGATCGCCTTTCTTAGAGATTGGGTCCACTAAAGCTGTCTTCCAAGATTTTGGGACAACGCCAGTTGTGTTTGAGAGCCGGAAAAGACGCGTTAAAAGCGGTGTCAACTCAGGAGCACAGATCTTGAGCACGATTGGTAAGATGCCATCAGACCCACTAGACCTATGAACATCCAAGGAAATGAGTGCTTTACGTACTGTTGTTTGAAGGAATTGAACCTTGGGCATGGAACTATCACACTGCGTGATGGTAGGCGGCATGTTACCTTGGTCGTCCAGAGTCGAGTTGGCAGCAAAGAGTGAGACCAAAAGATCTGCTTTCTCCTTGGCAGCATGGGCCAGAGAGCCATTAGCCACAGAATATAGAGATTAACAGAACACAAAATTGTGTAGGGTTGTCACTTTGGCTTATGCACAAAAAACTGACACTAGTATCTTACTCCAGTAAAATAAAGTTTTAAATCAAAATAAGTCACTCTTCTTTACATTTTGCATATAATATAGTCTTAATAATATGAAAACGATGTGTAAAGGTAATTTGATCGGCAACCACCGGCAAGTGTTGAAAAAAAATTAAAGCGTTTTTTGGCTTTTCTGACAAAGTTTTGAATAAAATGCGTAGAACGTATGACTTTTCCTCCTCTGGTCAAAATTAACCGAGTTAGAGAGGTTTTTAAGCTTAAGGTGAATGATTTTATAAATGACTAGCTGAGCCCGCGACTTAGTCCGCGTAGAAAAATTTTGAAAATTAAAGCTGGTGTAATAAGTAGTAACTTTAGCCTAAGTTACTACTCATTACATCAGCTATCTGCCAATGAAAGTCCCGTCGAAATCGGTCCAGCCGTTCCAGAAATTAGCCGGTACAAACAAATAGACAGACAAAAATTGTAGAAAATATTATTTTATATAATATGCATTTAGTAAAAAGCGGTTATTTTAAAATTATTAACAGACACTCCATTTTTATTTTTTTTGTAAAGGTGACTTAAATTTTAAATTAAGTTACTTCGTTTATGTCGATTCAAAATAGAAAACTGTTATATATACCTAGGTTAATCGAGTTTAAACAGCCATTTTAGGCCATACTCTTGCCTTGATCACTGAAAATATCGACTCGTACTAGTTATGATCTTTGTACCTAGGTACGCCGGGGTAGACATGATAACATATTGTTGATGAAATAAATAGCGTTCTAAATAAGTATATAATATTAATAAAATCTAAATTCAAAATAAATAACCCACTTACAAACAAACCAAAAATAATTTAAACAATATGCCGCGGCACTTTGTTAACGGCGGCGGAGAATATCATGCCATTACAAACTAGCTGTGCCTGCGACTTCGTCTGCGTGCAAAAATTTCTATAATAAAAGTCCAGGGATTTTACCCACATAGTTCCCGTTCCCGTAGAATTTCCAGGATAAAAACTATCCTGTGTCCATTCCCAGGTCTCGATCTATCTTTGTACGAAATTTCATCCAAATCGATTCAGCGGTTTAAATGCGAAGAAGAGACAGACAGAGTTACTTTCGCATTTATAATATTAGTATGGATTAACGAGATTTTACCATCGGCGTTAGGCATCTTCTGAAACGAAAAAACTTTATCTTTGCAATCTGACGATGACATTTGTATACGTGCAAATTATACAATTTGCCTGCGACATCCACATAACATACACGTAAGAGAATACAAACAAATACTTACTTATCTCCATGAAACAACTGGTAGCTTAAAACACGATAATTCACTGTTTAATGCAAGTTTAAACAACCGTCCACTGTACAATTCCGATAACTTTTTAATTGTTCCATTTTACAGACACGTATTTAATTAACTGCTGTCGCGCACGTGTCTAGCGGGCGGCATCCGCCCTCGCATTGAACCGAAACTTACCGAGATTTCGCGTCCGTGAGAGGTGTATATGTGTACGTTGCTCGAAGACTAGATGTATCTAGATTGCCTTCTGTAGATATTCTGTACATTAGCTCTGCGCGGAGGTAAAAAGGAGGGCAGACAGAAATTCCCTTGGACAGCCTTGGCGAGAAACCAGAACGCACGAATTCCCAAAGGAAGACGAACTAGTCTCTCACCAATTCTGCCAATGTGCTCCGATTTTGCTTTAGCGATGGCTCTTTTGAAAGACCTAGAGTCAAAATTATACTCCTTTCTAACTGTAATGGTGTTTACATCATGAGATGCCGCCGCAGCTGCCCATGCTCGGTAGCACTCCTGCGTTCGACGTGAAGTCGTTTAGCAGTGGCGACCAAACCATGGCCGTGACATGGGTACCGCAGTAAACGGAACGAACAGTTCCATGCCTTGCAGCACTTCGGAGATGCAATTAGCAACGACATCTGGATCATCCAGTGAGAAGCATATCTGCCTCCATGGGTAGGATGCAAAGAAGGTACGCAATCCATCTCAATCTGTTGATCTGCAATACCAAACGCGGCGACAGCCTGAGAAACGAGGCCGCGATAGTCGCACTACCGGCACTTCTGAAGAACCTAGCGGAGGAGAGAACCTACAGAAACTTGGTAATTGTCCGGATGAGAGGTCAACAGAAGGCCTAACAGGGAAGATAAATGGTCATCCACATCTGGAACGTCTCGTCTGGAACTGCTTGCTTGTCGTGCGCGGTCCGATGGGATCGGGAATGTGAGAAGCGCCGTCAGCGAAAATGGTGCACACCGTGTAGTCGGCGCGTTTATATTATTGTTGGAATTTAAATGTGCACAAAATGCACTCACAACGTCTACCATACTATCATCTTCCGTCTTTTTTCACGTTGCGTTTAATAACACGGGTTTCCAGCTCGGAAAGCGCTGGCGCGGGGCTTAAACTTTGCGATAGCTACGAACAAAGCACCGGTAGAGTCAATTATCGCAAGCGTCGAGACCTGTCGTATGCGCAAGAAGGTGCCCGGACTGGAAGCTGAATGCCTTAGGCAGGATATTTCTGCTATTATAAGCAAACACAAGAGTTCAAAGCCGAACATACCAAGGCAAGAATTCCAGGCACTGATTTCATTACGCAGAAATCCCGATATTCTCATGTTGCCGGCTGATAAAGCTAACGCAACTGCCATAGTGTATACGGAGGAGTATTAAGAGAAAGTTACATAGCTAGTTAGTGATACTGGTACTTATAAAAAGGTAAACTACAATCCGACAGCTCGTGTTACTTCCAAGTTAAACAAGCTCTTGTCTATGCTGTCAGATAAAGAGAGAAATCGCTTACTTTCTTTGAATCTAACATCTCGTAAAATATAAGAACTCTTGTGGTGAGGTCTTATGCCACATGCATGAATTTACCAGCTAAAATAGCCGGTAAACTTTTGCATATGGCAGTAAGACCCCGTTAGAAGGAAAGTAATGCACCATTAACATCTTTGGTGTCTATAAGAGATGGTTGTCTTTTTCCATCAGGAAAGCCATCTCTTTGTTTTCTATATTATGCTACCTATTAATTAACATTATACACACTACCAATCATTTGACAATATAAATTACTATTACTATTTAATTTATGGCTAAATATGTTGCCTAGTTTAGAAGAAATTTTATTGTTTAGTGACTAAACAATTAGACTAAACTTTAGTCTATGGTCTAATTTCATCCAAAAGAATATTAAACTAGGTAGTATAGATATGTGAACTTTATTTACCTTTACAAATGATAAGTTGTTGAGCCAAGATCTTTTGAATTTCTTCGTATTCCACGATTATAACTTCTCCGACCAATGTGGATGCGAGATATGACGTACTACTTGTAAAAAATTCTAATATACTAGATACCGCAAGAGGAGTTTCTGTCTGGAACAAGAATATTAAATTAAAACAAGTAATTATTATAAAAACAAAAGATCCAACTGTAACTAGATCCGAAAAACGTAACCCCCTAGATCAGTCTATAAAAATTATATAGCCTACGGCCTATGTTACTCCTACAATTCAGGCGAATCTTATGATACTCCTAAGGCTTAAACACTTGAAATCGTTTAGGCTTCAGAACGTGCCAAAGAAAAACACAAAAATACATTCTCGTACACTCGAAATAATAAAATGAATTGTTGTTTGTTAAGCCCGCGAAAACATAAAAAACCGGCCAAGTGCGAGTCCGCCGGGCAAGAAGGGGTCCGTAACATTATCTTAAAAAAACGGCAAAAAATCACGTAGATTGTATGGGACCCCCCTGAAGTATTTATTTTATTTTGTATTTTGTATTAATAGTTGTTATAGCGGCAACAGAAATACATCATCTGTGAAAATTTCAACTATCTATCACAGTTCATAAGATACAGCCTGGTGACAGATGAATAGACAGACAGACAGATGGACGAACAGCGGAATCTTAGTAATAGGGATCCGTTTTACCCTTTGGGTACGAAATCCTAAAAACGGCTTCACTGATTTAAATGGGAATGAAATATAATGGCCACCTAAAATTTTTGTGACCATAAAATGAATTAACCAAAAAATGTATAATAAGCAAAAAAATTAAATCTGTACCAAAAATATGATCCCTAAATTACAATAATTCTAGCTATTTTAAGTCATGCCTGCTCTTCAAAATGTATTCAATACCCAAAATTAGTAAACAATCATCAAATTTTAAAATAAGAATTTTTTTTGTAATTTTGTTAATACACTTGTACTGTCTTACAAATCCCTTTAAATTTAATTAATATTGCCAACCGGTTACACCTTTTACGGCATCTTCAGAGCTACGAGACTTTTATATTTTTTATTATAATAAGCAATTTTTTGTGCTATTACTACCCAAATATGTCATTAGGTTTGCTTTAAATGTACCACCTGTCTGTTTAAAACTTGTTTACATGTTTTTTCAATAATTATAACTACACAAAGTACCGTGTTTTTAAATTTCTTAAAGACTCATTCTTCATTAAGATTTTAAAACAATTATTACTACACAAAGATGACTGAGAATTAAAATTTTTTGAATATTGATTCTTCAGTAAGTTTTTGAAATTACACATAGCCATTTTTATAAGGGAACTTATTTTTTTGAGCTATATTAAAATATTTGAGATGTTATTATGATCAGTTAAAAAACATATTGAGCAGTTACTTAATTTAATGGCGGTTAAACATGGGCAGTAATAAAAAATCAATTAGTCAGTTATTTTATCATACAATGTCAATTCTAAAAATAATTGAGCAGTCCAATAATTGAATTGATAAGTTGTGTTTATAAACAAACAAGATATCTGTGCATTGGGTACATGGTAATGTATTTTTGGGATGATGTGTCCAATTAAGTATATTTTAATTTGTTTTTTATTTTGTTATTTGTATTATGATATTGTATTGTTTTTTTTTTTCTTTATTTTGCATAAACTATTAATTACTGACATATTTCAAGTGCAAAAATTTTACCTACGAAATAAAGACATTTTGAATTTTGAATTTGAATTTGAATGGTCCCTAAAGTATACAAAGAACCCATATGAAAACTATTTTGCAAAATTGCCGGAAATAACTTTGAGAGATTCGGCCAAACTACCGAAGAGATTGTAATCATACCTTATAATGATAATGATAATTTGACGCATTATCAAGTACCTGCTCTTATTATACAATAAGTTTATTTTAGCTGCTGCTAAGCAAATTCTATGTCATTTAATTTCTTAAGTATGTTTCGAATTACGAATAAAAGTTCCTATTATTATTATACAATTTGTTTTATTTAATTCCTTCAGTCAAAGCAAAAGTAATTTAATTTTTCATTACTATTGAAGTACTGTTTTTTTATTTTGTTTTACCACCTCATTATTTATAGAATGGCTTAGATTGAGATTTCTTACCGACAAATTCCGATTTATTACTACCCACACGTAACCGTTCGTTCAATAATTTTTACAGCCCATTTAATTATTTTCCTGCTCATGCATATTTTAAATAACGTTTTGCATTTCTTTATTTGAAAAAAATTTGATAAATGCTTGGAAAATAATGTTTTTTTAGTAGCCGTTATTTTATTTACAGCTTCAGGTCAAACTTTAGGAATTCATTCATAATTTTTGGGTAAACAATTATTTATCTACATTCGTTTATTTTTTGTACGATAAAAATATGTAACATATCTATTTAATATAAACTTTTAAATTATAATGCTATAAAATTTGTGGTGATTATTTACTATTTCTGGGTTATTCAGCGATTACTTTAAAGGATTATTTTATGTAGGTTAGCAGGCTATAAATCATTGGCTATAATTTCATACTATAAGGGGTATTAAATTCTGGTAATTACTTAATTTTTTTTTTTTATTATATCTTATCTTTTTTTTCATAATGGGTATTAAATTCTGGTAATTACTTAATTTTTTTTTATTACTATATATATTTTTTTTATATTGAAATTTTTTAAAATATTTTTTTATTATTTTATTATATCTGGTGATAGCTTGAACATAAGCCATTTAAATAAATGTCTTTCATTTCGTTTACTTTAAAACAAGCGAGGTAATAATTTGAAAGTAAATAATGATAGGGAAAATTCTAAAAGAAAACAAAATTGACTTTTCCTATACAAAAGCACTATTTAAATATGTATCAATTTTATTCGCCGAAACGGTATTTTGCGTGAAACGAGATTCCCGCTAATTTCTATATTTTAAGATTAAAGCTGTTAAGCTTAAAATACCCAGTTTAGGGGGAATTATCAGGGATGGCTCTCAGTCGTAAGGGGTGAAATCATTTATAAACCCATAGATTGTGTATATAAATATAATATTTTTTATAGAATTTACTTACATCTTTGACGAGCAACAAAATTCCTGTCTTAACAAGAAATATGGATTTGATTGAGAGCGTGATGATCCCGATGAAAATCTACAAGCATAAGATAGTGCATGAATATTATGCACAGTTTTTTAGGTATAGGTACCCATGGATTAAATGGATGCGCCTTTCAAAACACATATATGTATACAATATATGTATCAGAAATACAGAGTTATACTATTTACCAATTATATAAAATCATTTTTACGGTAATAAAAATACGGTAGAAAGAATGTTAATCCTTGTCATCTCATTCTGTACGATAAAACAGTACAATATTGTTTATTTTTAATTTTCACAATATAATTAACCTACAAATGTATGAAATTTTTGACAGTAATGGGAGTGTTTGCTCATACGCGGGGACACGTTTCCTTCCTAATGGCGTGTCTATTAATGTTCATGTAGTCTGTGGTTATACCTGTAAAAAATTGCTTATTTAATAATCTGCTTATTCTTATCATCATTGAAACATTTAATTTCAAACAAAATTATTTTGTATTTTTATTTATCCTTTATGATTCAATAACACGTAGCAAACAGCCTTAATAAACAATTACTTTATCACAATTTATTCTATAAGTCAGGTATTCTATCTGACTTTTAGTATAAGTTGTGTGAAAGTAATTATTGAATGCATATTTATTATGTAGTTATGAAAAATAAATAATAAAAATCGAATACTGAAAAACTCAAATAATCTTACCGTATGTTTAAGTTCACTGTTCGTATTTTCCGTAATATTTAATAAATGTTTGTAATAAAATATAAACTGTTTAAGTATTCTTAGTTTACCATCATTCGTTGTTTTATAAAAACGTTTTAACAAAACTGACCTTAGAAATTTTACTCTCACCCATAAATATTTTAATTTTAAGGTTACGATGGTAAACCGTAAATAATTAGAAATCATTATTATCATTAAAACCAGACGATCCAATGAAAAGTCATCGTAGAAACAATATACTTCAGACAAACATTTTATAAAAACAATAAATAAATACAACGAAATCGTATTACAATTGTATTTTATATCCTCCTTAAATCTTATGATTTTGTCGATTATTTTAAGGGTACGGTCAAAATGTATCATTGTTTTGTCTTTTAGATAAATAGAAGTAAAAACATTATAAACAAAGTCAAGAATTAACGCTGTAGAAAAGGGTGTGTAAACTGAATGGATGAATGGAGAATTGAGGAATAAAATATAAAGGAAAATTAATGTAAAACTATATAATACGGAAAATAACTTCAAAAACAACGACAACTTTGTGGACGGTGAAATTAAATCACTATATTGTCCAAATAAAAACCGAATTTTTACAAATGTATTTAAGGTTAACATATTTTTAAACAATATCACAATTTCTTATATATTTTTGATGTGACAATTCACTAAAAATTACGTGTAATATTTTTAAATTTTAACTTGAAATATAAATCAATACTTGGTACGTATACAAGAGTGAAAGTAATATATTTAAATGTTACAATATAAGTTGGAAGATACACTGTATTTTTACTAATAAATTATTTTTTATAGTACAAGAGCAGTAATTAATTATTTTTCATAGTACTATGAATATGTAGAGCACTGCGGGCTCACTAATTCATAGTAGCCATCACAGACCACATGAAAGCAAATTATTTTTCAATCCGCAGATCATTTCTATGTGATCTCATGTTATCTTAAATTATTCAATAGAAAAATATTTAATTATAATTTTCCTATACAATATCTCACCCATATTTGTTTCCCTTGAATTACGTAAGAGGTATTCCTGCCGCCATGCTTCGTCCTTTCTTAAAACTTTCTGTTCGAAGTAACTTAAGCTAGCAGCATTATATATTTTCCTTATTCCTAGCAGCATTATATATTATCCTATATTATATTCACCATTAACTCAAGTAGGCAATCTTTTCGTCAAGAAAGCCATTTACTTGTTTTGTATTTTTATTTCTTTAACTCTTACAAAAATATAATCAAACATTAAATAAACAAAATAATTTTTACAATTTTACAGACATAGATAAACTATCTCTGTAAAGAGGTACATTATGGGCATGAAAATGAAACAAAAAATATTTAAACGGTTGACTTAGTAGATCATCCCTGAAACTTCCGCTAAATTAAGGTATTTTAAGCTTAAAAGAGTAAAACCTATAAGAATAGATTTTTTCAGTTCAATCATCTATTTTATTAAAAATGACATATATTGATTTTTGAAATTTTGTATGTTTGGAAATAGTGATCGATTTTGATCTTTCTAATGGCATTCAACTTAATTTTTTAGATCTAAAATATTGCTTTAGCTAAATAATTGATAAATTGAAAAATTTCGACACAATGCCAAAAACATTTTTTTTCAACAACTTCATTGATAAATACAAAACAAAGTGACTGATTTTGATCCAATTAATGGCATTTGACGCAGGTTTTAAGAGAAAAAAGCTGATGAGATTTTTAAGTCAATCGGTGTATTAGCCTGAAAGATATTTTAAAAATATTAAGTAAATTTGCTAAACACAAACGTAATTTTAATATTTAAAAAGCTGTAACTTTTGAAAATTAGTTTCGATTTTGATTTTTGAAACGGCATTCGACGTAGTTTTAACAAAACTTAACGTAGTTCTAAAATATCGTAGAATACCAAAAAATAATTGATTGAAAATTCTCGAAGTTATGTCAACACTTTTTTCAAAAATTTTCGTCAACAATTACTCCCAAACGGATAAAACCATTTTGATGCAATTTATGCATTGATTTAGTTTATTGAGGAATAGGAATAGAGAGATTAGTTGTTGTACTCAATCGGTACATTAATCGGAAGGAAGTGGAAGTTATATTTAAAAAAATACTGTTTCGCCAAAACCTTTTTCTGGGTTTTTTCAAAATTTCTCAAAATCTCCTGACCGACTTCGTTCAAATTTTCAGGAAATCTAAGTCGAGCAGAATCCAATCGAATTCCATCAAGTCGTTTAAAAGTTATGAGATGTATACATACACACATACACATGCACACACACACACATACATACATACAGACATACTGACGTCATCGCGAAAATAGCCGGAAAAGGTTCCTAGGATCTCAAAACGTGGAGATCTGGTGAAAACTCGATTTTCGAAAATCAGGTAAAATTAGTAACTTATCTACATACGTAGCGGGAAGTTAAAAAATCACAATGATTTCACATGTAAAATTTCACTCGCAATGATTTTAAGTCATGAAGTTATCTGAACGTCAAATAACCTTAAGCTATTAAAAATGAAGTAGGAATTATAATTACTGTCACTCCAATATGAATTGGAAGATATTGAATGTGAAATTTTACCGAACAAATGAAGAATTGCATAGTGCATAATGTTTCATTTAGATTCAATTCATATTAAACATGAAATTGTGTTTTTACAGAAAACTTAATAGTAAACGATTATAATTAAGTTTTCTGTGTACCCCATCCTAGATATTGTTCTCATATGGTTAAGGTTGACTGGTAGAGAATTCCATAAAGCGTTAAGTCCACCTCTGTACATGTTTTTACATAAATTTTAAATAAACAAATGAAGAGATGGCGCAAATGCGATGTATGAAAATGCATTTCATATGATATTTCACATGCAATTTTGTAATTTGTACACAACATAAATAAGAAAAACATTATGCCGACTGCAGAATTCTGTAATTCACCCAGTCAAATATACCTATTTCAAACTACCGATTTTCATAATACCAAATATTTCACAAGTCCTAATCAACTCCTATTTATCATACATTCTATTTTTAAAATTGCAAAATTTTGATAATTATCACTATTATCAAAACACCGAGTTTCAATGGATCTAATAAAAAAATCCTACTAAACAAAAATTCGACACAACAAAAATGGGAATTCCGATTGATAAAATTAATTAAAATTCCAAATAAATAATAAAGAGGATCTGACACTTTGCGGTCGTTGCCGCAACACGCTCGCTTCGCTCCCGCACTTCTGCTCAGTGGTCACTGTTCTAACCTAACTTAACCCAAATGATTCAATAACAATAGATAATATCTGTCGTAACTGGTAAAAGATTGTACACATCGAAGGACACGACAGTTAATAGTTATGATGTATACAATAGAAATATAATAAATAAATAATAAAATAAAATGAGAATATTGCGATTGTACTAACGAGTCTAGTCACGAGTTCAGTAAATCGCTGCTTGTAAACAATGAACTTCTGTGCGCCATGTGCAGGTGTCTGTACTAAATATTTTATTATTAGAATAATTAGGTCAAAATGTAAATACTTCTTTTTTACATATTTGTTATCAGAATCGAGTATGAAGGAGGGTCTTCTGATGCACAGTCTTTTTCACTTTGTAAAGAAAAGAAATATTTACCAAGTTTACAGCATAATTTTAATACATTATTAAATGCTAATTTTTTCAAAACTTGATTCGATTTCGATTTTTAAAACGGAGTTTTACGCATTTTTAAGTACTAATGTCGATTGTTTGAATAATCTTAAAATTATGTCAAAACCACTTTTTTAAATATTTCGTCAACGATAACCCCAATACGAATAAACTGATTTTGATGCAATTTGCGGCATCCGACGCAATTTTTTAAAGGAAGTGTTGATTCGATTTTGTAATCAATCGGTACATTAATCTACGAGTAGAAGTTATTTAAAAAAACATTGTTTTGCCGAAATTTTTAAAGCTTTTTTAAAATTTCTCAAAGTCTTTAAGAGATTCGGTCAAATCGACTTAGATTTCAGTAAGTCTAAGTTTGGCAGAACCCAGTTTTTCCGATGAGGTTTCGATGGGTCAAGCCGTTCAAGTGATGAGATGTTTACATACCCACTTACTCACATCTACATACAGACATACACCTCAAAACGAGGAGATCCGGTGAAAACTCGACTTTTGAAAATTGAGGCAAAACCAGTAATTTCCTTAAGACAGTGGTCCCAGCAACAAACTTTTTTTATTAATAACAAGCTGAATTTTTGTGAACAGCTTCGTTTTGACGAGACGCTCATCTTTTCTATTTAAATAAGAAAATTTTAGAGTGTCGGATTAAAAAAGTTTAAACTTTACGTGTACGACAAAATAAGTCTTGAATTATTAAAATAATTAACCACCGGTTGTTAAAAAATTAGGTTGTTTTTAAATTGATTGCTATCAATTTAAAAATCTCATAATTCCGAGTCTTTAGAGTGGAGGACTCGTCAGAAAAATCATCGAATCTGTAGAACATAAGTTTCATCGTGTTTTCCATAATATAATCAAGATATTAAAGTTGAAAAATAATTATTGTTATTAATAAATATTTTTCCTTCGCCAAATTAATCCCCATAGACCCAACCCCATGGAGCTTTCAAAGCCCCATAATTTTATTAGTTACCCGATACGAGATTTTTGGAAGATAAGAAAGATTGTTGTCTCGTCAAAACGAAGCTGTTCACAAAAATTCAGCTTGTTGTTAATCAAAAAAAATCTATACTATCGTAGCGGGAAGTTAAAAAATTTGTTGGATCGCTTTTGTTAACGGATTGCTATCTGTTTATTTGCTGTCCTATATTAAAAAAACGCGTAGTTTTAATCCAAGAACTCTGAAGGTAGGTTTTTCTTATCAGCAGTTCACATCGTCTTTTCCCGCCTGTATTTACTCGGGGGGTATCAATTTCAATTAATGAATACCACTCACCGATATTACAGAGTACTTTTATTTACTTTGTGATACTAGTATTAAATAAATATGCCTGCCTATAATGTAAGTATATGTATGCCAAGGAAATCTTAAAAGCTATTTTTAACAAAGGAGCTAAACAAAAAACATTTTTAAAAAATTTTAAAAAAATTTGTCTGGATCTGGATCATCTTTGTTTAAAAAAGCTTTGGCTCAAATTACTCATAACAAATATTATTTATTATTATAAATATTATATATTAGCATGTGTACTCGGCACACTCTGATAGTTTGATACTATGTTTTCTAATCTCTATATTAATACGCAAACCAGAAACTTTGTACCTCTTTTACGGCTATTTCTCGAACGATGGGCAACGAAATACCGAACGGTGGAGATATATTCTATATAATATGCACTAGAAATATATTTAATTATTAATAATACATATAACATACACTACATTAATTTGACATACATCACAATAGACACACATATGTTTATGGCTAAAGTATTTTGTCAAACTTAGAATACATTGTATTACTGTCTATGGTCTAATTTCGACCGGAGAGCAATTGATAGTGTATAATTATTTAAACGCAGTGAAACGGCTACAGCCACTGTCCATGGGCGGCGGTGATCACTTACCATCAGGTGCACCTCCTGCTCGTTTGCTCCCTCTTCTATAAAAAAACGAATTTTCATTTCCTTTATCTCTGGAACCTTGCATCAGATCTTCACCAAGTTAAAACGGAACTACACAGAAAGTATAAGGAAATTTCAAAATTGGTACATAAATGACCGAGTTCTGAAGTAACAAATATAAAAATCTAGCCGAATTGATAACCTTCTCCTTTAGCATTAAATTAATGCTTGACCCTTCATAGAGTGAAGTGCTGTTCGACTCTCCTGAAGATACTTCGGTTGCGAAGTAAAACGTGCGTTGAATACATAGTTTTTGTATTACTACTGCATTTGCTTCTGACGTGGAAGAAAGTGTGGTGGAAGTGGGTGGACTATTGTGCCCCTGTGGTCTTCTCTAATTTTCAGGCTTTGAATAAGTTTTCCCATTCCTTACACTACCTTTCGTTTCAGTTGCATCACAGCAGTTCCATATAAGGTTTCGCGAAAATTTTGCAAATTAATTACAACAATTTCTTCTTTAAATTATGGATTTTCGCAAAGTAACGCCTGAATTTATAAAAAAAGTTTGTTCCTGGGACCACGGTCTATAAGATTGGGCCCAGAATGTAATCTATTTAATCATGTACTGTTGCATATTTTTGCTAACTTTGACACATGTAAATCATGAAAAATGAAGTGTATATATACTTATATAGGTGTAGGATAAGTATATAATCTATTCTCGCTGCTTTTATTACCAAAATTTTCCTTTGATTTTCTGATATCATAGGTTTTCATATTATAGCAAACAAATAGACGGTTTTCTGAGGTAAAGAGATAACCTTCACCTGTAGGCAATAATGCGTAACGGGGTTGAATACCACATGCATCAGTTTGAACCCGTCAAACATTATCCAAAACGGAACAAGCACCGACATTAATGGCAGGAATAGGTGAGATACCAAACCCGGTTGATACGGAGATCTCTACCACCTAATTAGTATCACCTATCTCACCCAGGTCTGGTTTCTCGCCTGGGTCTAGTACTCCTACCGTAATAGCGTAGGTGCTTGTCACTGTCATGTTCCGATTTAGAGTGGCATTAACACCTCGTGACAGATAACAACGCGCCATTAACACCTTCTTTATTTATCATAAGATAGCAAATAAGCAGATGGGTCTCCTGATGGAAAGAGTCAACCATCGCCTATAGGCACCAAAGATGTTAATGGTGCGTTGCTATGTTGTGGCGAGGTCTAATGCCACATGCATAAGTTTACCAGCTACCTTACCCTCCAACCCGGAACACGACAACGACAAGCACTGACGCTATTGCGGCAGGAATAGGTAAGGCGGTGGTACCAGACCCGGGCGAAACAATGCAGAACTCTACCACCTAGTAGCCACGATGGTAGTGACTCGCGTAGCCAATCGGTCGCGTTTTACGACCTGCCTGGCAGAACGGTAGTTGGCCTATTCTTCAAAGGGCCCGGATCTAACACGGGGAAAAAGGAGGAGCTTTCCATCAAGAGAGACATCTGCTTCTTTTCTATCTAATGATATAAAAAATTGTAGCCACATAATGTTAGTAGCGCATTGGTTTTCTCTTTCATTTTACGAGATGCTTAGCAGTAAGTCAGTTCCTCTATTCTTTGGAAAAGGGGCCCGGAACAACACGATATTATCACAGTTTAATTTTTTTGAAAGGCAATAAATATTATTAAAATAGTAATTGTTAATATTAACTTTTACCATTTAATCGACTGTGTCGTGGTCTGTAGGATAGCCTATTTGTCTCAGATCATAGGATCCCGGGTTCGATCCCGTTATCAACTTTTTTTTCAAGGTTTTCTCGAAAATCCAAAATCTCAGTAGCAGCTCGGAGTATGCTGGGTGGTGGTTTCCCACTCCTGTGCCTCGGATGTTATCGCCATAAATAGTTGATAAGCTTTATCAGCACGGTAAAATGCGGCGATGGGGATCGCTACTCATCGCGCCAACCGTCAAAACCGATGATTCGTGGTGAACAAACTTTTGATTTACTCTGTCTACCCCACAAGGGACCGGGCACGATGATACATACCTAAATAGTTTTACTACAAATTATAATAAAATATTCTAACTTTATTAAAATATTTTTATTTTCAGCTTTTACAAGCCGAGACCTTCATAGGCTAGCTGAAATACTACCGCCATTAAAAACTGCTAGAGGCCGACGAGAGAGAAACTTGCGTTCATTTGCCGATTTCATGTCAATATGGATGTCCTTTCTCTCACATTTGGTGGCAGTCGCTGTTTGCGCCAGAATATTGAGCGCAACAGCAGATCACGTCACTGGAGGTAGAACAAGGCGATGGTTATTTGGATATGAGACTCGTTCACTAGGAGAACCATGGCCAGACGTTCTAGGTGTCACGGTTGTTATGGTAGTCTGTGCCATGTTTATGTGTGGTTTAGAGGTAATATTTATTCTATAAAGATATTAGTACAACTTTGGTGATCTTAGTAAAACTTCAGTAGGTATATCTATGGGAGAAAAAATAATATTACTACATTAATTCACCTCTAAAGGAATATTTTTATTTTGAAAACTAGCTGTTGCCTGCGACTTCGTCCGCGCGGACTTCGTTTACTCCGCACTGCTCCTCCCTGTAGGTGATAGCGTGATAATATTTAGCCTATATGTTGACCCGACCTGTTAGTAATATTCATGCAAAATTTGAAGTAAATCAAATCAGTACTTTTTGAGTTTACCCCGAACATACATACAGACAAACAGACAAAAATTCTAAAAACGATATTTTTGGCTTCGATATCGATTGTAGATCACGCCCCAAGTATTCTTTAAAAAAATATTCAATGTACAGAATTGACTTTCCTACGATTTTATTATATGTATAGATATAGATTTATCTAATACGAGAAGAAGTTTAATGTTAGTACATGTTAGTAGTACCTATTGTTGGAAATATAAGTAGTACTTTTTGCCATAGTTAATAACAAATAATAAAAAATGAATTTCAATTTGTTACTTTAGTGTCCTTATTTCATTAAATTCTCACTCTGATATTTTTGAAAAGAAAAGATCTATTATGTTGATTCCCATGCACATTAAACAAATTATCATTTATTTTCAACAGAAAGTATTCAAACTGAATTTGTTTTTTTTGTAGGAAAGCATGATGTTTACATTCTTATTATTAATTGTACTGTACATATTCAGTCAATGTTTCGCAATATTTGGCTTAATGAATTTGGATATTGCAAATATAAAAATTCCAATACCTATAACAATTTTTGAGGTAAGTTTTAGATTATAGAAAAGATTTCTGTTGTTAGCATAGATCGGAATAGGTAGTGCAGTTTTCCGGGATTGCGTGACGTTATCTAGTATAGATACGCCATTGAATACCACTATCCATCTAGTTATGCTATACAAGGCAAAATAAAACTAGTATTATTTTTTATAAAAGGTGATTACTTTATTAATACTCAAGTATTTACATAATGTATATATGTAAATAATCTGTAGCCATAAATTTAACAAATTTTGCACGCCATTTATTTGGCAAAATAGGTTTAAGCACATCGATATATATACAAAATCTTTTCCAACCCGATGTTGTGCAAATATAGTATTTGTATTTGTAATAAAGACATTTTAATAATAAAACACTTGTACTATTTTAAGAAGATTTTTGTAAGAAGTTTTTTCCATTTTCTTCACTATTTATTTTTATTTCATCACAGTCATTGGTTAAACCTATTACAATCGAAAAATAACAATTACATAAACAGAAAATATTCTTAGATAAAATCTATTAAAGTGTCTCGAATCATGATATAAGTCAAACTTACCATTTAACTTAAAAACAACAAAGAAAAATTTCGCCATGATAGGATTTGATCCAACGGAGCAAGTGTCGATTAGTTCAAAGTTGCGAAATTCTTCTTTGCTTTGTAATCGACTTTTCTGTGTCGTTTTTAAGTTTTACAAAATTTCTAAAGCACGAGATAAATACACACATACACACATATAGAAATTTAAAGATAGGACTTTAAAAAATATATAATTAATACCATACCATAACTATTGTGAGTCAATGGAGTATCCATATTATGTATTACAAGTACAAGGAGTATCCGTATATTAGGATAATATCACTCAATCTCGAAAAATTGCACTAGATACCTATTCCGATCTGTAGTTATGAGAGTAAATGACTTTTTATAGCATTGGAGAGCATGCAAATCGAATGCTCTCGAGGGTTAGCGGCCACCGGCTTAGCCAGCGGCTATATATATATATATATATATATATATATATATATATATATATATATATATATATATATATATATATATATATATATATATATATATATATATATGTGTGTGTATATATATATATATATATATATATATATATATATATGTGTATATATATATATATATATATATATATATATATACACACCATAGAGTGTCAATTTAATATGATGTAGGTAATCTCGTAGCTAAAGGTGGCTAAATCGTAGGCATCCCAGCTTTAAATGTGTCTTGTAAAAAAGGTTTTTAGTTTACATTTGAATTACATATTTGATGCTAGCTGTGCCCGCGACTTTTCTAAAATAAAAGTAGAATAAGTTACTCTTTATTACCATGGTTTAAGAGATACAGTCCGGGGGAAATCTATCCTTAGTCTTTTCTCTGTTCTCAAACTATCATTGTACCAGATTTCATCCAAATTGGTTCAGTGGCTTAGGCGTGAAGAAGGAACAGACAGACAGTTACTTTTGCATTTATAATATTAGCATGGATTAAACAAAGATAATTCAAAATCGACTTGCAGTAGATTCCGTAAACTTACGTCATATTACAAGTTTCTATCTAACTCGCCTTGTCACTTAACATAAATTTGTCGTAAATCTTGCAACATACTAACTTTTCTGCTACAATTTGAGATGAAATGCGTACGGATTTGCTTTGAATGACAAATAAGTATAATCTAATTAAAATGGTGGACGCTTAAGGATACCAGACTAGTTATTTTTATTTCTAAAGGATTTATCCAATAATAAATAAAATAAAACTTATTTCTGGAAAGTTTTTTTTTTAATTTATAGGTGTAAATACAAGATTAAAATATCGTATAATATAATATACAATATATTTTATGAAGAAATAAAAGCAATTCTTAGCTTATTACTGATTTTCCTTTTTAACTAAGCACTTTAAACATCAAAATTCTTTTTTTTTGTTTTAAAGAAAGTATTTTCACACCCGTTTCCCTGAAGAAGTAGGCAGAAGTACGACAAGTGCACCCACGACTAGACGAAGATTCTTGGTTCCACATTGTGATAGGTGGCAAGCATCGCCAACCGGGCACTTTTCGATCCCGGCCAATGTTGTTTTTATCAGAAAACTGAAAAAAAAAAACACTTTTTTTGCCCGACCTGGGAAATGAGATCCAAGACCTCTTGTGGTCATCACCAACACCGGACAACTAGACCACAGAGGCGATAAAATGCATGTTTCTGTAATTATAAAAAGTTAAAAGTTTGTTTTAACTTTTGATATTTACATAAACAAAACGTTAAATTTTCTTCGGATTCGTTTTTTATTTTTACGTGATGGTCTGGGCTGGGTCTGGCCTTTGAACTATAGACTATTTGCCGTTCTGCAAGGCAGTTCGTAAGAGATGAACGATTTACTATGCGAGTCACTACCATCGTGGCTACTAGGCGGTAGAGTTCTACATTTTCTGCCCGGGTCTGGTACCACTGCCTTACCTTTTCCTGGCGCAATGGCGTTAGTGCTTGTCATTGTAGTATTTCGGTTTGGAAGATAAAGTAGCCAGTAAACTTTTGCATGTGGCATTAACATCCAACCACAAGAATAACAACGCCCCATTACCATATTAGGTGTCCATAGGTGATGGTTATCTCTTTCAATCAGAAGATCCAATCCAATCCAAGTGTATAAGCTCATCGAATTTTTCACTCCTTTTTGAAAATAAAATAACCGGGAATTGTGCAATGTGCATGCGACGCCGATAGCAACACAATATTAACTTTGGCAGTTTTAACTTACCATCTGGAGAGACGTCAGCTTTTTACTGTCTTATACTTCAAAAATATACTTACGATTAGATGACAAAAAATATTTACGACTCGACAATTTTTTCAGCTCTTTGCAGCTGGTGCGCCAATATCATATGTTTTTTGTGTGGTGTCGCCAACAAGAGAAAATGAAAATGTGAGGAGGAATATGTTATATGTAATCGGACTACCGACAATTGTTTTAAGCAGTTTGTGTTTTCTCTACACTAATATGTTGAAAGGGTATGTTTCTATTTTTGTACACTTTTGCGTAGTGTTATTAAATTCTCTTACTCTTTTTTCTCGTGTCTGTCTTCTTGTCACTGAATGAATGAGTCATCACACTTATTGCGTACCAAAACTATCAAAATTATAACGACAATAGTATAACCTCTAATTATATACAGAGATACACAAAGACAGTTTTAAAAGCAGTCTACCAGAAAACCTTAGGGTAAAAGAATATTGTTAAAGCTATTAATTTATTTTAGTTAGCGTTGCTGTGAAATAAAATAAACTACTTTCCGGAAAATAATTATATATGATATAATTACATAGTAAATAATTGTATATTGTAAACAAATACGAAATTGTGAATAATATATACATAACTACTAGGTGTTTGCCGCAACTTCGTTCGTGAAACCAAAAATATTGCTTACTTTTGCTCAGTCGAGTATAAATCTAGCCTGTAGCCTTCTTCGTGAATGTGAATATCATAGACAAAAATATTTTTTTGAATCCGACTGGTACATCCAGAGATTAGCGCTTTCAACCAAACAAACAAACTCTTCAGCTTTATAATATTACTAGCTGTGCCCGCAACTTCGTTCACGTGAAGAATATTCTAAAATAAAAACCCGCATAGTTCCCGTTCCCGCGGGATTTCCGGGATAAGAACTACCCTATGTCCTCTCTTGGGTCTCAAACTATATTTGTACCAAATTTTATCCAAATCGGTTCAGTGGTTTAGCCGTGAAAGCGTAACAGACAGACAGACAGACAGAGTTACTTTCGCATTTATAATATTAGTATGGATAGTATAAATATCATTCTGATAGAAACAACGGATTAAGTGTTTTTGTAATCATAAGATAGCAAACACTTTCATTTTCTGATGGAAACTTTCTTGATAAAAAGAAATAATCAATGCGTTATCATCTATGTGGCAGGAATGTAGAGCCGTATCCGTAAGTGTAACAGCTAAACGAAAAGCTAGAAATAACAATAAACACTTGCTCTGCTGCTTTACAAAAAGTAAGATGATGGTGTCAAACCCAGGCGAGACATTGCAAAACTCTACCAGTTAGAGAAATAAGAAAAAAATATATAATTAGAATTTTTTAATCATGTATAAATAATATATATTGTTTATATCATAAGATAACAAACAAGCAGATGATTTGCCTCCTGTTTACCGGCTACCTTATCGTCAACATCGGATCAGTGGCAAGCACTGATCACTTTCCGTCAGGAAAGTCATCTACTGATTTTCCATACTGTCATATATAAAAAGCCTTTTTGCAGGACCAGCATAAACGCAGCTCTACCAGTCACAACGCTGTTAGAAGCACGCGCAGCTGGATGGGTGTGTCCAATGCTAGCAGCAATAACAGTAGCAGGCGTGTGTCTCGCCCTCACTGAACTCTGTCCTCTTCTTTTCTCTGTACTAGTTGCTCTAGCGTCTCCAGAGTGGAAAGTGTTGACGAGATCTATGACTTATGAAAGTACTACAACTGGAAGTCCAGTTTTGGCAGTCTTCACTGCAGGTTAATATAAAATAAACTCAATCCTATGTTATAGACATTTATTCGTCGTCGACTTTGGTATACCTCTGTTAATCACTATGTTAAATAAGTGTTAAACAATTATGCAGTTTTCAAGTAAAAAAGTAATTAACAAATTTCTATTTGATTCAAAGACAAAAAACATAGAGTTATTTTGTGAGTATGTACATAGAATATAAGTGATTTTCCATGATCAAAATAATTAATCTTAAATGATATTTTAAATACTACCTTGGCAAAAGAAATGTCGGTGAAAACATGTCTGCAGACCTACGAACAACTGATAGGGTTAGGTGCTCGTAGCTGCAGACATTTAGGCGTCTACGACATTACGCCATGGCGTGACTCGACTCAGTGTTGTGCAGTTTAAAATATTCGCTAAAAGGAAATTGAAAGGTGAAATCGAGCATTTTAAAATAACATAATGTTTTAATTTTTACAAACAGAATAATTTCAGTATTTTTTCGATAACGTCACCGATTTACTTATATGCCCCTTTCGAGTGGGAGAAGATTTTGTTACTCACAGTGTAATAAAAAGTTAATTAGGTTTAGGAAGGTACAAATAAGTGAAGATGCAAAGAAACATCTGGCTTTAGATCAAAAGGTTTTCTGCAGTTTTGTCAATTTAATAAAAACGTTCAATATTCACGGAAATCTGAAATCGGTTTCTCGGCCTAATACTTACGAGGTTTGGCGTAAAGATATGTATTTATTTATATATACGAGTATCGCCTATCCTCGTCGCTGTTTTTAATAGAAATAAAAGAAAGATGAATGGAAAAACAAAAACAATCGTATTATAGTATACAAGTTAGTTTTTCCACTTTTAGTAATCTTGAAAAAACTACAATTTTTGGAAACTAAATATCGTAAATAAGTATCGTCAAGATAGTTGGCTAGCGGAATATACAATGTAAACCGAAAACAATTAGTTGTTTACACTTCTATGGCATTGTGGTCGCTACTAATCTCACCGGTGGTCTCACTGACAGTATGTTAGTGAATCGTAGTAAAAAGCGATATCTAAAATTATATAATATTCAATTCAGTCTGCATATATCGCAAAGGTACCGACGCGGACTTACTCTACGATGGCTTTTTATGTATCAATTGTAAAAATTGTGCTCTACAATGCTTCACAATTGATAAATAAAAAGCAATCGAGGAAATATTTGTTGTTTAAATCCTAAAAATTCCAAGTCAAACCTAATGCCTATATTTATACCATTTATGTTTCAGGAAGTCTGGCAGCGATTCTAGCGTTTGCCTGTCCATTATCTCACATGATAACGTTGATGAACGCAAGCCATTTGCTAAACATAACTATCAAAGCCTTCCATTACATTGTAATGCGTTGTGTTCCTACATTAGAGCAAATGGAAGTCGGAGGTTTGTGTGCTAATTTAATAATATACAAGTTAACTGGTAAAAGATTGTACATACTGAAGGATTCAGTAATCGATTCTGACACAGAATATGTAAAATATAGATACTTAAATTTTGACCTAATTTTCAAATAAAAAAGTTTATTACGGACACCCGCGTATGACGAAATTCATTACTCAAAAACAGCAATTTAGTGAACTCGCGACTAGACTCGTTAGTACATAATGTGGTGACCATACTTTCTGAATATTAGTACACTAATTTCGTTATGTTTTGACTATATGGTTAAGCAAAATTATCTTTTTTTATATTTTATTGTTCATTTATGACCATTAACTATCGTGTCCTTCAATATGTACAATCTTTTACTAGGCAACTTTTAAATGTCATACATAATGTCATACATCATGTACATAATTTATGAAGATAAATATATAATAAAGAAAAGAAATACATTTTCGAGGTAAGCATATTTTGCAGTCATTCGCTTTATGTTTGTATGACACTGGCTTCATTAAATTTATTATATTAAAATGAAATAAATTAACCAAGTTTGTATCGGATATTGCGCAGTGTTGGACTAAGAAGAGGGTTTTCATTTTATTATACGTACAATTTTATTCGTGTAATTTGTCCAGTGATATTTATTTATTATTAAATACTAGCTGACCCGACAAACGTTGTTCTGCCTTTTTAACTATTCTTATTTTTTTTTTCTATATTTTCTCACCTTTTAAACCTTCCCTAGATTTCAACAATTAATTCAAAACCAAAATTAGCCAAATCGGTTCAGCCGTTCTCGAGTTTTAATGAGACTAACGAACAGCAATTGATTTTTATATATATATTTATATATATATATATATATATATATATATATATATATATATATATATATATATATATATATATATATATATATATATATATATATATAGAATATATAGATAGATGTATAGGTATATGCTTTAATTTAAAATATACTTTACATCGACCTTATGCTTATTATGTCTTAATAATCAAACGATTTTCAAATCCTATAATGTAAATAAATTTACTTGCAGATGTCGAATATAAAAGATTGGGTACAGAAAACACTTTACGTTTAGCCAAATCGTCCGAGAAGAAAGCCAAACGTAGTTTGTGGTTCATTCCAAGCGCATTACGCCATACTAAAACTTTAGAAAGCATAAAATCTAAAGTAACTAAAGGTATGTTATTAACTATAATCATCTATATATTTTATTACTACGACTTACTATACAATGATTGATAAACATTGGTAAAGTGCGTGTCGGGCCACGCGCAATGTAAGGTTCCGAAGTTGCCCATCACAATAATGCTGACTAAGAAGAGGGCTTTTATTGTTTAATACTATAAAGTATAAACATTTAACCTATTCAACGTTAATGACAAATATATATCATACCACAGGTTCACCGCCTATAAAAACTTCTCTAAGTATATTTTGCTCGCACCACCAGCAACCAATAATTCCGGACTACTTATGTAACTTTCTAAATAAAAAAAATCAATGACTATTTTTACCGGACTCGAGATTCAGACAAGTGCCTCTGATTAACTGACGGCCTTACACTCCAAACCAGAACGAATGAATAGGAAACAATAACTTTAAGACGACATGATTATCTATTCAACTGCTGCCTATGGCTGATGATACCACGAACTCCTGCTTCTTATCTTGCCATAGATACTTACTAGCTGTTGCCCACGACTTCGTCCGCGCGGACATCGTTTACTCCGCACAGCTCCTCCCCCTTTAAGGTGATAGCGTGATACTATGTAGCCTATGTGTTGACCCGACCTGTTAGTAATATTCATGCAAAATTTGAAGTAAATCCATGCAGTACTTTTTGAGATTACCCCGGACATACATACAGACAAACAGACAAACAGACAAAATTTCTAAAAACTATATTATTGGCTTCTATATCGATTGTAGATCACGCCCCAAGTATTCTTTAAAAAAATATTCAATGTACAGTTTTGACTTTCCTACGATTTTATTATATGTATAGATTGGCATTTGGCAATATATTGTTACGAATAATCTAGAAGCGTGTAGAGTTGGAGCGCGCGCGCGCTATCTAGAAATAAAAGAAAGAGATAGCTACTCCTATTGACAAACAAATAGTTGACCTGGGCTATGCCATAATGGACTTTGTGGGATATGGCATAAGGTTGAAAGTAGCGTGTACTAGGATTTATGACTCATAACATGTTTACGATAAGAAGTGATTCATTGTTTCCCGATACATTTAGATTTTTCTGGATGCAGCTAGGACTTTACCCTGCCTATAAATAGAGAGGTCTTGACAAACACAAGGCAGTTTTTATCAAGCAATCGAGAGCGATACATCAAGTGACCAGTGCGAAGCGAGAAGTGTTTTATTGTGTAGTGTTCTAAGTTCAGTGATAGTAAAGCGAGTGACTAGGGTGTAAAGTGTATTTTATTATTACGTTGTATTGTGTTGTGTAAATACACGGATTTAATATAAGTGGTGTTTTCTTACAATTACGAACCCGAGTACGTAACAATATGTAGATCCCTCTCACAATATCAACTAAAATGTATTGACTCATAGAGCCTGAGAGATGAAGCCTACTAGAATATTTAGTTTTTTCTGCCTGTATTAGAAAAAAATCAATAAGTTTTAAAATTAACACTATAATATCCGTTTCAGAAACCGAGGACCGCGAGTGTCTACTACTAGATGAATATTCAGGATGTCCAACGGAAGATACGGATCAAGTAACTGGTAGCAGCGATGCAAGGGACTTGGCTTTGGCTCAGGAAGAGGATGTGCAATCTGACGTTGAAGTCAGCGAACCTGAACTATCTTCTGAGGATGACTCTACCGACATTGACGCTGTCGTCAAAGAATATAGAGATAGAATAAAGGTAGAAAACAGCAAACTTAAACGCTACCTTGTTAGCATATCATGGATATGTCTCATCTGTATTGCAATACGGAATCCCTATTTGGGGAAACTCAGTAGATTTAATCAAAATATTTAGAATACAAAAGAAATGTATACGTGCAATATGTAATGTGAATCAACTTTATTCTTGTAAACCACTTTTTAAAAAACTTAAAATACTACCATTACCTTGTCTTTATATCCTGGCGGTATGCGCATTTGTAAAAAAACATCAACACTTGTTTAAAACAAATGCTGAAGTATTAGGTAATACATATTTTAGGAATAGTGAAAAACTACATGTGCCCAGCCAAAGACTCCACATTTTTAAAAGAAATGCCTATTGTATGGCAATTAATATATACAATCATATTCCTGATAGTCTTAAATCCTTACCTCTTAATAAATTCCGCAAACAACTATTTAATTTACTACTAGACAAATCTTATTATAATGTAAATGAATTTCTTGCTGATAAAATTAAATATTAATCTAATAATAAATCTTTTATTGTCTATAATTATAAAAAAACGTTGTAATTAATAAATTTAAACTAACATGAATTAGAAATTAATCTTTTTAAATTACAAGATGTATAAAATTGCATATTAAAAAATTTAGTTTATAAGGTAGAACATGTTGATAAATATACATTAAATTGTACAACTTAACTAAATTGTTACATTTTATCTATTATCTTCCTTCTTAAACTTTGTAAAATGTCAATATTTTAATTAAACAAAAAATGAATTTTGTAATTTATAGAAATAAGTTGTGATGTCAATTAATGTGTGTAATTGTATCATGTAACTATAATTTTTTTTAAAAAAAAAAACAAGCCCGCTGAGTTTCTTTCGCCGGATCTTCTCAGAGTGTGGCCGCGTTCCGATCCGGTAGTAATTGTAAAAATCGTCTCACAACATTTTTAGTTTATTGATAAATAATTAGAATTTTAAAATATTTGCACACCATATCATGGTAGAATATGTTGGTAACTTAATCAAATTTTAATAACTTGTAACTCCCATATGGCAAATAAATAATTTCTTTCTTTCTTTCTTTAGATAATGCTAGATAGTGTTAGGACACTCAGTTCTCTCTGTTCACTATATACGAGATCTGGCGTAAAACATGTCTGCATATATGTTTGTATAATGTTTTAATTTAATGGAGATAGTTTAAATAGGTTGACTGGTCAAAGATTGTACATACTGAAGAACTCGATTCTGATGTTCGACATCAAAATTGAGTCCTTCGGTATGTACAAACTTACAATGTTAAAAATTAGGTAAGTTACTTAAATATTTACCTAATTAATCAATAAAAAATTTTATGTACGTAAACCTTCGCATAAATATGGAATTTTATTGTTAAAGCGACTGACAATTTTGTAACTAGACTCATTAGCGAGCCTATCACCCACTCAGTGACTATACTTTTTGAATATTACTACACTAATTTAGATTAGGTTAACTAGGTATGTAGTTAGCTGTATTTTCTTTTTACTATGTTTTTATTGGTTACCTTTGACCATTAACTATCATGTTTCTTGGTGTGTACAGGCTTTTACCAATATGAACAACGAATTAAAATAAGGGCGTGATTGAAAAAAACATTATTACAGGGCTTTGTGGGTTTATGAATCAATTCGTCGCGATTTAATATTTTAAGTTTCTATTTTATGCATTTCTAGCATTTTTAATGAACGCGCCTTCTGTTGATGAGTATTGTGTCCATGAGCGCCACCTATAAGTTCAGCTGTGTACTTTCTTGAGTGATTCTGATCTCTAACCTTTGTAATATGAGACGATTATGTTTTATTATCAGAAAAACTATTTGCCTTTGCCTATATACCTACCGTTAGCCGTCTCCTGAATAGTAACCATATTTGTTTTGCGTCAAAGGGACGTGTTAATACTTACTTTTAGTCAACTGATATTAACACTTCGTCAAATGGTTTTACTTTTTTATGACCCCTTCACTGTAATATCCATTTTTATATCATAGGATAACAAACAAGCAGCTCTCCTGATAGAAAGAGCAACCACGAAAGATGTTAATGTTGCGTTGCTATCCATGTGGCGGGGTTGGAATGCCACATATATAAATTTACCGACTATCTTACCCTCCAAACTGGAACACGACAGTGACAAGCACTGACACTATTGCGGCAGGAATAGATAAGGTGGTGATACGAGACCCGGGCGAGACGTCGCGGAACTCTACCACCTAGTAGTCACGATTGTGATTTTGCCAACCATTAGCCTGTTACGTACTACCGTTTTTTGCATATATGTAAGATAGGCAAACTGACAGACGTACCTCCTAGCGGTAAGTGGTCGACGTCACCAATGAACATAAACTAGTTAACCTGGAACTAGCCCAGGTAACTCATTTATGTGTTGCCTATCCTGAGACATAAGATGTTAAGTCTCGGTGACTGTAATTACAATGCCTGTCTTGCCCTTCTCTCCGAAACAGTAAAGTTGTTTCGCGGGCGCGGCAGCGCGGCACAGCGCAGCTCTCCCACCTCCCACACCTAGCAAAATTTAAATAACACCGGTCTATTCTTCAAAGAAACAAGGACAAACTCAAAGTTATACTTATTTCTTTATTGCTCAACACACGTATTTCTTCTGTCCCCAGGTAGTGACCGCTATTCCAGAAGCCAGTACCCCAATACCGCCCTGTATCAAAGGAGCGCGCTGGGCGGCAGTCGGCGCGGTCATACAAATATTAGCAGATAGCTTCATCGCTGTAGCATTCTGTAACGAGAGGATTAGAGTGCCGATGCTAGCAACTGGAATACCCTGTAAGCACGTATAAAAAACAGTAGCAGTCGTGGGACTGCCGATAGAAGTGAAAACGGATCTATTAAGTTGAGAGTAATTAAAACTATATGCAAAACATAGCTATAGATATACTATTATCATTAGCATGTCGGTGACGCGAACCGAGGATTTTACCCTCTACCAAAACGCTCAACGCGCCTAAAGAAGTTTTCACTTCAAAAACCGGGCAAGTGCGAGTCGGACTCGCGCGCGAAGAGTTCCGTACCATCATAGCAAAAAAACACGTTTATTGTATGAGGACTCCCCGTAATATTTTTTATTTTTAGTATTTATTGTTATAGCGGCAACGGAAATACATAATTTGTGAAAATTTGAGCTTTCGAGCTATCGCGGCTTATGAGATACAGCCTGTGACAGACAGACAGATATACAACGGAGGTTTAGTAATAGGGTTCCGTTTTACCTTTTAGGTGTGGAACCCTAAAAACAAAAACTAAGTTTCTTATCAGCCCAAAGAATAGATCATGTGAATTACTGCCAGGCATCTTGTAAAAGGCGAAAGAAGGTTAAATATGTCACTTCATTACCAAACTCTTAACTAGGTATCTAGGTATATTTGGTACATTCTACACTTTCTATACAGTACGAACACATAATTGTACAAATGATAGACTATATTTTTTATCGAGTTAACGACCATCTATGCAAGCGGGTTTTTATTGATAACTAGCTGTTGCCAGCGACTTATTGTCCCATATCTTGGGAACCGAGCTTTTCTTGGACCTGGAACCTTGATAAATCGATTCCTTGACCCGAAAACCTCCTAATTTGTGACTTTCATGAAAATCGTTGGAGCCGATTCCGAGATTCCAATTATATATATACAAGAATTGCTCGTTTAAAGGTATTACATTCAATGTACAGTTTTGGCTTTCCTACGATTTTATTATATGTATATATAGATACTCGTAGTATAAATGCCAATGCCTACCATGCATTATTTTTTTTCCAGTATGGCTATTGGGCGTTGTGATCAGCTGTTGGCAACCAGCCCACGCGGTCGTATGTAAAAAGTTACAGCAACTTCAAGGATCCCTGACGATGTCCTTGTCGATATTATTCCTGACTCCACTTCTGCTCAACTCTTGGCCGGCTATTATATTGTTTGCTGGTGCAGGTAACTATCGTATTTTTATTTATCATTATCAATGCACATACCGTCTTATTAACGTACATATTTGATCCTGTACATAACTTCACGCTCATTCGGTCTCGTTCATTCTCACTAATGCTATGTTATAGTGAATGCCATAGAATGAGCGCTTATATACACACATGTCCAAATAAAGGACACTTGTTTGTATTGTAGAATAATAAGCAAGCAGATGCATGGGCGTACCCAGGTTCTGGGCCAAGGGGGGCAACCGTAACATTTTAAGGCTATATTTTTTTATCTTATTCTTGTTTTATCTACAACAGTAGATAGTAGAGAGGTAAACCAATTCCAGAGAGGGGGCACCTGCCCTTCCCTGCCCCCCCCCCCTTCCCGCTCGGTACGACCAAGAGCAGATGGCTTTCCAGTTTCCTGGTGATAAAGATATAACCGTCATCATTAAACATCAAAAATGTTAAAATTGAGTTTTAGGTAGTAATCACATGTAATGTTTAAATAAATGTAATGGCATGTAATGTTTAAATAAAATAAATAAATACTTTTTAATGTTAGGTACATTATTTATCAATTATTTACACTTGCACTTTTTTACAATAAGTCAATTATAATTTATTTCTAACTGGTTTATCAAATGTAACTGTAAACGCCCTGATGATGCTTGTATTATGGAAACCGGTAGAAAATAACATGTACTGTTTCACAATAAATCATAATTGTGTATTAACTTATAAATATTGTAATAAAATGGAGTTTCACCAAGTGCCGAAGATGAAGAGCGTAGATTACTTTTTAATGTAATATCACATCCATAAATTTACCAGCTTTACCCTACAAACATGATAGTGATACTATAAAGAAAAAGAAAAGAGAATGATAGTGATAAGCATAGACGCTATAGCAGGAAGAAAAGTAAAGATAGTAATGCCAAACTCGGACAAGATTTCAATCATCAATTCCTCGTGTTGACCCGCGGGGTTATCACGTATCTCGCAATGCTAAATTATCGTAATTGTTTAGTTATTGCAAAACACATGACAGCCTTGTATATTTGTGGTAGTCGTTGCCGCTTGATTATTTTTGGCGCTATGATATCGCAAAAAGTGCATCCAGCGATTTCAATTTCAATTTCCAATAATTTTTATTCAAAATAGAATACATTTGTATCACTTATTGAATGTCATGCACATGTTATGGTCAGTGAGCAATTGGCGATGTTTTTAATGAT